>VDFB02000003.1:566207149-566258490 GCA_007258455.2 Sequoia sempervirens | reverse complement strand
AAATTTCTTATTAATTTTGCAAGAGCTGGGAAGGTCTGAAAGTGAGTTTATGTGTTGCCATGCATGGCAAAAATGAAGGGTTTTAAGTGAAAAATGGTGGTTTCAGCATGCAAATGAGTGTGAAACTTGGGGGAAGAAATATCTAAGGTTAGATTAAGATTTTTCAGGTCCTAATAGACGTGTTTGATAATATTTTAGTGAGTGGGAAGGTTGGGAACATTGTTTTCCATAAAAATCCCATGAAACTTGCTTAAATTGAGGGTTTTTGGTTTTTGGATGTTAGTGAGTTGATCTCTACTTAAAGGTTGAATATTTAGTGGTTTTAATGAATTTTTAGTGCTTACCCAATGAAAAATAATGTTTGGGAAGAGTTTAGGTATGAGTCTCTTTGTAAAATGGGCCTATTTGGGGGTCTAGGACAACAAAAAAGAGTAAGTTTGAAGTCTTTGTTCCAAAGGAACCTATTGTTGTCTTGAAGTTATGGTTGGGTAAAATGAGTATTTGAAAGTGTAAATATTTGGGTGTTTGAGTGATTTAAAGGTGTAAAAAGTGGAGAAAAGGGGTCTACAGACCTATTAGAGGGTGATCCCACAAAGCTGGTTTACAATTTCTAGGAGATTCTGATTTTTGCTGAAATCACATATTTTTAGAAAATATAATGATTTAAGCCTTAAAAATTTACATTTAAATCATTCCAATTGAAGAGGGTTTGATCAAACTACCTTAGATCAAATCCCCTTAGATAGAACCCCACTAGTTTTAAACCATACCTATAACAGAGTCTCCTTTACACCTATCAAAATGTTGATAAAAACCACTTTTGATTTACCTTTTCCTTTTGGGGGATCAATTGAATTCATTTAAAATTTATTTTTTTGTAAGTATGTAGTCCTTATTATAAGTTTCCCAAAAAGTATAATTTTAAATAAATTTAATTTTATTATTATATATATATTTTATTTCTTGTGAATGTAGGTTTTCATCAAAAATCAAGCTCTTTGTTCTACACATGTGGAAAAATAAAAGATTATCAAAAATAAATTTGAAAAATATGAGTGCACCAGATATTGAAGTCCTTGATCCAAAAAAAAAAGGAATTTCAATACATACAAAAAATGTATTATACAATTCGCCTATGTCTGAATTGTAATTGGTTTGGCTTTGAAACTTGATTAAGGAAAAAATATTTAATAAAACACTATGAAACCAATTGGAACCACTAGATTTCGTAGTTACACATCTAAATTTGAAAAAAATAGAATTTTATCCTTAATGGAAAAAAATTTGTGTTATACGATGAGCGTCACTCCTTAAAAATGGTGTTTACTGAAAAAACTAGTTTTCGAAGGAGATGGAAAAATAAGTGCAATGTGATTCCAAAAATTTCAAAAAAAATATATTTATAATCTACAAAAAAAAATGTCACAAATCACTAGTTTGCATCATCTTCAAATTCCTCATGATTTAGCCGCTATAGGTGCTCGAAAGCGAAGATTTAGGTAGAAAAAATCAGTCTAGTGTCTAGTTTGGCCAAAAAATGTAAACCAGTATTGTGGGATCACCCTAGAAAGAGTAGTCGGTTGTAATGAAGTGCACCCTAAGTTGGGTTGTGAAATAAGTTGTTTTTTTAATCCTCTTTAGTAGTGTTTGAGTTGATAAAAACCTCATAGCTCTTGCATCAAAAGATGGCTTAGAAACAACTTCAATCACAAACCACTGACACCTCTCCACACTAAAATAATAAGTAATAATAGTTCAAGGTCAAGGATCATGACTAGACACAAAGATAGTATCTCCCAAAAATCCTTGTAAAACAACCAAGTGACACACACAAGATCCTCATGTATAACCAAACTTGATCTTCAACCCTTACATTTGACAAAAACAAGGAAAGCAAAAGAATAGGAGTGCTCACATGGTAACATTGAACTATATATATATATATATATATATGAGTCAGTAGCTAAAGGTAATAATGAAAATACATACATTAAGACCATGAAAATTATTAGATGTCATATCCCAAATCTTATGTACAATTAAGAAGCTTCTTTATGTTATAATATTCAAGAGATGTCAATTATCCTTTGAGGTAAAATATTGGGATATATATATATGTATATCAAGGGATTAGACTCATTTTAATAGAAAATAAAATAATATCTAAATTCTCCTCTCAAGTAGTGTCTCCCAATTTTTAAGTATATAATTTATCATGTAAAAGTTAGTGTATTCTAAGTGAATATGACAAACATGTGTGAGCAATTTTACCCGCAACATAGCTTACTAGCTCACCCCAAAATGACATTAGGTAATAAAATAGCCTTACACTATTGCATACTTATTAATCTTTACATGACATTTATTATAGATAAAGATAATCCCAATGGATTTTATAACTTAGTAATCTCTCCTTGCTTCTATCCAAATATAAAATGTTAACAAAAAAAATACTAACAACTTGGATATAGTCATTTTTATATCTTTAGACAATAAGTTTGACTAGACAAAGAATGTTCTTAAAATAAGGTGTATGAAATTTAATTAATAAGTGATAGCATTCCAATGATGCTAAAACAATATATTATAAACATTGCAAAATATGCTTATATTTAATACATCTATTAGGGAATTATTCAAGCTAATTTATTTACTTGATACCCTATCTTAGTTTATATAACACTGTATATATGATATCTTAAGTTTGATATCTTTTATCATTTTAAAATAATTCTAGATGATTTGAGTAGTAATGTCATGATCATCTAAAGATAAGAGACAAGTAGAATTAGAATATTATGAAATTCATGTAGTACATAATGTTATGGTCTCTATGTTAAAACAGTTATGACTATGATCATAGGTAATGAGAAGAATTAAGGGGTGCTTTCATTGAAAGGATATTGTATATAAATTTGGTGTCTTGAATTATGATGACCTTACATTACAATGTTGATATTTGTGCTTTGCAACCTTTGGCCAGATTGGCAAACAAAAATAATAACCTTAATTGATATACAACACTTGTTAAACTCATGACTATGATAAAATATAATTATGAAATAATTGCCTAAGGGATTTTTATACTTGAAACTACCAAACTTATTTAGCTATGCATAAGATTGATTCAATAAATGAATTTTGACATCTTGAATTGATCCTAGAAGACTACCGTCACTTTATATTACAAATTGAGAACTCTATTTTGTACCTAAGCCATGTATGAACTTGGTGTTTGAATTAGTGATTACATAATGAATCGACATACATTTTATATTGTGATGGTAGTAATTTAGTAGATCCTCTTACATGGATTTTGTATACGGAGTAATTCTATAAAATATTAAATATACCTCCCACTCAAAACACGTTGCATATTTTCATTTAGAACCTCAACTTAGTTTGGTTTAGAAAAAACTTACATGAATTGTGTGGTAGCTATTTACATAAATAGTGATGATGCAATATAAGCTCTAAAAAGGATACCCAATTAATCAAAAATAAAATAAAAAAAATATGCAATGGTGGCAACAGACATAAGAGACCAGAAGATGTGTGCAAGATAGGTGATTATAGACATGCCCGTGCTAAGGAAACATATGGGTTGCTGACATAATGTCTTGAGTAAATAGATTTCACAACTTGAAATGATAGTAGGGTTGCAAAAAATGGATTTGTAAACAATAGGTTTTAGAACATTCAATAAAATGAAATTAGAAGGTACAAATCCCACTCTCCAAGATTTTCTAGCACCATCCTTACCTACGCCAAAATGGGAGCTTTGAAATGAGATATCGATATCCAAAAATGTGTAATGGAAGGCATGATATCTATTTGATAGAATGTCTTAAGGATTAAACCTAATCCTATACATTTCTTGTTGTATTTTGGGCAGAGATATACCCTCAAGAAAGAAGCCTTCCCACTGAGAAACTTCGACCAACATATGGTGTAATTCATTTTATTCAACAATATCAATTTTTTGCAACATTTAGTTGTATACATTTTTAGACAATTGTTTCTTGTGAAAGCTCAAAGAATGATAGAAGTTTTATCACAAATTAACTCATATAGCCCATGGATTCTAAAACATAACTTAACTCCTTCAAAAATTAAATGCCATAGAACATAACTGTTATAAGCATAATTATGCATGATGAGAATGAAGGTCAAAATTGTTTCAATTGGATACACTAATCCTCTGTTGATCCTCGATGCTCAAGAAGCAAATTCAAACCTCTTCCTGCCAACTTTCATCAGTAATCTTTTATTGCCTAACCACCTTTGAGGTTACTCCCCATAAGTGGTATCGTTGAATCATTATTCTCATCTTACTTTGTTAACCTTGTATGCAACACCTCCCTTCTTTTCTATTACATTCCCTATGACTTCTCCCTCTAACCTCCACATTGTTGTGTATTCTTAGATTTCTATTTTTAAAATTTATGTCATTTTTGTTTGAACAACCCTACCCAGTTCACCTTCCTCTATCTCCTCAACTCCTATGCCACTCTCTCCACTCCTTTTCCACACTGCCAATTCTATTTTATTCAAGCCATTTTAAAATATTTTTTTTGTTTATATAACCCCAAGATGGGCGATCTCCTCCCATGGTAGCACTACACTCCCTTAATTTCCACCTCTCTTCCATGCAACTGTAAATGTAAATTACTTATTGAAATTGCTTGCCCACCAAAGAAAAATGCAAGAACTATGCTAAAAATGAGATCACAATGAGCTTGCTACAACACTGAGTAGAAACGAACTTGGTACACAAGAAACAACTTATTAATGTTGTGATTTGATGTTGAGATTGTTCCTGGTATAGACTCAGTAAACCTTGTCAATTCCAAAAATTAATTTCTATATGTTCCTTTTGCACAATACGCCTCCTCTTTATTTTCAATCCCCTTAAGCCTTTATGCCTTTATGGATGCATCTTCCTAGTACTCTTTTCAAGGTGATTAAGATTGATCCTCCTTAAGATCTTCCACTAATAGATCTTTGCATAAGGCATTTGTAACGTCCTCGGTCTAGTCAGTTTTAGTGACAGATGGGTTAGCCTATTGTTTGTACCCTCATAGGCTAACAAGAATGGATAGGGGGTCTCAGTGGTAGATAATGGTGGATATTGTTGTTTCTACCCCTTTAGTTCAGTATTAAGCTCAGTACAAGCCTTTGCAATTCAGTGTTTGCCAGCTTCTGATGGCACGTCAAAACATTGAGAATTGAGGGAGATATTAATATTTTAGTGGTTAAGATATTTATTTGACTTATGGAAATATTATAAAGTTATAATTTGACTTTATAATTAAAAAGACACTTAAAATATTATTAAGTGATGAATTTGTAGACACCGAAATTTGGTTTAGGCCTGTGACTTCAATATTCTTCATAATTCCTATTCTTCATGGTCATGATTAAATAATGTCAATTATTTAATTATTCATCTTAACATTAATTCTTCTATTAATTAAATAATCTTAATTATTTAATTAATTCACACTTTCTTTATTCCATCTGATTAATTAAATAAACGCTTTTTGTTTAATTATGTTACTAATTAATCTTATCCTTCTTATCAAATTAAATAAATTCTTTATTTATTTAATTATTCATTTAAATCCTTTCATCACTTAATTAAATATTCTTCAAATATCAAATCTTGAATTAAATGAATTATTTAATTCATTAATTCTATTTTAACGCATTCCTCTATATTTTAGATAATTATGTGAGTTATCTAAGTATTCACTTTGACTCGACTCGACATATATTCAAATCGCTCAGTTAACTCTTGATTTAATGTCTGAGTGGTGTTCTCGAGTAATCTCTTCGTCAAATCATTCAATCATCCAGTTCTAACTCATTTGCGTGCACATGCATATTAATTAAATGTTCTTATTTAATTAATTAAACTTTGTGTGTGCATTCAAACAAGAGTTGCTTTAATCAATCTTCATCTTTGTCATGCAAAGATAATTCTTCTATTTTTGAATACCAAACTGGAAGATTAAATCATTTATGTAATCTTTAATTCTATTTCTAATTTGTATCACTCATGTCTCTACTAACAATTATCAAAATGCATGACTAATCAGTCGATCTCAACCGTCTGTTGATCTTTCAATCCAGGCATGTCGTTTGAATAATCA
This sequence comes from Sequoia sempervirens, assembly GCA_007258455.2. Taxonomy (NCBI): domain Eukaryota; kingdom Viridiplantae; phylum Streptophyta; class Pinopsida; order Cupressales; family Cupressaceae; genus Sequoia; species Sequoia sempervirens. The sequence continues at coordinate 566,252,335 of VDFB02000003.1, read as the reverse complement.
ATTTTCTATAAATTGATATGTCATTCTTCATTTCATTCTCTCACAAAATCTTATGACTTTTGAGAGCACTTAATCTTGAATCTTTGATGTTTTTCTAATCACTATCATAGGCTATACTTGCACGAATTATGAAAAATTTGAGGGCAATTATACTACATAAAGCAAAATGGAGAAAGGCAATCGAGATGAATCATGGAATTGCATTTGAAATTGGTGAGATTGTTTCAGTTTTAATTACATTTTTAATTTCCTTTGTTCTTTATTGCTTAACATTAGATTTGCATTTAGATGTCTATTGCATGTTTGCTCTAATTTGTTTCTTGTGCACTTTCTATAGCGTTACATTTGGTGAACCCGACGTGAAGACACCATCTTCGCGTATTCGTAGACTTTTATTTTGATTTTTGTAGGTTTTTCGTATGGAACGACGCATAAATTTGATGAAGCGACACAATTGATTCCCTGAACCGCATCTGACACCCCAAACGCTGCATCTAAAAAACCACGATGCATCTAAAGAATCCTGAATCACAATTGATTGGTGAATAACGAGACGCAATTGAAGAGAATATCGACGCATCTGACTGGTAACATAGCGACGCAATTGATTGGTAATCTTTATTTCTATTTTTGAAAATCTAAAATTGTCAATTAATTTGTGTGTTACTAATATCTGATTTTCAGCGTGTGGCCTTTTGGAAGTTAACAAGTTTTTGCAGAATGATTGACGAAGACGATATTGAAAACTACTAACGAATTTTTCTGCAGGACGCTTGTCGAAGACCCTAGTTAATTTTTGAAACAGATTGTTTGGTAGCATAGCAAATCTTTCATTTGGTTTAAAATTAACAAGTGTCTACTGTGTTTGGTGCGAAAGCACATCTGTGTAATTACCCTCACGATTTGGTGCATTGAAGTATCCTCTCCCCTTGCGCATCCGTGCGATCCTAGGTGTAAGAGAAATGGTTACCAACTCTAGAACTTGGGCCTGTTCTGGTGGGAAAAAGTACTCACCTTAGGATGACTCAGACCAGTAGCACCCTAAACCCGAGGGACTTCCAACCGATATACAAAAGTGGGTTCTTGGGGAAACCCCAAGAATCACGAGTGTGGTTTCGACGAGATGGATTCGAAAGGGGACTCTTGCTGCATGGATCATGCCCCACGAACGGAATGCTCATATTAAACACCTTTTGTTTTAGAGACCAACCATTCTATTAGCCGTTGCTTGGTATAGTGCAGGGTATAGTATCATGCTCGAAGACACTCACTACTAATCCCCTTGAGTAGAGATAGCAATTCTTGGGAGGTCATTGCCCAATGATTTCAAAATTGGTGTGCTCAAAAGACGTTAATGAGCCGTGGAGGGGAGCCAATGCCACCAAATTTCTAAGCTATCCGCTCTCGAGAAGGAAAGGTGTTTATCACCAATTCGGGGTATTTCAGTGGGCTATACCAAGTATACAAACCCTAGGCCTTTGGCCTATTAGGATGTGCTTGTCTGTTGTCAACTTACATGCTCTTTGAGTCCAGAATCAAACTAAAAACACTTTGTCTTATGATTGCACTTTGTCTTATGATTGTTTTTGTTTGCCAAAAATTTGATCATAGAAAATGGAGTCAGTTTTAAATCTTAGGTCACTTAAAATTTCACAGAGAGTCATAACTGTTCACCAGAAGGTCGCAATTTATTTTTAGAGTCACATCTGTTTAACTTTGAGTCACATCTATTAAACTTTGAGTCACATCTATTATTAAGAGTCGCATCTGTTTGGCTTCGAGTCGCATCTATCAGTTACAGTCACATCTGTTAGAAGGTTCATTGCATCTGACAGAGTCACACATTGACATTTACCAGAGAAACACAATTGAACACTAGAAAATCGCAACTAGTAAGCTTGACCGCATCTGTGAAATCCTGCGACGCATTTGTCTGATTATCAGAAAACCAGAATTCACAATCACTGTTCAGTCAACACGATTATACCAGTTTCAGTTGTCTTTACACAAACAGTCCTTGAATAGAAACCTAAAATGATTTGCTCAATTTTGCATCCTTTAGGTTCATTCGGTCATTACCATAGTTGTCTTAATCCAGAGTTTAGTTTCATCTTAGAATACATATTATATTGCATTAAATTTCTAGAAAGGTCACTTTTACAAACTTTAGGATTCATCCACCATCTACACTCTAGAAAAGTCATTGTGTCAACAAAATCTGTCATTGAACCTAGTTCTATCAGTTTATCCTTTGTCCTACAAAGAGTCCTCCTAGCTCATCAGTCCAATTAGGAAACTCAACTTGTCTTTGATCCTCGTCCTACATTGGTTCCTTGACTTAAACTAAATTGACACCTTGATTAGACTTTAGGTAGTTGGTCCCTTCGTCCTGAGTTTATAGAATTGATTATTTTGGAACTTTGATTAGGCTTTGCATCTTTAGAGTTTAGGCTAGTGTCATCCTAGAAGATTCCTTATTTTGCATACAAAAATCCCAAAAACATAGACTAGAGTCATACTGTTCATAGATATAGATATAGATTTTTGAGCTTGTCTTACATGGTTGAAACTAGGTCTAAGAGAAGAGAGAGAGAGAGAAAATATGTCAAACCCAAATGAATTCATCAATCCATTTTCTTCAAGACCTCATAAGACTCTATTAGACAAATTCACCACTAGAAACACTCAAGGACATATTGCAGTAGAGGACATAGAGGCTGCCGCACAGGACCCTGAGTTTGCCTCTTTCATAGATGATTACCTAGCAAATGATTGACAACGATACTTAGCCAAATTGCTAGTCGAAGGTGCTACCTTACCTGTCGAATTTGATATTAGCACCTTACAAACTCAACCTACACAAGGGACAAACACAACGACTGCTAGTACTACTATACCTCAGATAAGCACAATTATGCCATCTGGCACACCTACACATAGTACAACAGTCCATAATTCCCCATTTGGTATGACTGGCACGACATCGGGATTTAATTTCACTATAGGGGCATCATCATCCACTCCCTCCGGCCGTCTCGTTGGGAATAAAAGACCTAAAAATTCAGCCTCTACATCTTATGTTGGTGTCACAAGTTCACAATTAACAACCATACCTACTGCTAGTATCACGAGTACCATACCACAGTCAATGGCCATACCTAGTGCTCAAGTCACTAGTACTATACCACATATTTCACAAATAGGAGGCATTCCCTCCTTCCAATATGGCAATCAAAATCCATTCTTCCAAACTAGCAGTCATAACCAATTCACATCGATTCTGAATCAGAATCCTTTTTCACAGATTGGTAGTCATAATCCGTCCACACAGATTCCAAGTCAAAGCTAATTTACATCAATTCCGAATCAGAATCCTTTTTCACAGATTGGTAGTCGGAATCTGTCCACATAGATTCCAAGTCAAAACCAATTTACATCAATTCTGAATCAGAATCCCTTTTTCCAAAGTGGTACTCATAATCTATTTATACAGAACCCAGGTCAACACCAATTTATGCATATTCCAAACCAAAACACATTTACCAACATTCCACATCCAAATCCACCTCAGATTCCAATGTTCAATTGAAACCCATCACAAGACTTTGGATTTCAAAACACATACACAAATCCGCATAATCCCCCTAGCACATCTTTGACCCAAGTTGACGTCTTACAAACACAAATGGATAACATGTCGGTGTCAACTAAGAAATCATTTTCAACAAAGGACATATGCCCATTCCCCTTCGATAGATCATTATACATGACCCCTTTCCCTCATGGATATGTCATACCGAATCTCCCTAAGTACAATGGAAAACAAAATCCAATAGAACATATAAGGGAATTTTCTACTGTATGCATAGATGTCGCTTATGACCCCACGTATCTTATGAGGCTATTTCCAAGAAGTCTTGTAGGAATTGCACTAGAATGGTTTTCGGGTGTAGATTCTGGTATTAGATTTTGGGGTGAACTGGTTGAGAAATTTGTGGAGCAATTCTCCTTCAACATAGACCACGAGATAAATATAGCAACCTTGTGCCACACAATGCAAGACGAAGGGGAAACATTCATTGCTTTCTTCCAAAGATGGAGAACCATAGCTAGTAGGTGTCCTGTCGAGATACCCAAAAAAAAAAAGTTACAATGTTTCAAGAAAACCTTCATGCAAAACTCAGGAGTAACTTAAGGGTACATTGTTGTACATCTTTTTCAGAGCTAGTGGAAAAAGGGGTTATAATAGAGAAGGATCTCATTGAAAAGGGTGAACTCAAAACATCAACATCCAATAGAAACCTGATCGTACAAAATACCCCCACTGACAGAAACAGATTTTGGTCTCGCAACAAAAATGTCACCAATGATGGGGTGGTTGATGCTAAAATGCTACAAGTAGGACCCCTCCTTACATTACAAGGACCTCATACTTTTTCCAACATGCTTAATGTTGTCAATCAACCTCCTACCGTGGTCCAAACTACTCAATGTCCACAACAAAGGAGATTTCAAAAACGTGAGTTCACTCCCTTAGGTGAACCCATTGAGTCGGTGTTCAAACAACTGTTACAACATAATCTTATATAGCTGCAGGAACCAAGACAATACGATCCAGGACAATTTAAACTAGCTTGGTGGGATGAAAATTCCTTTTGTGATTATCATAGGACTAAAGGACATAACCTACAAAATTGTCAACAACTGAAGAATATCATACAAGATCTTGTTGAAAGGAGAATTATTGAAGTTAGTGGACAAAAATAAAAGTCATCAAACACTGATCATCAAGTCTTTTCTGACCCATTACATGATCATGGGAAAGGAACTGTCCCCGGTTCAAGTACTAAGACCAATATGTCATCCAACTATGTGAGTATCAAGCATGATTATGATAGTGGAAAAATCATTCATTGCCTTCACGCTGCTGATGAGAATATTAATGCAATTACTATCAATACTAATCCTGAGTGTGTGGTCAATACTCATTGTACTAAGTTCACTATCCAAGGCCCTCCATCACAGCAAATACCCCAACCTTCCAAGCTACAATATAACCTACTTGACCAGTTGGGGAAGACCCCATCCCAAATTTCAATCTTGGAATTGTTGCGTATTTCCCCTGGCATCAATCTATCCTCGATAAGGCTTTACAAAACACCATGGTCCCTAATGACCTTGATGTCAATCATTTCCAGGAAATGGTGGGCTACTTGACCAATAATCACCATGCCACATTTTCTGAACAAGACTATGCAATGAAAAGGCGAACCACAATGACCCTTTACATCTAGAAGTCCTTGTTGATGACACCAAAGTTAGGCGAGTTTTGGTAGACGGAGGAGCAAGGTTAAATCTATGCACTTTAAAACTAATTAAGGCATTAGGTATCTAGGAAGCATGCGTAGACACGACTAAAAGTATTGTCATAAAAGCTTATGATGATGAAGAACGAAAATCAAAGGGGTGGTAACACTTCCTATCAGAATTGGTCCTGCGGTAATGGAGACAAAGTTCCAGGTCTTGGATCTCACCCTCCCTTATAACCTTCTGCTAGGTAGACCATGGATTCATGCCATGAAGGCGGTCCCTTCCACCTATCATCAGTGTCTTAAATTCCCTTACAATTGCACAAAAATAACTATAGATGGTGATCCTAATCCATTTCAATATTGTACCAATCTAAAAGAGATCCCCCAACGTCAAGTGCCAGTAAACCAAGAGGCTTCATCGTCCAATCCATCTTCCTATGTTGATCCATCCACACTCACTCGAACATCTGTTTCACCCTCAATTCCTACCACTCCTAGGGTTGAGATCCAAGACAAGGGTTGTGGAGAGTATTACATGAAGACTTCTTATTGTGTTAGCCATTTGATCCCTCCTAAGACATATGGTTTACCTACATCAGATTGGGAAAATTCTATGGTCACTATACATGTTCCTCCCACAACAAATTTCATCAAATGGGGTGAATTAAGCAAAGAAGTTGTAGATGCAGAAGATGTCACTTCCTGGCTGTATAGGGAAGATGATGAGGAACCCCTCTTACTTGCTCATATTCCTACAAATCCATATGGAAAAGGTTTCAAAATTATGCAAAGCAAAGGATATGATGGACAGAGTGGTTTAGGCTTAAACCAAGATGGGAGGATTGAACCAATATTTGTTTCTCAATGGCCAAAAGGAGTAGGGCTAGGGTTTCAACTGATTCAGATTGGCATTCTTAGTACCCCGTTACCATTACTTGAGGAAGTAAGTGCTTCAGAAGATATTAATACATCACACGAACCAGTGGACCAATATCATTGTGACTCCCCTGACTCTAACAATTATGAGTGGGATTCCCTATCCTCTACTTCTTCTATGGACCTTGACAAGTTATTTGGAGAACTTGACTTGATGCTAAGTTCCTCACCCAATCCATTAAATTCTTGTCCACCAAAGAGAATGACAAAAGAGGAATGGTTCAAACACTACTATTGGGAATCACTTGATCCTACCTCTTGGAAACCTGAGCCACCTGCTTTTGATTGTCAAACCTTGGCATTAGGCCCACCTATCCATTCACCTAGAACCAAACCTAAGAGCAAAAAGGGCCTGGTACAAGACTTTTGTAACCACATGAATAATTCAATCTTTACTTTGACCCCATTAAACTTTGATAACTCTGACGATGATATGCCCTTAGTTTATCCCCAACTCATTGATTTTGATCAACAAGACACACCCATCTTAGACACTTTTGAGAATGACAAAGCAATTGCTGAGTTCCTAGGATTACGAGAAGGCATACCTAACGGGGATCATAAGGCTGGTTTTACCATTGACTTGGATAACAAAGCATATTTTGGGGAATCTATTCAACCCTCTAGTCGCAAAAATGAGAAAAAGAATAAACAAGATAAAAAGGATGAGTCTCTAGGTGAAAACTGAAAGGCACTTTTAGATAATGAAAAAGTAAAAAGAAAGGACACATCCGAAGGCAAAAACCTCTTTGAGGCACCTAAGGATGGAGGTTTGAACATTCTCCTTGTTGCACAAGAAAAGTCACCCATGCTCATTGAAGAATCAGTAGAAGTCAACATAGGCACAAAAGGGAATCCTCGACTGATTTATTTTGCAGCGTCATTGACAACAAAAGAGAAGCCAGAGTTCCATGACTTCTTTGCACAGAGTCAGATAAATTTTGCTTGGTCATATGCAGACATGCCGGGGTTGGACCCTGAACTTGTTCTACATCATTTTCCCTTACAACCAGGTGCCAAACCAGTGAAACAGAAGTTGAGAAAAATGCATCCACAGATTGCTTTGTTAGTCAAGGCAGAACTCAAGAAACTCTTAGACGTTGATTTCATTAGATCTATTGACTATGCAGATTGGATTTCCAATCTTGTGCTAGTCACTAAACCAACTGGGGGCATCTGCATCTGCACTGATTTTAGAGATATCAACAAAGCTTTTCCTAAGGATGACTTCCCTTTACCTAACATAGACATGATAGTTGACACGACAACAGGATATGAGATGTTGTCCCTTATGGATGGATTTTCAGGATATAACCAAATTAGAATTGCAACTGAAGACCAACCTAAGACAACTTTCACTTGTCCTTGGGGAATGTATTGCTGGAATGTTATGCCCTTTAGACTAAAGAATGCTGGAGCAACCTATCAACATGCCATGACTACTATCTTTCATGATCTAGTACACACTTTTATGGAGGATTATGTCGATGACCTTATTGTAAAATCCAAGACAAGAGCAACACATTTACGGGTTTTAGACAAGATATTTCAAAGGCTGGAAAAGTATAAAGTGAGACTCAATCCAAAGAAATGTGTGTTTGGAGTCAAGTCAAGAAAGCTGTTAGGTTATATCATTTCTAGACAAGGCATTGAAGTGGAGCTGGCTAAGGTAAAAGCAATCATGGACATGCCTCCACCCACTAATCTTAGTCAAATAAGAACATTATAGGGAAGGTTGCAATCTATCAAAAGATTTATAATGCAGTTAGCAGATAAGACACATCCTTTTCAACATCTACTTAAGAAAGGAGTACCATTTGCATGGACAGCTAGGTGTGAAGAGGCTTTTAAATTGATTAAAGAATATTTACTCACACCACCTATCTTAATGCCACCTGTTGAAGGAAGACCATTGATTCTTTATATTATGGCAACCCATTCATCACTCGGAGCATTGCTTGCACAGAATGATGATGAAGGTCATGAAAGGGAAGTCTATTATATCAGTCGGACTTTGGTAGGTTATGAGCTCAACTATAGTACCATCGAACGTGCTTGTCTTGCAGTAGTATTTGCTACTCAAAAATTGAGGCACTATATGCTAAACCATCGAACAATGTTGATTGCTAAAATAGACCCTCTGAAATATCTTCTCAGCAAAGCAGCATTAATAGGGCGACTAGCCAAATGGGTTATGATACTTAGTATCATATCCAGTATGTAGAAAGAAAGGTTATTAAAGGACAAGTCATTGCTGATCAATTAGCTAACGCACCCATACAGGCAGATCACCCATTAGTTGCAGACTTTCTGGATGAGTTCATATTCACAATTGACACAAACATAACATGGAAACTGTACTTTGATGGCTCACATACAAATCATGGTTCAGGGGTTGGTATATTGTTTATCACACCACAGGGTGATTCCATCCCTAATTCATTCAGGATTGCATTTCCATACACTAGCAACATGGCAGAGTATGAAGCTCTAGTGACAGGGTTACGCATGGTAGTCAAGTGGAAAATTAAGAACATTCAAGTATATGGGGATTCTCAACTGGTAATCAGACAGGTAAATGATGATTATGAGACTAAGGACGAGAAGCTTTCCCCCTACAAACATATGGCTGATAGTTTTAAAGAGTACTTTGACAAAGTCGAATTTCATCAAATACCTCATGTTTTGAACAGGGCAGCAGACGCTATGGCTACAATTGCATCACTTCCTGACATTCCTAACAATGTGCCTAAGTTTGAGTTCTTGGTAGAACAGCTTTTGGTCCCAACCTATGATATCCTAGATTCTGAAATGGTGTGTGACATTATTGGTCCTGATTCCCCATGGTACAAATAAATCTATGATTATCTTCATGTCGAAGTCATACCCACTGGCCTATCAAATAACCAACATAGGACATTCCTTCGCAAGTCAGCCAAATACACCATTTTCGGAGACACCCTATATAGACACGCCTTAGATAATACCCTACTGAGATGTCTTGATTCTACTGAAGCACAAGCAACCTTGCGTGGGGTGCATGAGGGTATATGTGGTTCCCATTATAGAGGTCCTACCTTAGCCAAAAATATTATGAAATGGAGTTATTACTAGCCTACTATGGAAAAAGACTCATATGTCTTTATAACGAAATTCCGCCAATGCCAAGTTCATGGAGACTTGATACATGCCTTAGCACAGGAGCTCCGTCCTATAACGTCACCGTGGCCCTTTGCCCAATGGGGACTCGACCTCATAGGTAAGATCCACCCCACATCATTTAATGGACACAAGTTCATTATCACTGCCACTGAGTACTTTATGAAGTGGATTGAAGCCATTCCTATGACATACATTACCAGCACACAGATTTCTAGATTTATCCTGAACTATATCATCTGTCGATATGGTGTCCCTCAGTCCATAATCACTGATAATGGCCGCCCATTTAAGAACCAAGAAGTCCACCACCTGTGTGATGAATTTCATATCCAACATCACTTCTCCACTCCATACTTCGGTGGCGCTTTGGATAGGTACCATGGTGAAAACCTGGCAAACATGCGCCATGTGTACTCGACCCTGCTCCTTTGTCTACTATTATTCTAATATAGTCCACAACCCTATATATAGTCCATGACCTTGTACATAGCCCACTTCCCTATACATAGTCCTTATCCCTGTACATACTACCTATCCCTATACATACTACCTATCCCTGTATATACCCCTTATCTTTCGTATCCATCGCTTGTATATACCATTCGTAATAAGTGGTAGTCTTTCCCATAACTTGGAACGATTGACATCGAGTGCATTTCATATCCCCCATTTTATCCTATTCATAGTCAATTGGTCTTATACTCGACTGGGGGAAAACACTTGATATGCATCATATTGGTTCTTACATTGGCTATGTTGAGGATGTAAAACCATAGAAAAATCCAAAAACATCGCAAAATTACCTGAGAAAACACAAAAACATTAGAAAACTTCAAAAAGACAAAAAAATCAAAACATTTCAAAAATCCAAAAAAAACAGAGTCAGAGTTAGTCACACTTGTCAGTCTTTGTCATTTGTCGAACTACATTGCCTCTACGACTAGATGTAGCAAAGGCCATCTGCCGATGTGCCCCTGAGGCATTAGGTTAGTCCGTTTAGGTCGGTCTGTATAAAATCATGATTCAATCCATATGTCTATATGACAAGGTCATTGGTCGTGTCGAACTACAAGGTCTCTGCATGTATAACGTAGGCAAGGCCATCAATCGATGAGCCCTCGAGGCCACACTAGGTCAGTCCTTTAGGGTTTTGTCATCACACACAGTCAACTATCAACGCATTATCTCAATTCATGCATCAATCTGGTGAAAAAGTCAACAATTTCTTTGAGTCAAATCAAACAACTTTCCAAACAAAACAACCAAAATAGATCAACTAATGTCTACCACAGGATGTGTCCTTCCTAGAAACAGACATTATCATAGCAATCAACCTGTGTCTTGTTTAGGATGAGTCCTTCTTGAATACTGATATCAGCAAAACAATCTATGTCTTATATAGGATGACTCCTTCCTACATAATCGACATGGTCAAACAATCAAACATAGCCTTACACAGGTTATCACATCAACAGCATCTAACTCAACGTCTTATAAGATACATGTCTTTCTGAAACTAGGCTTTGTCATGCCTTATACAGATAGTCATAACATTGAAACCAGACTCACAGTCTTATCTGGTATGTGTATCTCCTGACATCAGGCTCTATCAATCAATCTTTCTATCAATCAAAACAAATCAAACAAACGAATCAAGTTTTGGCAAATATTTTATTAGCTTTTTGACTTTTTGACTTATTTATCTTATCTTTTCATTTGACTTTATGACAGGAATTATGTTACTAGCTTTCTCAAGGATGTCCCCTAAAGGATTTAGAGAAGCAACGATGTATCAGAATTCTATTTTCTTTGACTGTTGTCTATTTACTGTCTTTTAACTTTGATTTTTGAGTCATGTTACTAGTTTCCTCAAGGATGTCCCATGAAGGATTTAGAGGAGCAATGACGTCTCATGACTTGTCTTTTATTTTGTTTGTTGTCTATGGTTTTTCTTGAAAAAAATACTGGGGCAACTTGTGTCCTTAGTATGAGTTAATGACAATCCTTGTCCGCGACTATCTGTTATTAGCAAGTGGATGAATTTGTACACCTTGATCTATGTCGTATCATGGTGTTTTTCTCCATTTGTATTAGTCCCGCTCAATGATGATAAAGTGCAATACCTTTTGTGATACAACAAAACATCGAAGATTGCTAATACTAACATCTATCTCCTGTCTTTTGTTCTTTCCTAATCTTTCTTTCCGCACCAACAGTTCTTCTTTCTTGCATTATGATGGAGTCTTGTGACACAAAACAATATACCTCATCCTGCATCAACGTACATGTTAGGAAAATACATGCATATAGGCATATTTCATATCTAGACATCATGGCATAATAGACATTCATCGTCAAACAATGCATATCATAAGCATTTCATAAACCAAGCAACTGTATATATATGCATCATATTACATTTGTATAAGTATCACATGTAGCCGGCATTATACATATAATAGCATATTGCATCTCATAATTTATAAACCGCATACATCATATAGAATCAACATCATATCGTTAGCTGCATATACACATCATAATATAGATATCATCATCCATCACATAAGCATTTCATATATAAACATCACATGTACAAACAGACAATGACATAATTAATACATAGAAATGCATATCATGAGAATCACTGCCAAAATCATATATATATATATATATATATATATATATATATATATATATATATATATATCTCACTCAATCGTGTCACATCATAATGTCATAATGTATCAATAATACATGGAAGCCCGCAAGCTATAGGATCAAAATACAATGTCTCGATGCATCTCAGGAAATATCCCTATCCTGAACTGCCACTGCTATCATGCCTAGAGTGATGGGAACCCGAAGACCTGTGAGTTAAGGGAGGTCTGTCATACGGACCTGCTATGCGTGGCTGCTCCACCCCCTCTGTGCTAACTGTCCGAGTGTGGGTCCTGGTCTGGGACCTACTACAATGTGCCTCTGAGAAACTGGGAGCCCGTCTCTCTAGTGAAACCTCTGCCTCATATAGATCCCGATAATATCTCTCTCTCTCCCCAACTCTGACTAGCTCTCTAGCAAAAGCGGCTGATGGTCTCATGCACAATGCCCTAAGCTCTGTGAATCTCTGCTTAGTCTCCTGTCTCTGAGTTATGGCTTGATCCCTATCCATCACTGCTTTGTCCCTCTCCATCTGATATGCATCCCTCTCGGACATGAGAACTCTCATCTGCTCCTCCAAGGATGCAACCTGAGCATGTAATGTATCTGTATTAGGATCCATTGCCCCTGTGTCCTCCTATCTAGCCCTTGCTCCCCCATCATCCTCCTCATCCAGCTCCTCTAGGATCTGATCCTGAATCTCTCTCTCGTGATCATCATCCTCATCATCATCCTCTTGGTAGACACCCAACAAACCCAAGGCATCAATCTTTGCCTCCTCTTTGCCTACCTCCTCGATACCCACCTCCTTCGCTGGGATGTCTGAAATAGCCACCTCTATAGGCTGCACCTCCTCTATGCCTATCGTAGTATCCACCTTTGCCCCTCCTCTCCCAATGTCTGGCATGGCCACATCCTCCTCCCCTCATCCCTCCTCATGGATCGGTGACAATGGTGGCCCTCGTCCCCTTTGACCACGTCTCCCTCTCCTGCCTCCATGCCATCCACCTCGTCCATCATCTCCTCCATCACCACAGCCTCCTCTGCCTCCCTGACCTCTACCTTTGTCGTGCCTGCCTCGTGGACCTGTCCCTTGCCGCTCTACCGGCATTGGCTGCTCTGGATCTGTTAAGGGGATCAGCCTATGAACTACCTACCACTGGTCGTACTCCGCTGTGGTCCCTGGGTCTGCTAGACCATCCCTCCATCCCCATGGAACTACCTGTAATGCATCAATATTTGCCTCTGCTGTGGCAACTGGAATCTCTGGACTCCATAGCGGGACCTCTCACGAGGATCTTGCAAACTCCGCCTGTCCTCTAGGCACATCCTACACCTCTCCAAATTGCTGCAAGACACGATTTGGCAACTGACGCTCTATGATGTGGACATGTGACACTGTCCGCCCAACTAAAAATTGTGTCTGTCGGCAAAATGGCAAATGCTCGCCCTCATCTGACCACTCCTCATAGCCCAAGTATGGTCTCCATGTAAATTGCACCATAGTGTCTATAGCATGTCTGAAGTAACCCGTATCTCCTTTGTGGTGTTGAGTGTTTCCCCTTGCATAGCGGAAGGCATAAGGAGCTCCATGTGGAAGATCAACTGTCACAGGTGGCCGAAAGATTGTGATGTGTTCCCACGCCCATACCATCAAGAGTGTGGTACTGCAACTCATGGATTGTGCCTCTCGGTAGGCAATATCATGCAAGTGAAAATATAACATCCCAAGCACACAGGAACCCCAAGCATACACTACTCGATGCTTGAGCATGCCCACTAGCATCTCCCCCCACCCTACAGGAAAACCATGACCTCGGCGGTCAGGAAATACTATGCCGCCTATCAATGTAGCCAATAGATAGTCCAGCTGCCTATACCTATGGGCCAACACATGCCACCTAATCTCATAATCATCAAATCCTGACTGCCTAATGTCAACATGGGGGTAGTATCTACATATCTCGGCAACACCCCTCTGGGTATCATATGTCACCTGTGTGCCTCTAATAGGAAGTCTGAGGATCCTATAAACATCCTCTAAGGTAATGGTTGCCTCTCCAGTCGGTAGGTGGAAGGATGGTGTCTCTGAGTGCCACTGCTCACACAAAGCTATCAATAATCTCTGATTCGCCCGAATCTGGGCCATGTCTGTCACGTGCAATAAACCAAGGTGCCATAGAATCCATCGCTCTGCCGAAAACTGTCTCTGAATCGAAACATAGTCGGTCTCGACTCTCGTGTATATATCGTGTCTAGCACAACTTGCAATGGCATTATAGATGCCTCATGTTAACCTCAATCATCTATTCTAGTGCAAACTGACTATATTAAATAAAATTCAAATGCATCGTTATTTTGCACATGCGTCATTATTTTTCATATGCATCACTTTTTAACATATGCGGTTCATAAACTTCATATGCGTCATTCTTTTTCAAATGCAGCTAATTATATCACATGTGTTACACTACATACATATGCGTTGACAAATAAACATTGCGTTTTAAATTTTTCAAATGCTTTTCAAAATAAACACATGCAGCTATTCTAAATGCAATTGCGATGCAAAATGTCAAATGCGGGTCATAAATTTACATATGCGTTAAACTGCGAACAAACTATACAAAATGACTAACATGAAATTACAAATGCGGCTTTCCGCAGACAGATGAGTCATTCGTGCACACAAATGCAGTGATTTATTAAAATGACGCATATCTAAAACTAACATTAAATGCATCAAAACACGTGCAAATGAAAAATTTCAAAAGCCAAGTTTGAGGTACATATCGAGGGGTCCGTGTCGGCTGGCCTCTGGAAGGTCCAGATCCTGTATGCACGATGGTGAGTGGCCGGAATGGGAGACATCATCGCTAGGAGTGCAGAGAAAATTCTCAAATTTCTAAGCTAGGTGGGTGAAAATGAATAGGTTTTTACCCTTATTCCTATATATACCTAGGGCTTAGGTGGCATTTATTTTCTACTGGCCGTGTTAACTTTCAATTTCGATCAACCCGTACCCGTCCCTGACATTCCCAATCTCAATTCCATCGACTCCACTACATTTCTGGCTACCCAATGGATTAATCAAGATCATTTCCAAATTTTTCTAAACTTTTTTGACAATCAATTTGCCCGAGGGGTCATACCTTCACCTATTTTACACTGGGGCATGACTGGGGCATATTTTTATCGATTTTCTTTGACACAATGTCAAAATGACATTGTATCAAAGAGGGGCAAATGTAGACACCAAAATTTGGTTTAGGCCTGCGACTTCAATATTCTTCATAATTCCTATTCTTCATGGTCATGATTAAATAATGTCAATTATTTAATTATTCATCTTAACATTAATTCTTCTATTAATTAAATAATTTTAATTATTTAATTAATTCACACTTTTCTTTATTTCATCTGATTAATTAAATAAATTCTTTTTATTTAATTATGTTACTAATTAACCTTATCCTTTTTATCAAATTAAATAAATTCTTTATTTATTTAATTATTCATTTAAATCCTTTCATCACTTAATTAAATATTCTTCCAATATTAAATCTTGAATTAAATGAATTATTTAATTCATTAATTCTATTTTAACGCATTCCTCTATATTTTAGATAATTATGTGAGTTATCTAAGTATTCACTTTGACTCGACTCGACATATATTCAAATCGCTCAGTTAACTCTTGATTTAATGTCTGAGTGGCATTCTCGAGTAATCTCTTCATCAAATCATTCAATCGTTCAATTCTAACTCATTTGTGTGCACATGCATATTAATTAAATGTTCTTATTTAATTAATTAAACTTTGTGCGTGCATTCGAACAAGAGTTGCTTTAATCAATCTTCATCTTTGTCATGCAAAGATAATTCTTCTGTTTTCGAATACCAAACTGGAAGATTAAATCATTTATTTAATCTTTAATTCTATTTCTAATTTGTATCACTCATGTCTCTACTAACAGTTATTAGAATGCATGACTAATCAGTCGATCTCAACCGTCCATTGATCTTTCAATCCGGGTCTGTCGTTTGAATAATCAATTTTCTATAAATTGATCTCTCATTCTTCATTTCATTCTCTCGCGAAATCTTATGACTTTTGAAAGCAATTAATCTCGAATCTTCGATGTTTTGCTAATCACTATCATAGGCTATACTTGCACGAATTACAAAAAATTTGAGGGCAATTATACTACATAAAGCAAAATGGAGAAGGGAAATCGAGATGAATCATGGAATTACGTTTGAAATTGGTGAGATTATTTCAGTTTTAATTATGTTTTTACTTTCCTTTGTTCTTTGTTGCTTAACATTAGATTTTCATTTAGATGTCTATTGCATGTTTGCTCTAATCTGTTTCTTGTGCACTTTCTATGGCGTTACAGAATTAAATGTTATAAAGTGAAAATTAAATCACTTAAGTCATGGAAAGGTGCACCCAAGTTATTAAGTGACTTTAAAACATTATTAAAGTAACTTTAATACATTTAAATGTATTAAAATGCCAAAGTTGTACTTTCTTGGAATCATGCCTTTTGGGGATATAAGGGAAAAGAAGGTAATTCAACCTCATTCAATTTATTATCATTTGACATTGCTTCTTTGTTTCTTTGTGGTTTTTCCTGAGACAAGGGTTTCAATAATTTCTTCCATTAGAGAACGAAATCTTTTTCAGTGATTTGCAATTTTGAAGACATGGAAGACCAGTTGAATCATTGCTACAGTGAGGGCTTCAATTCAAGAGTCCATTTGAGCTTCATCAGAGTTTTTCCTATTTAGTTCTTTCCAGTTTTCAATAAGGAGGGGTTTACATAGACAGAGGCGCCTTCATTCAGTAGAGTTTAGTATCTGAGAGGAAATTTCGTACAAATCCTTGGTTGGCCGTACTTTTTCATGCTTGTCACATGTGGATTTGGGGCTGGGTGTATGAACTAAAAGCTGAAACACCTTCTTCTGGAGCCAACTTTCTTTCCTATCTTGTACACCTTGTCTTCTCCAATAATTTGTTATAGCTACTGGCAAGGAGAAATCATTATCAGGAGGTAGGCATTGGATTTCATCAATGTCCAGTGTTCTTGACTAGCATGTGCCAAAATTTCTTATTTAAATAATTTGAGGACCTCCAGATATGTTTATTGTTTTTAATCTATCTATAGCTATTGCTTAATACTTAATACAATTGCAGTTTCCATATTATTGCTTTAAATTAAGTTGTACCACCGTTTTATGCTTGTTGCACTTCTGAAATTTTGCCTAAAAATTCTCAAAAAACACAAGCAAACACAATAAAACTTCTCAGATTAGCAGTTGGGAAGAATTGGAACCAGTTGGGTTCTTCACAATGGTATCAGGGCTCTAATCCTGCTAGCCTAGAGGATTAGAAGTATCTATCCCGTCACAATAGTTTGGTTATAACAGGTATTACTCACGCAGGAGACCTGGATTTCAGAGAAACCAGTTTGAGAATATACCAAAAGATCCCTAGTTTGAGGATATACCATTAGAAATCATGGGAGACAAGGATGATGGTGAACCACTCAGAAATCATCTTAATGATGAGGACAGAGAAGCTAGAGACATTTTGAGGGCTCTTGTAGCTAGATAGGAACAAGTAGTGAATGTATTGCAAAAGCTTAGTATAGTTGTTCAACATTTGAACATTCCTAGGAGACAAAATTAGGACCAGGAGCAAGAGGGTAGTGTACATGAAGCCCCACAGAGGATAGTTACTCCAACATGCACATATGACAAGCCTACTTGCCCTACATTTGAGAGAAATGAACCTGAAGAGGGTAATAAGGAGGAGGAGGAAGGTGATGTGGTCTTTGCAGATAATGTGATGACATTGCATGATGAGTGGGAAGAACTACCATAGAGAGTTAAGGATCACCTTAACTTTGATAGTTTCATTACTTAGAAAAGAGAGCATGGCAGGAACATGATTGACAGGAGACCAAGAAATAGAACAATGATCTTAGACATGCAACCAACAAGCTCACACTCACTAATTTTGATAGCAATGGTAGAGTTACAACTAGAGCTTAGGTTAGCAAGTTGGAAACTTTCTTGACCCTACATCCAATGGAAAAAGAAGATGCCATTAAGCTCATAGCCTTGAATTTGGATGGAGTAGCCCATGACTGGTGACATCATGGGATGGTTACCTTGTAGCATGACTATATTACTTCATATTAGGAATTTACTGACAAGTTAGTTGAGTGTTCTGACAGAAGAGATCCTGAGTTATATTTGAGGGATCTAGCTTAGCTGAAACAAATATGCAGTTTGGAATCTTACATTGGTGAATTCCAAAGGCTCTTGGTCATGGTTACAGGCATCTCAAAGAGGAGGTTGGTCATACTTTTTGTTGAGGGTTTATATGAGCCTATGAAGGGTTGGATCAAGGCTTTTGATCCCCCTACCTTGTAGGAGGCTATGAGGAAAGCTCGTAGCATGGAACTTACAACTTCACATAGTAAGTTTGAATCAAAACCATTTTCATCCTACAATAACAACAAATCTGATCCAAAGAAATCAGAAAATGTGGATCAAAAGAAAAAAATTGTAGCCCCTTTGGATAGGGAAACAATCAATGATTTATGTAGGAGAAAGTTGTATTTTTATTGCAAGGGTCCTTATGATCTAAACCACGATTTTCCTCTCAAGCCTAAAGGTCAAAATAGGAAAATGGAGTGGTTTTATGAGAATGAAAACATGATTGATATGGTAGACCAACAAGCCGATTAAGAGAATTCAGGGGCTAATAACTAAGAAAATAAAGTGGAAAACGAAGGAGAAATAGAGCTAGAGGAAGCTCATATGTGAAGTATGCAAAGAGAAGGCTCCTTCAGGTTACATGGACTCTTGGCTAGTCAAAGAGTCATTTCCTTGCTTGATATAGGTGCAACACACAATTTCATAGATGCACAATTAGTGGAAAAATGTGTTGTTCAAACTCAACAGTTTGAAGGAATTAGAGTGAAAATTTTTGATGGGTACACTCTCAATTGTGAGAGAATTATTCCAAATCTTCCTATGAAACTCAATAACTATGAGTTTAAAGTATATTTCTATGTCGTTAACATGCGTGGCACAAATGTAGTCCTCGGCATGAAGCGGCTTCATACAATTGGGGAATTTACACTCAACCTTAGGGAGATGGAAATGAAGTTCAAGGTTGATGGGAGTAATCATGTACTTAAATCCATTAAGGACAACAAATTGAAATTGATTACTCTTAGAAGAATGGAGAGGTTGATTAGACATGACATGGTAGAGTGGGCAGTTGATTGTAAATTGATGCCCATGTATAAGGAGCAACACAAAATACCCTACCATCCAGATGTTCAAGAGCTTAGAATTAAGCATGCCAAAGTGTTTAGTGACATTCCACATTGTAGACCTCTTGATAGAGGCATAAAACACATTGTTGAGTTGGATGAGGGCACCAATCCCATCATGATTACACCTTATTGGAACCCAAAGCATTTGAAGGATGAAATTGAGAAAAATAATTAAGGAACTCTTAGCTATTAGACACATAGGGCCAAGCAAGTCTCCTTTTGCTTCAACAGTTGTTTTGGTGAAGAAGAAAGATGGTACACTCAGGATGTACATTGACTATTGTGTATTGAAAAAAAGAACAATAAAGAACGGGCATCTCATCCCACGCATCAATGAGTTGATAGATGAGCTTCACAAAGTTTTTTATTTCTCCAAGATTGACTTGAGCACAGGATACCACGAGATCAGGGTCAGAGAGCATGATGTAGATAAGATTTCATTTAGATGTCATTGTGGACATTTTGAATTTTTGGTTATGCCCTTTGGCTTAACCAATGCACCAACTACTTTTCAATCCACTATGAACAGGGTCTTCCATCCTTAGTTGAGGAAATTTGTCCTTGTTTTCTTTGACAAAATTTTGGTTTATAACAAATCTTGGGAGGAGCACTTGGTTCACCTGGATATTGTGTTGGGCATACTTGACATGGAGTCCTTGTATGCCAAGGAGTCCAAGTGTGTATTGGGCATGGAAGAGCTTTTGTTTTGGGTCATGTCATCAACGCAGAGCGATTTCATATGGATCCTGATAAGGTTTGTGGCATCATTGATTGGCCTACTCCTGAGACTTTAACTAAACTTAAGGGATTTGTGGGGTTATGTTCCTTCTACCATTGGTTTGTTAGTGGTTTCTCGTAACATGCTACACCACTTACAGATTTGACAAAGAAGGGAGCATTTGTTTGGACACCTCAAGCACATGAGTGTTTTGAGAAGTTCAAACAATTGATGATGACATGCCCAGTTCTAGCTTTGCTAGATTTCATCAAACCTTTTGAGCTTCTTTGTGATGCTAGTGGAGAAGGTATTGGTGTAGTGATTATGTAGGACCATCATCTGATAGCTTTCGAGAGCAGGAAGCTAAGGGGTCTTGAGAGGAGCTATAGTATTTACGACAAGCAAATGTTGGCTATCATGCATGGTATGGACAAATTCAGGTAGTATCTAGTTGGCAACAAGTTTTGTGTCAAAACTAATCATAACAACTTGAAGTATTTCCTTGGAGAGCAGGACTTGAACAAACGTCAACAAAATTGGGTCAACAAGTTATAGTTGTATGATTTTGACATCTCCTATGTCCTGGGTTAGCAAGTTATAGTCGTATGATTTGAGCTCCAACGTAGTGATTTTAGAGGATTGCAATCATATGATCATAGTAGAGTATGTTAAGAATCTGCGGGCTTCTAGAATTATTGATGGGATTGTACAAGACAACAAGTACTCTCTTGTGAATGACCTCATCATTTAAAAAGAGAGAATATTCTTACTCCTAGGTTTAGATGTGAGGAATAGGGTATTGAGGACTTTCCATGATTCACCTATGGATGGTCATCCTAGATACTTTAAGACCTATAGGTAGGTACAGGAGAGATTCACTTGGAAGGGTCTCAAATCTGATGTTCTTTGTTATGTCAAGGAGTGCCCTGTTTGTCAACAAAACAAATAAGAGCATACTTACCCTGTGGGGTTACTTCAGCCACTTCCTATTCCTGTGAGGAAGTGGGAATGCTTGTCTATGGACTTTATTATGAGATTTTTGAAAGCTGAGGGGAGAGACAACATTTATGTGATAGTACATCAGTTGACTAAATATGCACATTTCTTCCCAATCACCACTACTTATTCAACTACACAAGTAGCGGATGTATTCTTTCATGAGGTATTTAGGTTGCATGGATTACCTCAGATTATTGTCAGTGATAGAGATAATAGGTTCATGGGTAACTTTTGGTAGGATTTATTCTAACTATGTGGGATAGAGCTTACTCCGAGCACTAGCTACCACCCACAGACTGATGGGAAGACAAAAATTCTCAACAAATGGGTGGAGGGATACCTATGAAACTACATTTATGGGAAGTAGAAGGCTTGGGTGAAGTGGTTGCATCTTTGTGAGTACTACTATAATTACATTCACCATATGACTATACAAATGACACCTTTCAGAGCATTGTATGGATATGATGCTCCTAGTTTCCTTGATTTATTGTTGAGTGATTTCCGAGTATTGAGTGTTGGGGATCTATTACAGGAGAACCAAAATATCATGAGAACCCTTCGTGAGAACATTCAGAAGGCTGATAATCGAAAAAAGCAATATGTTGATTAACGGAGGATTGAGCAATCATTTGAGATAGGAGATATGGTGTATCTAATGTTGCAGCCCTATAGTAAGTCCACTCTTAGGAAGAGGGGCATAGAGAAACTCAAGCCACGCTATTATGGTCCATTTAGGATTGTCAAGCGAGTTGGTGAGGTGGCTTACGAGTTAGATTTATTGGCAGACAGTAGGGTGCACAATGTGTTCCATGTGTCACACCTCAAGAAGGGGTTGGGACAATACATAGTTCCTTCTTCAGACTTACCACTCTTAGATGATGAGGAGAAGTTGATATTAGTACCTGAGGCCATCCTAGATTCTAAAGAGCATCACCTTCAGAGATGGGTTATCAGGGAATATTTGGTTAAGTCGAGAGATCAACCAACAGAGTATGGTACTTGGGAGAGAGAGAGCATTTTACAACATCCAACATTGAGTTTACTTGAGGACAAGCAAATTCAAGGAGGGCAGGCTGTAATGTACCCATTCTAGTCAGTTTCAGTGACAGATGGGTTAGCCTATTATTTGGACCCTTGTAGGCTAACAAGCATGGATAGGGGTATTAGTGGTGGATAATGGTGGATATTGTCATTTCCACCCTTCAGTTCAGTATTGGGCTCAGTGCAAGCCTTTGTAGTTAAGTGTTTGTTAACTTTTGATGACACATCAAAACATTGAGAATTGAGGGAGGTATTAATATTTTAGTGGTTAAGTTATTTATTTGACTTATGGAAATATTATAAAGTTATAATTTGACTTTATAATTAAAAAGCCACTTAAAATATTATTAAGTGATGACTTAAATTTTATAAAGTGAAAATTAAATCACTTAAGTCATGGAAAGGTGTGCCCAAGTTATTAAGTGACTTTAAAACATTATTAAAGTAACTTTAATACATTTAAATGTATTAAAATGCCAAAGTCGTACTTTCTTGTGAATCGTGCCTTTTGGGGATATAAGGGAAAAGAAGGAAATTCAACCTCATTCAATTTATGATCATTGGCATTGCTTCTTTTTTTCTCTATGGCTTTTCCTGAGACAAGGGTTTTAGTATTTTCTTCCATTGGAGAACGAAATCTCTTTAGTGATTTGCAATTTTGAAGTTGTGGAAGACTAGCTGAATCATTGCTACAGTGAGGACTTCAATTTAGGAGTCCATTTGAGCTTCATCAAAGTTTTTCCTATTCAATTCTTTCCAATTTTCAAAAAGGATGGGTTTACATAGAAAGAGGTGCCTTCATTCAGTAGAGTTGTTCTTGACTAGCATGTGCCATAATTTCTTATTTAAATAATCTAAGGACCTCTAGGTACGTTTATTATTTGCAATCTATCTATTGCAATTGCTTAATACTTAATACAATTGTAGTTTCCACATTATTGCTTTAAATTAAGTTTTAGCATCATTTTATGCTTGGTGCACTTCTCAAATTTTGCCTAAAAATTCTCAAAAAACACAAGCAAATAGAATAAAACTCTTCAAATTAGCAATTGGGAAGAGTTGGAACCAGTTGGGTTCTTCACAACATTATCCTCTAAAACTCTTCCTTGATAACCACTCCTCTCTCCAACATGAAATTAGCATACCCCTCAAGACTAGGCACAAACCTTAGGTTATCTTTATAAGTAGCATAACCTCCAGTTTAAGGTGGTAGGTGTAGTTTAATTTGGAAAAGCCACTCAACGGTTCCATCGCAGTCCCCCTAATCCAAACTTGAATTCCATGCCACTTGAAGAGAGAGATCTCCTACTAGTTGACAAAAAAATGATAGGAGTAAATGATACCATGCTCAATTCAACGAAGCTAAAAAAATAGTCATGATTCAGTTCCTTCCCAAATCTTTACCTACTAACAAAAGAAATCTATTTTCTTCCCCAAAATGCATTCCTCCCATGCTCTACACAACCACCTTCAATAAATGCATCTATGTGAATCATCACCTCTTCCACTGAGTGTTGAAGAAATTAATGTATTGTGTTGACTACTTGATGTTGATTTTTCTAAGGGCCAAGTACGAATTTCCAGGAATTCCTAGCCCATGTGCACATAGTAAATGAACCAACCAACCTAGATTTCCAATCCATTTTTAAATCTGGTAAAATATGAGAATTCTCACTAAATTATTGATTATTTCTAATATTGTTATTATTGAAGTTTATGTGATATTTAAAAAATCTATCAATGTTTAGGTGTAGGTTGGAAAACAATATTGTTATCATCGTAGATTATTTGTTAATTTATTGATAATAATATCATTACAGTAGTATTAATAATTTGAGTATTGAAACCATAATAGCCTTATTAGTATTAAAATTTGATCAAATAGTAATGTTATTTCACTAGATTCATGATAATGTATCATTATGGTTTAACTGCCTTTGATGTATATAAAGGACATCAATAAACTATTCAAGTCATATCCAAAATTATAAATTCACAACCTTTCCAATGATAGATAAGATTTATCAAAATAATAAAATCTTGAAACTATTCAATACCTTAGAAATACATATAAATAAATATCAAATCATTATCATAATAAATATCGCATAATTTCAACTTTATGTAATTAATATCTAATCACATAGTAAAATGAACTATACATAGTAATAAATGTTGAGTGAATAATTTATTTAACTCCAATAAATGTCAAAACAAATAATGCACATTAAAGGATAATAACTTGTTAATTTAATTTATTTATTCTTTTACATGTAACACTAATTAGTTCAACCAGAATGACAAATTTGTTAACCTTTTTTATGTCATGCTTGAAAGTATGTAAGTCAAATTGTTAACCAATAAAATGTTAATTATCTCCATGTAAGACCATGAATTATACTTCAACACCAATAACATAATTTTTGAGTAATCCTAATGTATACCTGAAGACAATACATACAACTAGCATAAATACATATATGCACTACATTTATTGTAATTTTGATAATTTCTCAATTAATGCTTTAACTCAACCTATTGTCATTTAAGCATTATACCCATGATACAAACAAAATATTAGTAACTATTGAACAAAAAGGGTAGGGGCCTTACACCTACCCCTCAATATAACACAAAATTATCTCCCACCCCTCAATATTTCACAAAGTTATCTTCCATAAGATACCAAATCCATTACTTCTAATCCAACTCATAGTCTCACTGTCAATACATTAACCAAACCCCTCCATAAAAAACATTCAATAATCAAGCTATATCCCCACATCACATTATCAACTTATCCCCCTTAATAAACAAAATATATATTTATATAACCTGATACATGTTGAACACTTGGAATACTAAGAGGGGGGGTGAATCAATATTCCATGAAACCACTTAAAATTAAACATTCATTCCACATAATAGATTCAATTTGTAGCAGGAAAGGAAAGTATGAAATCTACCATCAAAGCACATAACACATGAACACCAAATTTTTACATGGGAAACCCAAAATAGGAAAAACCACGATGAGGATTAGCTCACAATATATTATAACTGGTTATAGTATATTACAAAAGTGCTCACTATAGGTGGAATCAATGTCCAAGTGGACTCACTACCCATTGAAAGAAGAAAATATATAATAGAGAGGTGGCTCATAGCCAAGATTTGAACTACTATAATTGCAACTAGCATGTGCATGAATACAGTTCCATTGAAGCTCAATCTACCGAATTCGCACACTTCATATTCTACACTAACACTATGCTCTGCTCTAAATTCACCTTATAATCATACAATTCACATCAATTGCACTTCATATCATATATCTATCACCAAAACACTAAAAATATCTTACATATATATCAACTTCATCCACAAGCACCTACAACATCAATTAGGTTGGGCTAATTAGATGTATCATACAAAATATAACTTGTCAGCTCAACACACACTTGCATAGTTCGCTCCATGATTCAAAACTTATAATGCATCCAAATAGGTCGGTATGGACCTATAATAGCTTCCACATAGCATATCAATACTTCTGAAAACTTTGCAATGCCCAAAACTTATTAGGTTGGCATAAAAAAAGACCTAACATAGAAATTCACCAATTGTACAACCAAAAATTGACACGCGAACCTCCAAACTTCATGTCACTATAATTCACACTCTACTGACACCTGTCAACATCTTCACAGATCCACAAGTATAAACACCAATCCACAGAGAAGTGTAGTTCCTCCAAAACATACATATTGTATTGGTAGCACTATAACTGGCAGACCGAAACTTCTTTCATTCATAACTTCAACACTGAAAACCAAAACATTGTGAAATTCTAGATATAAAGTCCTATAATATCCAAAAAAATTACCCCAAATCCACAAAGTGAGATTTTACACAACATACCAATGCAAACCAAAATACCAAATTTCTTATACATAGGAAACTCTATTTTTACACTTAGCTAATTTTCTCTTCATTCATCTTCACCGAATCAAACCTTCTTGAAATTATCCACTAGATAACCATCTTAAAACACACTCAAACTATACAAACTGGTCTAGAATGTGATCTTCATACCTAAACTTACAATGTTGACATCAATGACAACACTAAATTTCATGTTGTACATCTTATACTTATACTCCATGTTCATGTTGCCCACAAAAAAGTCAATGATAAACTCCTCAATCTTTCAATAATCTCTTCCTTTGTCACTGATGACATCCCAAAATTATTTTCCCAAAACTACTCTCCCCCTTTGATATGAAGGGTAAAGGGTGCATACTTACATATCTTCTCCCCTTTATTGATATATGCATATATACAAACTCAAAACTTTACTAACTCCCTGTAAGGATGCTCTCCAACAAAAAATTGTACTGGAGAATTTCCTAATACCATCCACATATGTATATAAAATTTGAACAATAAACTGAAATGCATAAATAAGAAATACATTCACCTAGAGGAAGCATTTGACTCTTGCATCTTTTCAAGATGGGCTTGCCATTCTTTCTTTCCTTCCTCCCAACTTTTCTTAGGTAGGACAAGCATTTTTCTCTAGGTTTCAAACTCCATCAATAGTTCTTCACAATCATCTAGAGTGTTAGGTACCGTATTTATCTTTGAGGATCTATTAGCACTTAATAGGGAATTGGAAACAAGTATGAACTTAGAGTTCACAAGATTCTTGAGATGACCAAACTGCACTATAATATTTTCTTCCTGATCTTGCAGTTGGAAGAACTACTCAGGTAGATTTTCAATTTTGGACCTTGTGTTTCCATTCAAATCTTGTGTTGGATCATAAGCACTAGAATCCTTGTCAATTTGGGACTCAATAGAGTCTATCTCATCTTTTATGCTCTTTGTAGAGCTTGGCCATTTCATACATAATTGGAATAAAAATTTAGCTTCTGTCACACAAGCCTGTACACCTTTATGATTTTCCCTGAATTTGGTGTGTGTAGTAGCACACTTCTTATTTATATCCATCAATCTCATATTATAATTTACTCTTTTCTATAATTATTTCTCTAATTTCCCTTTTAGTTTACTAGCATACAAAAAAAAATGAAGCATTTTTTTTAGATTTTTCATACCTGATAGGAAGTTGGCAACACTTACACTGGGTATGACCTGCTGTAGAATCTTTATTGCCTCATCAATCATCTCTCCATGGTTGTGATGTGTCTCTATAATTTATTTTTGGGTAGATGCATGGAATGCATCACCCAATTGAAGCTTGTGAAGAGAAGAAATCTTGTCCACATCCACATACCCTTGTTGCATTGGAAGTTGCAATAAATACATGGACACTACAGGTTGGAACTGTAACGACATGCTTACAAAATTATTTAAGGAATCTCCAGAGGAACTGGAAGATTCACCAATAGTCTTTACATTATCCTCTATAGCCTTCTCCTTCAATGCCTTTTCCTTGTCACCAGTGTTAATTGGTCTCCTCTTTCTTTTCATCATTTGTGGGAGCATCCACATCCTTCTGCTCCTTCTACACATCGTCACTAGTAGATTTATCCTTGCTATTTGAAGGAATGATTGTCTCCAGATGGCCTTGAGCATCTTTATCATTTGCCTCAAATATCAGAATATTTGTTTGATGATCTATAGTATTATTCTCCTTTGAAGTATTTTCCTTTGCAATGTATTCTCTGGTAGCTCCTTCTTCAACATTCTTCTCTCCTGCAACATTTTCTTCTACAATTTCTTCCACTTTCAGAAGACTTTCATCCACATTATTTTCCACATTCTTTTACAAAAACATGCTCATGTTGAGCACCATCATGTTGTGCTTCCTCTGCAATATTCACATCCAGAGCAATCATATCAACATGCATTTATTCCATATCAAGAGTCATTCCCAATTCTTTTGCCACATTGGAAATCTTTTCAATGGTCTCCTTTCTTAATCTTTCAAGGTTATCCTTGTCATGACTAATCAAAGTGGTGACCCTTTGTTTGGTCCCAAATTCTTCATTGTATAATTGAGCCAGTCTTGCTTTGTTTTCTTTTGATAGGGGTGCATTGATTTCTCCCCAGGTTGATGCCTTTTCCCTCCTTGCATACAAAGCTCCTTTCAATTCTTCAGGAAGCTAATCTTCTATATCCTTCATATTCACATCCAAGGATATTATATATCTAACAATTTCTTCCTTAATGGTTGACTTATCTATGTCATCATAATTTGGGTACAAGGCAACAATTTCCTTAATATTCCCATACTTTGCAATGTTGCTTACTAGGGCTTCAAGTTTAATGGAATTTTTTGTCTTACTAGAGAGGTAACCTTGCTTTTATTTTTCTTCTTTTCTTCTAGTGACATCTTTCCTTTATTAGATTCTTGCTTCTTTTCCCTCATTTGCATCCTATACCCTTTCTTTTATTTCTCAACCTCTACCTCGTTGTTAGTATCAATAATATCAAACATTTGTTTCTTCACGCTTGCTTCTCCTTGTGAAGCTTCTGATTTTCTTTTTCTAACCAGTGGTTTAGTATCTTCTTCTTCATCATCTTCCACATTTACTCCCATATAATTCTCCCTTGTGGATTTTCTTTTTACCCTTCTCCTTGCAGGGCCAATTTTCTATGGTGTCAGAGCACCCTTTTACTTTTCAGTCACTTTCTATTGTTTTATTAGAGTGGTCTTCTCCTTCACCATAGTACTTGCAAACTCTTTTCTTTTCTATCTTACAACAAAATCAGTCCTAGAGGACTTGGAGGCAACTAGAGGAGTGGTATCTATTCTACTAGATCTCCTAATGCTTGATGATCCTCCCAATGAGCTAGGCATGGCTTTTTCCTTCTCAACTTGCTCCTTAGTGAGGCCCATTTCCTCCACAATTGTTGCATTCATCTTGTCAGCAATCTTCTTTATCTTTGATTACCTTTGATCCATGTGCACCTCCATGGATTTCTCTTTAGAGGTGTCTCTTGGATTTCTCAACATGAATTCCACTTAGTTGGTGATTTCATCCTTTGTGATTTCATATCCCATTTTTGGGATCCATGCGGTCCTAGGCTCAACAACTTGTATGATGCAACAATCTTTTATTGCCAAGAATGTGATGTCATTCTTGTACTTTTCTACCATGCTTTTGGGTATTCTTTCTAGCTTGCATCTTCTCCTAATTTTTTTAAAGAATTCTTAGAGGGAATTATTCTATGAATCCAAGAGTCTCTCAACCTCATCAAATGATCTTTGATCTGATGGGCCACCAGTATATCCTTTAGCCACACTATGTTCCTTGTGCTGGGAACCTCATTCAAGAATTAAAATAGTAAACAAATGATTAAAGTACAAAACTTGAAAGCATACTTATAATCTTTTGTCTTCTATAGATTTTCCAGAAGTTACAATCTCAATAGTTCACATAGATCATAATCAACTCCCATATCAACCATCTCATATGCTATATTGATGGAGGGTGCAAATAAAAAATTATCTTTATTATAGGTATTGTTTGTATCCTATCATTTAAGTTTACTTCACTACTAGGTTTCTTATGTCCTTTATTGCCAATTCCCTTCTATCATACTTCACACCAATTCTCTCCATGACAACCTCATTCTTCATTGACTTAATTACAGAAGTTGTTTTTGGTTGAGTATAATCCAGTGATGACCCTAATTGCCTCTTTGTTCATTAGATGCAATATATCCAACAAGTGGAACTTATTATGAATGCAACTTAGGGTGTATCTCACCCACTCATCTACATAGAAAAAAATAGGGAATTTTTTCCCGACGTCGAGTTTCTTCTCCGCCAAAACCTCAAACTCTAATTTCAACTTGAAATCATCTCTAGTGATCTCTTTGTACCATACATCACTCAACTTTGTATGATTGTATTCTTCCATATTCACATGAATATATACCCTAGCACCTTTTGTGTGCAAAACACCATATGGGATGTGTAAAAACATACCATCTGGATCATCCACCAAAGATTTGTCAAGATACCATTTGAATTTAGGATACGAATGATATATAACCTCTACCACTTGTGGTGTAAACATATTTTCAGCAAATTGAAAGTGCTTTTAGAAACTTGAGCAAATGGAAACTATAAATACCTTTCAAATTTATTTTTAGCTAGGGGTTTGCTCACACCAAATCTCAATCACTTTGATCACTCTACTTCACTCTTCGTCTGCTCTACTCTTCTCAAATGCTTGTTTGAAAATAATTTTTGATCAAGTGAAATCACTTATAACCTTTTCTAAATTGACCTAATTTTGCATTGAATGCTTTAGTTGATAAATTTTTCAAACCCTAACTATATGCACAACAACCTTCAAATGCTCTACAAACTTCCACAACTTAATGTATTCCATCGGTTCTTTCTCCAATAGGTCAAGCATATTGAACAACACCTCATATCCATGTGTTGAAGCATCAACACCATTTCTTTGGTAGGAGATAAAGAATATTTTATTAATGTTCCCCCCAACCAAATATCTCTTATTAGTTTCTAGAGGAAACATCTACACTAGATGTTGGTACAAACTTAGCCTTAACCTCTATCTCTTTCTTCTTTTTCCAAATCTTGTCCATCTCTTTCTTCATCTCTGCTAGATCAGCCTTTTTCACCAAATCATTCTTCTTTATCAAATTGTTCTTCTTCTCATTCTTTCTTTTACAAAACTTAGAGATATGTCCAAGTCTACTCCAATTGTAACATATGACATTCTTGTGAATAGGATTGCTTCCATTCATTCTAGATCTACATCGATTAGCTTGTATGTCAAATTCATTCCATGCATAACAATAGCCATTAAAAGATTGAACCCTCATACCACTATTATATCCATTCATCATTTGATGTCTACTTTCATTAGCCTTATGACCAAACCTCTTGCATGTAAAACATTGACTGGTAAAAGATTGAATATTCTAATTCATTTTGCTTCTACATTCTGTAGCCTTATGTCCAAATTTATTGCAAGAATAACATAAACCATTAAAAAATGGGTGCCTTTGTGCATTTGACTGTTTGAAAGGTGGTATTTTGAAGTCTCTCCTTTGATTCCAAATCTACTTTCCATTGATCTTCCTGTCTTCAATATTATTTTATTCATTATTATTATTTTCAACCTGATTTGAGTTTAATCTATCTTTAAAATTTCTCCTATCTTAATCCCTAATCCACCTTTGTCTTTAGATCCTTTTTGTTTTACAATCATTTCATCAAGATTTATAGAACTCATCTTGAATTTTTCTTCATGACTCTTTGCTTTCTCAAGATATGATCTCAAGGTCAAAACTTCTTAAATTTTTGAATGTTCTTCAGATTTTCTTTTCATTTTTCCATTCAGAAATTATTCAACTCTCTTTCCTTCTTCAACTTGCACTTTCAGACTAGTAATTGTTTCATTATCTTGCTTCAACTTCTCACTGACTTTCTTATGTCTTTTCCTAAATTTCTTGATTTCCTCTTGTAATGGCACAAATTTTCACCCAAAAATTCCCCATTTAATTTCCCCTACCTTAGAAAATGTAAAACCAGTGATGCAATTTCACCACCGCCACCTTGTCCCCCCACCTGGTTGCATCATTTTGTGTCAGTGGAGAATTTTTTTCAAGGATGTGTGCACACCACTTGAATGTCTATGTGCCATACTACCATCTTGACAAGATTCCTTCCATTGAAATCAATAAAAATGTTACATCTTCCATTGGCTACAAAGAGTAATGTTCCCTACCTCCCTTGATTGACAAAATTTGACTTGTTGCCTCCATTTTTACTTTTCAAACTCACTTCATTCCTCTCTTTTGACTTTTGGATGTAATTTCACACATTCTAGCTCTTGATTCTCACTTTCTTCACTCCATTCTAGCTTCTACACCATTGTTCTTCTTGCTACAAGCTCCTCATTTGTCTCCAACATCACATTCTTGTTACAAAACCATTGCTATCAAAGGATTTCCAAGCTCCGTCTTTTATATGCAATGGTTCCATTCTCTTCTTTCCACTATTGGCCTTGAGAACTTGTAGCTGGGAAGGCAACATTGTGTTTGTCTACTTAGTTGTATCATCTTGTTTATTGGATAGCATTGTAGATGTCTTTGCTTTCTATCTAGTGGTATCACTTCCTTTCTATTTACTTTATCAATTTCTATACTTTGTGGCTATTTGGCTTTCTATGGAGGTGGGAAAACCAAAAGAGGGATTTGACTAATGCAAACCTCAAATACAACCCAATTTTTTCCCCATTTCTATGTGTGTAGGTGTGCTCGAGTGGAGCTAGTTAAAGAATCAAGTTGTGGGAAGTATGGTACCTTTTCCTACCTTCTTGTCATTTCTAGCATAGTTCTTTTTAGTGTCCTTTTCATTGCATTTCTTGATTGTATATTTTTTTTATTCTTTGTCAAAACATAAAACATCAAATAGTCATGTAGTTAGTAGGTTCTCAGTGTTTTTATCAATTTTCTAGACCTCTGTCTGTACAGGATACTAGTGCATCCCTGAGATGCTAGTGCACCGCATTGGAGGGTGAGATTCACACTGTCATCCTCAGACAGTGAGTTGTCTGGGCAACAAATGGAACCTTTGAAGCCAAATCTTATGACTGTGAACATCTGATTTTAGCAAAAGGAAAGCAACAAACTACTTTCTCTTCCTTTTCAGCCTCAGTACCTTGTTTTTTTTAATTTTTCTAGCAAACTTGAGGTAGTCTAGGGCAGCCCATTCCTTAGGGATCTCTTGTGACCTGGAGTCCTAGAGGTGATAAGTTCCCCTTCTCTACATTTTGGTGAACCTGATGTGAATATCTTGGGTTCCATTTCTTCATGTCAAGAACTCTTCTCTTGAATCTTGAGTGTGTTACATAATTGTGTTTTGTAAAGCTTTATGAGAATTACAACTCAATCTACAACCTCCAGGCATGTTATCAAAACAAGCGTGTGACATATAGATATGGATCCTAAGAAGCTCACTACAAGTCCCTCTTTTAATGAGTTAGTTTTTGGAAAAAATACAAGTTTCTCTAGTCCCTTTGGGGAAGACCCTCATACCTAATCTTACCACTTATTCTTCTACTTCATCCGTGGAAGAGGATGAGGCTATCAAAATTCCCGTAAAGTAATTATATCCCTAAACAAAAGGCTTTCAAATTTTGGGGAGTATTTGGGAAAGAAAGTATTATGACTAAGGCTACTAAGGTTGTTAATGACTTGAGAGTTATGTTGCACAAAGACTAGGTGGGTCTTGAATTCCTTTGGGTATCGTCAACATAGTGTACACTCATGTCCCATCATACAAACCTAGGTATAGTGTTTCTTGAGACCTTAGATCCAAGACCACTAAAAGACAGATAGAAGTCTCGATGCCCAATGTGTCGATGTACATTGTTGAGACCAACCCATCTGTCAACACTACTATTGTTCCTCAATCGCCCCCCATCATTAAAGTAAACAAGGCACCCTTGGGTTTTAACTTGTCAGCTCTAATTTTCTTGGTGGCAGTTCTAGAATCCATGTTGGTCCTGGTGGCAGGGCCTTTGTTGGAATGGGGGCTGGTGGCTTTGGTGGCAATTCCATTGGTCCTATTTTGTCTTTTGACCCTATCTTGAACACCTTGTTACAGAACATGGGTTAGATGTAGAATTAACTAGTGAACTTTTCCAATGCTACTTCACAACCTATCTTTCAACCCTTCTTTTTTTACAATCATTTGTCGATAGCAATTCTAAATGCTCACATCCCTTAGGAGATGGAGATTTGAAAAGTATGGTGGTAAAGGAGATCCTTAGATCCACATTTTGGCATTTAATACCATGTGCAAAAATTTATTTCACCGTGATGCTTTAATGGCTAAGTTTTTTCCAAGGTCTCTTAAGGATACTACCATTGAGTGTTATTGTAGCTTACTATATAATTCTATCTTTTCATTTAATCATCTACTAAATTAGTTTCTCTGATAGTTCCAAGCTAGTATTGAATAGAAGATGACCTTTTTGGATCTCATTCGATGTAAGCAAGGGGATAACAAGAAGATAGCTCATTTTATCTCTTGTTATGAATCTCTTTTATCACAATTTTCTTATCCTTTGCCCAACCCAAATTTTCAAAAGGTCTTTTTCGAAAACCTACAGATGCCTTGGAAGGGAAAATTTTATCTAATGAAATATCCTTCTTCTTCACATCTATGTTTTGAGCTATGAGATGGCTGTTCTCCCATGCCTCTTCATGCCTGCCCAGGAATGGCCCCACGATACATCCTCACAGTGCTCTCACTCGATCTCATCCCATTCTCGGAAGATCACCTCCAAAGACGACCCATGATCTAGACCATCACCATTCACAGCCACACCCCAAAGGCTAACAATGAATTGAAAATCTATAAAAATCCATTTTTGTCTCATTCTACAAAATTAATTATTGAACCTTCTACTTCTACTAAGATTGTTCCATCAGAGTACGTTAGCATGGTCTCATTCACACGTATTCTTTCTGCTCAACTTGCAAGCAGATCACTGGACATAACCTTTACCTCATAGGATTTACCTATGAATAAAGAGCCTTCTCCCTTGTACATTCCCACTTGTTTCAATGGGAACATTATGACTCGTGACCTAGTTGATCTTGCAAGTTGAATGAATGTTATAATAGAAGAAACTTTGCTTATAAATTTTTTACATAAGGAGGAGTATGAAGAATTGAATATCACTATACACACACATGATGGAATCTCAGTCCCTCATATTGGTTCTATTACACTTTTGGTCTTGCTAGGACCCAAGGCCGTGGATACCTCTTTTGTCATAATTCTGGAGTCTAACCTATTCTGGGTGAAATTGGGAATTTTTTGGCTAGTTTCCATGAATGGCATCGCTTTAGTGATTCACAAATGTCCAAGTTCTCTCTTGAGGGCTCTATGCACATTGTGCATGACACTAGTTACAAACCATTGGTGTTGCATGGGGGCTTCTCATTAGATCACTTTTGGGTTGCTTGGTTTAGACCTCTTCGTCTAAGGATAGACTTAGTATATTGTGCCTATGTGAAGTATAAGATTAGGGGCATGGTGCCAAAGGTGACCTATCCAATATCTCCCTATGCTATCTCAGTAAAAGGTCTCCCTACACTATCTTAGTAAAAGGCTCTATGATTGCATAGTAGCAAGCTACATCCTCCTCACAGCAAAAGGGGAAGGGGAAGCTTGCTCACAACCAAGTTCCTTCCTCTTTTATGTCTTCTGCTCTACTTCTCACCCCACTATGATGTCATCGACTCCTGCTCCCATGCCTCGCATGGGGAGCCCAATGGTGCCTGCTTGGAAAAAAGCTAAGCATCTTTGAACTTCTCGTCTTGCCTGTGGTTCCTAGACCTATTATTTATTATAAGGGGAAGGGTAATGTGGAGTATCCCCCATGTCTTGGCCTCCATAGCCTCCTATCATTCTTCCTCCTGCCCCTATGACAGTGAATGGGAAGAGGCCCGCTACCGAGGCACTCATGTTTGTTTCTCCACCTACTACTATTTTTTCTCTTGTGCTCCCTAATCCTACCCCTATCTAAGAGGTTGTCCATCCACCAGAAACAGTTGTGGAGGACACTTCTATGGAAAAAAAATAACCTCTAGCCTCTTCTCAGACTATGAATTCTAGCACCCAGAGCTGATGTAACCGGCTTGCACATGAGCACAAGAATAGGATAAAAGCTCTAGCTATTGAATACGCTTCCTTGAAAGAAGACAGAGAGGGATCTAGTAGCTCCCATTTTTATATCTCCTATTATTTATCTTCCTTTTGCTCCTTCTGCTTTAGTTCCAATCACCTCCATGCTGCTTCTAGCTCCCTCAGTAGGTGTTGATAATCCTCACCCCAAAAGGGTGCAGGTGGTCATCACTCCTTCCATGGAGACTCCTCTCTTGATTTCCCTTCTAAACATCCCTCCTTTTTCTGAACCCATAGACATGCCAAACATAATGGTGGTGTCTATTTTGGCTCTATCTTCTCCCTCCTTTGTTGAAGTGTAAGCTAAAGGATGACCTCACTTTGAGTGGTGGTCAGAAGAAGGGCTCACCTTCTTCGGGAGCTAGTTTTGCTTTGGCTTGCATCGTCCTTGTGATAGAGGCAAACCATGTAGCCCTTGATTTTTTCATTACCCCTCTCGATGAGGTCAATAGTGGATATCAAGTGACTCCTTCTTCTCCCACTTGACTAACACATGGCACTCTAGTGAATTACATGTTTAACTTGGTGGATGATGTCTCATCCCTGTCCATGATATTTACAAGATCAATGACCTTCACCTCACAAGAACTTAGTGAAGAAGACCTTGAGGGGCCTTCTTCCTTGGCCCTTGTTGAATGAGAGTTAGAGGGTACTCCCCTTGCTATCCTACCCTTATAGGCTTTTCCTCCCTCCTTGTATAATAATCTAGATTGAGAGCAGCATTACCTGTTGGTTGATGAGGAGTAGGGTGGTACCTCTTCTTTATCTGTAGATTAGATTTGTGTGTGTCTTGTATTCCCTTCGTGCTTGTATTTATTTGTTTGTGATCCTACCTAGAGGACCCTTGCTACCCTTATAGGTGCTTGGGTACAGGCTTGGAAAATTTGTTGTGAACTTTTTCTATGTGTATCATCATTATTCTATATCTTATACATTTTATTTTCAACAATTGGGGATGATGCAAAGTATTGGGGAATTTAGGCCCTCTCCCATGTCAACCCAATTGTTTTATTTTTATTTTGTCTTTCATGATCTAGGAACTTTGGGGATCAATGATCGTTCATTCATACACTGTGTGCTACTTCTTTATATATATAAACTAATATGACCCCAAAATCCTAGATCCCCCTGTCTCTTGATTTCTCTATTACTATTATCTTTTATTTTCTTTATTTTTGTTTGTCTCTCTCTACCTGATTAGTGATGTTTTGGTGTTCATGTGTTGTCCCTCTTGTGCATGACAATATTTCAACATTTACATTTCGCAATGTATCATGGGCCACAACATCTCCCCCTCTCCTTTCTCTCCTTTCTCTCCTTAGGATGTTATGCACTCCTTTTATGTAGCGCACACCATCCTAAGGGGGGCTACCATACTTCTATGATTTTCAATAGGGTGAAATTGGTGGCCAACGAATCCCTTACTAAAACTTTTTCATTTTCCAAAAAAAGCATTCTTCAACAAGGACCCCCTGATGAAATTTTTCTTTCAAAAACGAGTTCATGGTGAAAGAATCTGAAAAATTTCCTTTCAAAAGAGAGTACTTTTTCTAATGAAGAAATCTAAAAAATTCCCTTGAAAAGGAGCATTCTTTCCACCAGATTCCTTGATGAAAGAAATATTTCAGAAGGATTCCTTGATGATAGAATAATTTGTTAAAAATATTATGCTTTTCAATTCAAGTGTCCCTTTGAATAGGCCCCTTGCTATCTTCGGGAACCCTTTGAGAACTTCTCCTTCAATTGCTTGCTCTATGATATGTTTGTTTGTTTTGGCTTTTCTACCTAACATGTTTTTTCTATAGCTTAGCATGTTGCTTTGTAGGACCAAGGACCCATAAAGCCGCTTTACATCAAGCTTTCCTAGTAGGATCAAGCACCTCATCAAGCTTTCCTTATGGGACCAAGCACGTATAAGGGCCTTTCACATCGAGCCTCATATTATCGAGAACTTATGAAGATCCCTCCATCTATGGGACTAAGAACTTGTAGAGCCTTTGTTCAACTTCCACAAGACTGAGTACCTATGGAGGCATCTCTCTCACTCTTTCATGTCAAGGTTCCCCTGCAAGATTGAGAACCTATAGAGCTACCTCATGCACATCTAGGTGTGCTAGATTGACAATCTGCTTCCTTGGTGGTTAAGGTATATTCTCTTCAATCTCTTTCTACTTTTCCTCACATTCGTACTAAAACATATGCTTGCTAAAGTGTGGAAAAAATGTAATGGTGCAAATTTGCACCCCTAGAAAAATTCCCCATTTAATTTCCCCTACCTTAGAAAATGTAAACCCGATGATGCAATTTCACCATTGTCACCTTGTCCCTTCCCCCTGACCGCGTCGTTTTGTGTCAATGGAGGAATTTTTATTAGGGAAGTGTGCATGCCATGCAGATGTCTATGCATCGCGTTGTCATCTTGATAAGATTCCTACCATTGGAATCAAAAGAAAGGTTACGTATTCAATTGGTTGGGAAGAGTAATGTTCATTGCCTTGACCAAAAAAAATCAGCTTGTTACCTCCATTTTGCCTATTCAAACTCACTTCATTCCTCTCTTCTAGATTTTGAATGCAATTTCACACATTTTAGCTCTTGATTCTCACTCTCTTCACTCCATTCTTGCTTCTACACCATTGTTCTTCTTGCTTCAAGGTCCTCATTTGGCTCCAACATCATGTTCTTGTCACAACACCATTATTATGAAAGGATTGCCAAGCTTCATCTTCTCTACATGGTCCTGCCATTCTCTTCTTTCAGTTATTGGCCTTGAGTGTAGTGCCATCCATTCTCACTTTAGATGTGCAGGTAGTCTGGCTAAGGAACCCAAAGATGAAGGATGCAAGCTATGGGCATATTTGTGCTATGGAAGTGCTTTGGTTATCTTTAGGATTTTCACATGATTCTGACATATTGTTAATATGATGATATGATATTATGATTTTGATTATGACTATATTTATTACCATGGTGAGGTATTGACTTATGTTCAAGTGTGGTGGTTGCAAATGGAACATGAGCTTTTGTTAGTACTTTGGTGATTATGACACATATTGTTATGTTATTATTATTATACAAATATTTGTTTGGATAGTTAGGTGATATAGTAGTATGTTGTTAGGATAGGTGGAAAGGGCGACATAGTACCACTATACATATGGGGGACATACAGGAATGAGTTACGATTGCTAGATTTCCTTCCCTAGTGCTTTTACAATTATGAAAATGTGCTCTAACTTGTATGCTTGAGTGAACAGGTACCAAACTCATCTCCACCTGAATTACCAGGTCCAAGCATTCCTTGAAACCTAATGGATCAGTTAATCATAGATAGCACTTGGTCCCCTACCCTGGCCATCATCCTCGAAGACGATGAGTATCTAGTTGATACCTTGTTAGTATGTCAGTTTGGTCAGTTGTGTTGCTTGAGGTTTTTCATTTTGACCTTGGTTAGTGGTCAAGTAATCATTTGGGTAATTGCTTTTATTTAATTTATTTTTTCTGAAAAAATGTCTTGGTGATCCTATGCATTAAAATAAATTATTAGTAAAAAGGTATGCTTTGATAAATTAATATATAAACATACATAAATATATAATTATAGTTGATAATAAAATAAAGTTATAATGTAATGTTATAATTAATGAATAATAATAATATGATAAATAAATAGTCGTAGTGAATAATAAAATAAATTTATAGTGGGATGTTATAATTTATAAATAGTAAAAATAATGTGATAAATGAATAAAATATTATAAGGTTGGAATATATAATTAATTATAATCTATAAATAAATGTGGGTAAATGATTTTACCTGTTTACATGTAAAGATTGAATATCTATTATATTATATTGTTATGATTTATTTTAAAGGAAATGCTTTTAATTAATTTAAAATTAATTTTGTATGTCAGAAAAGTTAATTTAATAAATTAAAAAATTAACTATTTTGTTTGGGAGTTGGTTAGGGATTGTTTGAAATTCCTATGCAACCATATTTTTGTTCGCCCGATAAATATTTTTCTTTCAGGGTGGGGGGGAATTTTGTTTGGTTCTTTTGGGGGGAGAAACTTGTCTATAAATTTCTTTATTCTATTTTTGATTTTGGGGCTCTTCATTCTATGTTGGAGGAGGTCGCAAGCATATATAATTGAAGACGGAGCCACTCTGTTGTATGGAATTCACACCCCAAGACCTAGGGGTTAGGCTCCCACACCTGGGCTTTGAGTCATTCGTTATGCTTTGATTGATGTCTTTACCCTATTCTAAATTGTCGTTTTGGCTCACACATGGAGGATGTTGTTAAAAGTTGTGGAATTCAAATTTACCCTAGCCAATTACATTTTCTTGAAAGTTTCTAAGTCTTTTTCAACAAATTCATTTGCACACCCATCAATTGCATTTGCTTGAAATTTTCTAAGGGATTTTCAACAATTTCAACTACACACCTCTTGCCATCATTCCATTCCATGAGGGGAGTTTTCTTGGAGGCCCTTCTATCAAACAATGAAAAGGGAAGATAGTTAGTGGGTTCTAACTGAGCAATTCATCGTTCAATGGTATGCAATATTTTCCTCCTTCACTTAGTTTTGTAATTTATTCAAGCCTCATTATATGTGTAGGTTTATGGCTTGTATTATATGCTTTCATATTGCATGCATAATTTTAGTTTAATTTTTGTAAAATTTCAACATAGAACTTAATGCAAATAAATACCTGGGATCTCTGAGATTTTGGCTCTTTGTTTTATACAAATTGATTTGGTAAAACTTATGATTTGAATAATGTTTGGATGATTGTCACAATTGATCTATAACTCTTTGTCAAATTCACCCAAGGCCTGGACTTTATCTCGCCCCTTGGCTATGCAATACAATTTACTTGTTGAACGTGGGGTTCAAATTTTAAAAGTCGTTTTAGCAAATTGTTTTGTACATATCCTGTAATCATTGCATTCCATGAGATGTCATCACTTTACACCCAACCATTTGAGTTTACTTGAAAGGTTCTAAAGCCTTTTCATTGAAGATTAGTTGATTGGTGAATGGCCATTTGCATTTACTTGAAAGGTTCTAAAGCCTTTACCATATAAAGGAGGAGGTTGGGGGAATATTACATAGTAACCAATAAGTTTTTAAAAGAATAAATGGAAAATTAATTAAAAAAATAGTGACAATAAAGAAAAATAAAAAATAGCAATTAATCAAAATTGGAAAAAGACATCAATCATAAGAAATAAAATACAATAAAGAAAACCAAGAGAAATATAATGTTGAGAAAATTTAAGAAATTTTCAATAGATTGGACTAAATTAATAAACTAAAAAAGGAAAGAGCTAGAAAATATAAAAGTAAGAAAATTAAAAATAATTAGCAACAAGAAAATTAATATTTAAAAAAAAAAATTGAAAATCAAAGCCAAAAATTATAAATAATATATTTGTAAACATATTTGCAAAGATTATATATATGATAATATATTTGCAAATCCATTTGCAAATAAGGGAAACTTCCAAATTGAATACACAAAATAGAAAAGAACCAAATTAAAATAACAAAAACAAAGAAAAAACTTGAAGGAATATAAAAATTGAAAATCAAACATACAAAAAACTAACAAATAATATAAGATAATAATAAGGAAAGAGATAAATAATATAATAAAAAGAACATAATAAGTTGAAAAAGATAAACAAAGAGAAAACATGAAGAAATATAAAAATTGAAAGGCAAACACAAAAAATAAAGAAAACTAAAAATTAATATATTTGCAAAGATAATATATATGATAATATATTTGCAAATAAGGGAAACCTCCAAATTGAAGAGAAAAAATAGAAAGGAACCAAATTAAAATAACAAAAAACAAAGAAAAAAATTGAAGGAATATAAAGATTGAAAATCAAACACATTAAATACAAAAAAATAACAAATAATATAAGATAATAATAAGGAAAGAGATAAGATTAGGGGAGTGAAGGGATGGCGTCTCTAGTCTCTGCGTGCCGAGCTAGGGCATCCACGCCCTAGCTTGTTCTTGTTTTCTTCTTGGTTGTGCGTTGTGAGGGGAGGGCATTTGTTGCGTGCAGGGGGTTTGATTTCTTCAGTGTTTGGTGGGTGGCGTTGGAAGGCATCTGGTAGTGTTGGAAGATTTTTGTGTGCCCTCATCTGAGGAGGTGTGGGGTTGCGTGGTGCCTTTTCCCTTGGGTGTTCTTTTTGTTCCTAGGGATTCTATGAGCATGCATGTCAATTTAGGGAATTTTTTCCTATATGTTGCACAAGGAATCTTCTGGGGTTTTCCCCAAAATGGACTTTCGTTCGGCAGTTGGTTCGAAGCCCTCTCTACAGGGCTCGAAGATTTTTGATAATAATCTTTTTTCGGTGGAACCTGAAAAAGCCGAGAAGGGCTCAGCAGGAGGGCCTAGAATTCCAAAGATTAATGGGTGCCTCGAAAGGTGTAAAGAGAGGCCAAATGTAGTCATTCTGATGCAGATGTTGGCAGAAGATATTGATTATTATTCAAGGCATTCTCTTTATTGCAAATTCTTGGGTTTGAAAATTTCATTGCAATTCTTGGATACGTGGGCTCAAAGGACATGGATGCCAGAGGGGGAGATGGAGATCTGCCTTTTGGCGAATAACTATTTCATGGTTACATTTGACTGCATGGCTGATCAGAATAGGGTTTTTGAAGGGGGCCCATACTTTTACAACCAAGTGGGTCTATTTATTAGGCCATGGCATGCTGGCTTTAACCCAGTGGAGGAGCTTCTGAATCGGGTTCCAGTTTAGGTTTGTCTTCCAAGGCTCCCTATGGAATGCTAGCACGAGGATGTGTTGTACTTATTAGCCTCGAAGTTGGGGAAACCTGTGGGTTCATCACAACAAACGCAATTCAAGAAGGTAATGACTTTTGCCCGATTTTGTGTGGAAATTGACTTAAGTAAGCCATTACCAGATTCTTTAGAAGTGAGTGCAAGAGAATATTCATGGGTGCAACAGCTAGATTATGAAACACTACCTTTCCGTTGTTGTTTCTATCATGAGTATGGTCACCTCCAATGCAGAT
The DNA here is from genome assembly GCA_007258455.2 of Sequoia sempervirens. Lineage (NCBI taxonomy): Eukaryota > Viridiplantae > Streptophyta > Pinopsida > Cupressales > Cupressaceae > Sequoia > Sequoia sempervirens. Next base: position 566,209,360 of record VDFB02000003.1, on the reverse strand, counting down.
GTCCAAAGGCCAAGCCTTTGGAGACTCAATCTCCTCAGCCTTCAAATAATCTACCCAGAATGGATAAGGGCAAGGATCCTATTTAGGGTTTTGGTGGCAGGGAAGATGGTTTTACTCTCGTTAGAGGCCGAAATAGAAATAGAGGACATAAAAGGACTTTGAAGGACAGGCAGGAGGAGGACACCTTTAATAGGTTTGAGGTGCTGGAAGATCTTAGTCAGTAGGAGGTGAACCCAGGATTTTTTGATCTAGATCATGGGACTTTGGATATTGATCAGCATGGCCCTTCGGTTGAGGCAATGCATGCTCCCCAACAGGAGGGGGCTATGGGGGTGCTAGGCTTGGAGGAGGTCGGGAATGATCTTGTACAGGAAAAGCTTGATTTAGAGGTGAGCAAGGCTCCGCATGTTGATGGGACTTTGGACCTGGTGACAGATTGGCATATGAGAGTTTAGGATGAGTTGGGCAATGGTGCTGAGGTAGTGAAAGATAGTGCAGATAAGGCTCACCTCTTATAGAAAGAGGGTTCAGAGGTGGGTAAGAAGAATAATAAGCCATCCTCTCAGTTGGGTATTTTGCAAAAAGATCTCAAGAAGGGGGGTTGGAGAAAATTTCTAAGCTAGGAAGGAAGAAGGATGTGGAAAAGATTAAGATGATAGGGGAGACTTTGGTGGAGTCAGGGTCAGTCAAGACTCTGGATTCACATTTTTCAAGCCCCTTGAAATGATAGTTCTCTCTTGGATTCTATGGGGCTTGAAAAATGGCCCTAGACAAAAAGTTGTTCAAGATTTGATTAGGCGTCATTCGCCTTATGTTCTTTTTCTACAGGAGACTAAGCTCTCTGTGGAGAGTATGATGGGTTTAGTGCCTAGGCTATGGAGGAATGGTGAATGCCAATGCATGGGTTCTCAGGGGTCTTCTGGAGGGGTGGCTTGTTTATGGAACCCGCAAAAGATTTGCCCCCAATGGTGGGTTTCTTTTAAGTCTTCCCTTTCCATGGTGGCTTCATGTTTTATGTCAAGGGAAATTTCTCTCTTCTCCAATGTGTATGCACCTATGGAGTTGCAGGGTAAGCAATTCTTGTGGTCCAAAATTTGTTTAGTTCATAGCTTGTTTCCTTACCATCCTTGGATTATTGGAGGTGATTTTAATGCTATCACGGAGCTTGCGGAGAAGCGGGGTGGTACTGCAAGGTTGGATGCTTCTGCATTGTTGCTCCAAGATAATATCTCTACTCTGAATTTTGTGGATATCAAGCCAGGAAATGGTATATTTACTTGGAATAATAGGAGAACAGGAGATGCTTCTATTTCAGAAAGACTTGATAGATTTTTGGTGTCCAGTTTTTGGTTGGGGGACAGGTGGATGACTAGTTCTGAAGTATTGGATGGTCATGGTTCTGACCATTGGCCAATTAAGCTGGTGGCTGACGTGCCTCAACGTTGTGCTAGACAAACCTTTAGGTTCCAACTCATGTGGCTCAGGGATGAATCACTTCATGATTTGCTTCCTAGTTGGTGGGATCTTGGGAAGCCAGCTTATGGCACTGCTATGTACTCTTTCTCAAAAAAACTCCAGTATGTTAAATACAGGTTGAAAAGATGGAATAGGCAACATTTTGGTAATTTGTTTCATGAAAAACAAAAAGCTCAAGATAATTTGGATCTAATTTCCAGAAAGATTCGTGATCAAGGCCTCACAGAAGAGTTGAGTTCGTTAGAGGTTGCTGCAACAAAAGGGGTTGAGGAATGGGAGTTAAGAGAATAATTTTTTTGGAAACAGAAATCCCGTATTGAATGGCTTCAGGCTGGTGATAGGAACACTTCATTTTTTCACAACTCAGATAAAGATCAGAGGCAAGGTAATGTTATTTCTTCTCTCTTGTTGTCTAATGGGGAAACTTTGTCCTCTTCTACTTCTATTTCTACTGAATGCATTTGGTATTTCTCTACATTATTTTCTGAGGATTCACCTCCAACGGAGGAGGATGAAGCAAGGATTCTAGACTGTATCCCACAGCTAGTGTCTAATGAAATGAATGAATCATTACTTTCTCTGATTACCTTGTTAGAGCTTGAGATTGTTGTGTTCCAGATGAAGAAAGGTAAAGCCCCTAGGCCTAATGGATTCCCAGTTGAATTCTTTTAGGAGTTTTGGGAGGTGGTTAAGTCAGACCTCTTAGAGGTGGTTCAAGAGTCCCTTAAGAATAAA
>VDFB02000003.1:566178358-566207049 GCA_007258455.2 Sequoia sempervirens | reverse complement strand
ACCTCTTTTATTGATCAATTTTCAATATGCACATTCAACACAAAGATTCAAGTATGCTTCTCAAAATGGGTAGTGTTGTGCTTCAAAAGATCAAAGGTCCTTTACAAAATAAACTCCCTCATATATATAGAGGAGAGTTGAGAGCTAATCTAGGAAAGCAATAACTAATTTGACTTATTCAACAACCTAGTCCGATTTGATTTAGGACTTGTGCTATTTTTACATGTAATTACATATTGATAAAAGACATGTAAAATTTTGAAAACTAATTACATAAGAAAAAATACTAAAAAATAAACTGTCTAGGAAAGACATGTCCATCATTCTCCATCACCTTTCCCCAAAAAGTCCTCATATTTCTTCAAGATCACTTGGATTTCTTCATTATCAGGACCTGGAGTATGTTGGAGATGGCAACAACATTTGTTATTGAGTTCTTGATGGTATTGCACACTTTCTTATTCCTTTTCAAAAATACCTTGAGATTATCTAGGGTGAGTTGAATGTCTAGCAATTTGTCCATTAAAGCCACTAAGAAGGCTTGATCTTCAAATCCTTCTAGATCATAGATGTGAACTCCTAGTTAACTTCATCAAAGGGAAGGATTTTCTAATTGTCATCCAATAATTTGCAAGGAAGCTCCTCAATTCTATTGACAATATTTAAATTATTGTCTTCACTAACTTCTCAGGTTTCCTGCAAGTCTTTGATCAAACCTTTGATGACATGCATCTTATGTCTCATTTTTTCCTTCACCTCAACAAACATCTCTCTATTGGGAATTATCTCAATATCTACTAACACACTGAGCTTTATCTCCTTCATTTTAATCCAAGCCTATAGAGTGCCCTATATTTCTTGTTTCTCTTGGGAAAATATATCAATAGTTTAATCCAACTTTGATCTTACATCTTCCATATTTCTTATTATTTCCATAGAAGAACTCAAAAGTTGTGTCCCTTGTGCTATCATCTTGTCAAATGCCCTACCACTTGAATGTACCTTTTCAGCCTTCTAAATGATCATATTTTCAATGCTTGTGGCTACAAGATCTATTTACTCTAAAGATTGAGTAATCTATTGGAGTACTAAAGTTAACAACTCAACTTGGGATTTATACTGATATTTTACATTATTTACCTTATCAAAATTTTCAATAAGACAATTCAAAGTTGACTGTGCATCTGCCTTAGTGCTTTCATGAGTTATTTTGCACAAATCAACCCTTGTAATTGAATACTCTAAAACATCAACTTCCTTAATAGACTTATCAGGAGGAGGTTGTGCAACTTCTGCATACTTCCATCCTACTTTATCCACTAGCATCCTAGAATGAGTCTTCAGCTTCTTTTTAGATTTTTTCTTTATAGGCACCAACTATCCAAAGTCAATTTTTTCTAGGGAGACGGTTTGCTTCTTTCTCTTAGGTGTCTGGCTCTGTAACCAAGGTAGAAGAGGAGAAAAACTCCCTTCAAGTCCTACAGTCGTTATCGGAGTAGGAGCTGCAATCACAAATGTGGTGGTGTGTTAGTCAAAATCGCTTCTAGAATTCCCCCACTTGTCACATTTTGCATAGAATCTGATATAAACTTATCCAAATTTGAATGTGAATTTACATTAAAGGAAGGAGAAGAAAAACTTGGAATCCTCGAAGGTGAACCAAAAATATTCTCAAATTCATTCCTAGGGCTATCAAAAATGGATCCTGATGTTGGGGATGAATGAATGGAATGAATAGAAATAGTAGGTGTAATAGAAATAGTAACATTAGAAACAACAAAGGTTGATGGAAAAGGTTGTTCAACAACAACAACAAGAGTAGGGGTAGATATAGTATCAAAAATAGGAGAAGTAATAGGAGGGTCCTCTGGAATGCTCCCATGAGGATACATTTGTGCTTCCTCATTTTTTCCTTCTTCTTCTTGCTCTTCCTCTTGAATTGATACCTCTTATGTTACGGTAGATGGCCCCTCTATAGTCTTACTCTAAGTTTTTCCTACCTTGAATTTAATTTTAGGAGTTTTGTTTGTAGTGGGTGCATCAACCTTATTCTTCATCCTCCACTCTATCCTCTTTCCAATCTTTCCTTCAAGATCCTCACCATTAGATTCAGTGTCAAAGTGCTTCAACCTTATCCCCCTTTTATTGCAACCAAACATTAGTATTTGCAAGGATAGGGTGAAATATTTCCCTAATATAAGTTACCTCCTTTTGGGACCATTGGATTGGAGGGAGAGGACTTGTAACAACATTATTCTTCACATATAATGGATTCAATACATCACCTTCATCTTCCATACCCTCTGGGACATATCCCAAGTCAAAATTCTCAATTTGTTCTAGGTTCAACTAGTAGTGATCCAATTTTCTTATTTCCTCTTCCATTCTACAATCACCCTACACATCCTCAATTCTATGCACATGGGTGTAGAATTTCTTGATTTTGTCTTTCATTCCCCTATAATCAAAATTTGGCCTCTTTTAGAAAGTTTTCAAGGTGACCAATTGCATTTCAGATTCTACAACCTTAGCTTTTAGGGATGTTATGATGGAATATCTACTAATAGAAAGAGGAAACTTAAAACTTGGCATATGAGATTTCATCTGCTTATTGTGAAAAACCATTATTTTCTCGCAAAGCTCCACAAGGATGATCTTGTCACTTGGGTATCTGGGAGCATGTAAGGATAACATGTAAAAGAACCAAATCTTAGGTAAGTGAATTTGGGAAATTGCAAATACAAGCAACTGCATATGTTGACTACGACCCAAGATTCATCTGCAACCCTTTTGGCCTCCAATTCCTTGTCGAACATAGAAAATTAGCAAGTAAGGCATCGTTGACCCTTCAAAAATGATGAATACTTTTGTTCAGGGTAAATTGAGGATAGTATTGATACACTAGAATACGCCTTTTGTCACCTTTTGATGTTAGACCTGGAAATCTCCTCATGGATGCAACAACATATACCAAATAAGAGCTCATATAGAGTTTCAAAGATGTAGACACTTTGACCAATTTTTCATGAATAGCATCATTTATTTTTTGTCCCCAATAAATTTATTGCTTCCTCTTCTTGATGACATGAATATATAAAAACATCCAATCTTGAAAATTAGAGGGATTAGGTAAACCTTTAACTCTTCTAAGAAGGGTAATTAAATCATTAATTTCCTCAACAAAATCACTCCTTGGAAAAAAATTTAGCCATCTTGAAATTCTTGGTCATGGAATCTTCAACCATCTTGCATTGATTTTCTTTTTACAATTATTTGGATCTTGGTCATAATGTGCCTAAGCCTTCTCAATTGTGAGATTTAAATATCTGACAATGCTCAAACACTAAAAGATTAGATCAAATAATTCTACATCAAGCATGATCACCACATTCCCATTAGAATCTTTGACAATTCTATCTTCTTTGTTATAGTGGGTAGCCATTGCAAGTACAAAATCAAGATTGTGTGTGGCAACTAGGAATGAGGACACTTATTGAATGTTACTTTCAACTATGTATCTCATCCCTTCAATCAAAGGTTGCTTCTTGGTTTTCTCTACAAACTCAGACATATCCACATGTCCTATCTCAATATCCATAATTTCATCAATTTTGTAAGACACCAAGGTCATCGAGAAAACCCCCTAATACTTATACTTCATGGCTTTAGCTTTGCTTGGAGAAGGATGAGACATTGATGGAGTTTTGTTTTTTGAAAGTGAAACTACAAAAAGAAGGTAAAATCTCCCAATATTACAAAAAAATAGGGCTACATGCGTTGGTGGTAAAATTTTGAGCTATTCCATTGGCTTGAAGGGTTCATGCGCAAAAGTGCTAAAAAACTAAGTAGGTGCAAGTGAATTGGAAATTTGGATGCAATAGAAAAAAAAAATTGAGTGTTAGCATGAAAATATGCATTTCGGTGTAATGGTGCTAAATTTTAACACTTTTGTAGGTGCTTTATTGATTTGGGTGTAAAGGCGGAGAAATTTTGAGCCTTTACAAGTGCTTTTAACTTTTTGTGCAATTGTGCTAAATTTTAGCGCTCCTACACAATGGTAGAACAAAAATATGGAACGATGGAGAAATTCTCCATCCTTAGCCAGGGTAAAATACACTAAGTGCAAGATCAAAAAAAAAATTGACCCTGCATGAGGTAAAAATGACTAAGTGTTCAAGCATGGAAAAACTTTACTCTTACACTTTTGCATCTAAGTGTTAATGGAAAAGAAATAAAATTTTCTACCCATGCACTTAGGAAAAAAAGTGAAGTTTGTGTCAGTCGAGGTTTAAACCCTGACCTACACATGATGCTCATGTGTAGCGATAAATTTTATTGCGCTTGCATATAAGGCTGGGTTGGTAAGGTTTTACATTATGCATCAGTGAACTTGTTTCAACATGTAATGGTGGTGAATTTCCACAATATTACATGTATACATAGTGTATTGTGTGCAATTTCATAAACAATCCCTGACACTACATGTTAAAAACACAATAAAAATATATATAAGGCTTGGTAATCTTACATGCATAGAGGAAAAAATCTGAAGATAGTATTCATGTGATGCAGGGTTTTAACTCCGCACTACATAATGAGTGCTTTAGAAGGTTTGTTGTGAGCATTAGGTTTTAAACCTTGATATGTTTTTTTGAGGTAATGTCATACAAGTTTCACGTAATGTGAGATTTGAACCCCAAAATATAGGGAAAAAACACTGGATATCAGTATGAGTGCAAAAATAGGTTATTTCACCCATGCTACACAACATTAAATAGAGGATTTTCCAAACTTGAATTCCAAATAGATTGGGTTTACTTTACAAGGATGGATACATAACTTAGGGTTTGAAAATAATGAAAATGATATAAAAGATTTACAATGAAAACATAGTTTTCATTATCCCTAAGTAATTAGAACAAAGACATAATATACAAGAAAAACCCTAATCACAAAAAACTATAGGAACATATATCAAACATGAATAACCCAAAACTAAAAATAAAGAAATGTAGGATAGGTTGAATAATTGACCTCAATCATAAATTGAGGATGAAAAATCCACCAAATTTGCAAGGAAAATACCCACGACATAGAGGAATGACCACAACGAGGCTAGGAGGTGTGCAACAACTTGAAAAAAGAAAATAATAAGGAAAAACAAGGATTAAATCAAAATAAATACACATTAAAGCCTCAATAAATGTCACTTGTGCGAGACTGTAGATGTAACAACACAAAAATTTAGTGCTTATACAAGTTCAGTTTCAACCTTGCAAAAGACATGTAGGGGCATTGAATTTCAACAATCTTACATGTATTATATTTTTTTTTGCATCAAGTATGCAAGGGTGCTGAAATTTAGTGCTCCTGCTTATAAAAAAAAATAACCAACTCCACAAATCTAAACTTGTAACTTTTTTCCTTTTTACAAATTTAAAAAGTGGAAAGGGGAAAACACTCAATAACTTTTCAAGGCTCGGGACCACACACGATGACAAGTTAGATTTACCTCATTTTGCATGCTCATAGTACATAGGCTATGAAATAAACAAGTTTTGTAGGGGTTATCCAATGAATTGAGCACAACTAAATTTCAGGATAACAAGACTAACAAATCAATTTCCACCAATTATTCAAATTACATTAATTAATATATTAATTTCCATTGATTATTCCAATCCCACTAATTAATAAATCAGTTTCCATGGATTATCCAATCAATTCCCTTGGTTGGATCAATCAGGCCAGTTAACTATTCAATCTATTTCCTCTCAATGAACCTCAACCATTGATCATGATCTTTCATCTTTTGATCTAGATCGTTCATCTAAAACAAGCATTAATATAAAAGAGGGCCTTGTTAGACATTCATGACTAACTAGAAATTCTCAATATTGGGCATCCTTTGTCATTCAACAACATTTGAAGCTTGAAGCAACATTGAGCATACAAAATCTAAGAGCAAAAGCAAGGATAAAAATGGAGAGAAACAATGAAGGTGATTCAAAGATAACATAGAAAGGAATATAAAATTGTATCAGTTTGTTATCTTCTATGTTTCATTTATTCTTCATTGTTGGATTGATTTGAGTTAATTTGGATTTACAGTTTAGTGGTTATTATGATTTATTCATGTTTCATGTTTATTATAAACTCAATTTCTAATCTTACAAATATTATTGTCATCTAGGAAGGTATTGAGTGGGCTTGAGCTTCATATCAAGGTATCATAGTACGAAGCTTGAATTTGAGAAAACTTTCAATTACATCAAATAGCCTTTCATTCTAGTGTTTCTCAAAGATCTTAGATTTTATTTTCCTTTAGGCCATCAACACCCTATTTGCAAGATGCTTAAACTTCCTCTTGATGAATAAGAGAGTCTTAGAGAGTTTTAGGTTATTTTTCTCTATTTGAGAGGTGTACATTGGCTCTGGCTTTTTTGTTCTTTTGGTAGAAGTTTTTGGTTATCTATTGGCTCATAAATCTTTTCTCTAGGCATAGTTAAGGGAATTTCTCTTCCCTTTCATCCAAAAACTAGATATTTTATTAATGAATCCTTTCTCATGCTAGCATAAAACCAAGAGTCCTTTACAAAAGCCATGCCTTGTCTTAATTGTTAGAAGAATGGAGAAGATTCATCTGTATGTTGTCATTGATGTCACCATGTTGTTTATGGTATTAGATTGGTTTGGTACCCTGAACCTATGTGCAAAACAAGTTTACTTCCTCTGGTGGTAGATCTGGTATTTTGGTTTGCATATTCCCTCTGGTAATCATTGGTGTTTAATATTTTGAGAAGTGGCTTATGATCACTGGAAGCACATATATGATTGGTTGGTGTATCGACATCAGCTTTGGAGATTGCATTTCATTATTAGGTTAATCATGGCTAACCTAATAATCAGTTAACAGTTTAACCTGTTCTACAGATATATGTGAGACCTATCTTTGGTCCATGTCAACATATTGTAGCGTATTATACACTTGGATTACATTTGGAGAAGCTTTGCATGAATCCAACAGTTATCTTTTTGAATTACATCCAATTAGGCCAACCTAATTTATGCTTGCAGATAGATCGAGTATATATATGTTGAACAGTTTTTGAAAATGGTGTGTGTAATTGATGAAGTAGTAGTGAATGTGAAAGTGAAGAAGAGCGAAAATGATGAAGTGTGTTAAGTCAGTCTATTGAGCATCATCAGAACTGCAAGAACACTTGTTAGGTGCACTCTTTTTAGTTCATTTCAACTGTGAAGCCCAACTTTGTTTTGTAAGTCTTTTTGTAGAAAGTGAGCCTCCTTGTAAGCAACGAGCTTTTGTATCTAGATAGTGAGTCCTTTCAGGGAAATGAGCCCTTGGAAGTGAGCCTTATATATTTGGTTTTTCTATTACTTTATATTGTGAGATAATCTTCACTTTGGTTTTTCCCTCATTGGGTTTTCCACATAAAATCTGGTGTTCATTGTGTTGATTTTTCTTTATGTTATTTGCATTTCATGTTCACACTTGATAATAGAATGGTGTAGTTTTGAAGTTGATAAGTGTTTGAGGAGGATCTTGAAGGTTGATTAAATGGATGATAAAGAACTCCAGATTACACTTGAAGATCTTGATAAAGTTTAATTTGAAAATAGAGACTTGAAAGAAAATCTAGATGAGGCAAATGAATGTGTTTGAAAGCTAAAAGAACAATTGAAGAAATTCAAAGAAAGACATAGAGAAGTGAGTGAGCAGCAGAAACAAGAGATCATTTTGTTAAAGGTGCTTGTAGAAGAAAAGAAGAGGATTGAAGAATGTTTGAATACAATGGTGCAGAACAAGTCTGACGAATGCTCTAGACTTGAACAAGAGATAGTAAACTTGAGAGTAGAACTGGAGAAGGAAAAAATCTATGAGAACAATTTCAAATCTAGCTTTGGCAAGCTTGAAGAATTAATTGCAGGATAGAAACCAAGTAAAGGAAAAGTTGGCTTGGGAATTGATACCAGTGAAAGTTCCAAAGTTGTGTAGAATACAGTGAATAATCAGAAGAGTCAAGACAAAGGGAAGCAAAAAAGAAATTCAAGAAATTTTGCAAAAAGACCACCTATGAAACAACCTAATGCTCAAAGATATCCCTCTTTCAATGGTGTTTATTTTTCATACAACAAATTTGGCCATAGGGCAACAAAATTGAGGAGTAGGATGAATAAAACCTCTAGTTTCTTCTCTAGATAGTGTTTTTCATGTAAGAAGATTGGACATAAAGCTATTGAATGCAAATCTCAGATGAGAATGATCAGTCAAGTGATGATGAATAGGTTTAATAGAGGCATAATGAATAAATCCTTTAATGGCTATTGCTATACTTGTAACAAGTTTGGACACAAAGAAAATCAATGTAGATCAAGGGTTAATGGAGGTCAGACTAATCAGAAAGGTGTTATCTGCTATAATTGTAACAAATCCGAAGATATCTCAAAATTTTGTAAAAGTAAGAAAGAAAAGCAGTCTGCTTTGGTTGAGAAGAATGAGCCTATAAAGAAAAATGAAAAAGAAGTAAAGCAAGAGATGGATAAGATATGGAGAAAGAAAGAAGAAGAGCAAGAGATGGCGGATGTGTCTATTCCTAAATTTAGTACTGTAGACATCCAAATTTGGACACTTAATTTATCCAAATTTATCCCTTCTCGTCTAAACATCCTCTTATCCAAGTTAATTAAGTAATATTACTATTATTTAATTAATATCCTTAATTCTACCAAATCCCTAAGGTATTTAATTAATAATTAAATACCTTACCCTCCTTAATCCCCTTTTCATCAAATGAATTAAATAAATATTACATTTATCTAATTCCTCACATGTCATTTTCATCTAATCCTAATCCATCTCTTAATCTCTTCATTAAGGATGTGCACATGCCTAATCCTTGATTAGGATGTGTCACATCCTCCAACTTTTGCAAGTTGGCTTCTAATCCACATTAACCCTTAATTATCCTCTAATTACTAATTAGTCAAACCTAATTAGTACCTTGGTCAACTCTCCCCATCCCCCAAGGAATTTTTAATTCCTTTTATTCACCCTAGGCTCCTCTCTTTCCCCATGTGAATTTTTAATTCACATTTTATTCCTTCTAGAATCCCCTTTTCCCATGACACATTCTAGAATATTTGACTTGTCACATCAAGTCACATGTGACAAACTCCCACCTTGTGGGAACATTGTCTTATCCACCAGATTCTTCCAATCATTGTGAATTTTTAATTCACTTTTATTCACCCAAGATTCTTCCCATCTCCCAATGTACTTGCAAGGTACTTGTCCTTCCTCCACCTCATGTACCTCTATTCCACCTCACCTCCACATCATCCTACCTTTATCCACTTCATAATCCACATGTCAAAATGTGAGGGCTTGTGAGTCCTCAACTCACCTTAGCCCTTCATCTTGACCTTGTTGGATCAATCTCAACCATTGAATTCTCTAGAGAATTCAAGATCCTCTATAAATACCCCCTCCTCAAGGGCATTAGGGGGGACTTTTGATTTGAGCAACTACATGCTGCCCATTTGCTTTCTCATCCAATTTTCAATTACATCCACTTGCATTTGCATCCAAACACATAGTAAAATCCTCCATTTTAGCAACATCAAGAGCCATCAAGGAGCACACATCCCGTCTTAAGCAAGGGCCAATCAAAGGAGTATCAACAACAAAGGAAGGTAAAACTATTTGTCTTATGCTATCTATTTTCCTTATTGTTTTATCACTCTCTTTTGGCTAATCTTGAGGTGTCCTTGGTTATTTTATCATTCATATTTTGAGTTATTTTATGCACTAGGATGGAATAAATTCCAAGGTTCACATTTCTAGCACGCCCTGTGGGACCCACAAACGGGTTCCCATATTTTACGTTTGTTGTTGTTTAAGCTTTCACAAGAACTATCACAGGGCCACGCCCATTTTTCTCCTCAGTACAGGCTACTGTTCACAGTATGCCACTCCATTTTTCCATTGCATACAGCCCACCAAGATAAGTACACCATTTTTCCATACCATGTTCCATCTTCCCACAGTATACGCCACCTATCTTCCTCGTATACAAGGCTACTCCATTTTTTCAAGCATGGGCATTCCATTTTTCCACACATATTTCCCATTTTTGTATATACACGCCCCATTTTTCCTCAGAAGTGGCTACACTCTATTTTCTCCCAAGCATGGGCTGCCAGTTCCCCTGCTTTGCATGCCCCATACTGCTTTGTCAGCATGTATACCCCTAGAAGGTGAAATTGGTGTTTTGATTTCGGATTTAATTGCTATTTTTATCATTAACGTTGTTCTTGCAAGGATACATGTGTTTTATGCTAACTTTTTGTAGCATATTCTTGTGAAGTTGATGGAGAAAGCGGGATAAAATATCTAATATTTGCTTGCAGGGCTATCCATTTGCTCAATCTTCTTTAAAATTATCCTTGCTGTCTGCATTAATCTAAGAACATAGCTTAATTAGGGGGAGTAATATTCGTTGTTTTTTGTTCTTGTCTTTTTGTGTTACCCTAAGGAGTATTATTAGCTTACTCCCACTCTGTATTCGGGGAGAAGTGGAAGCTGCTAGTGCTCTTCATAGTGACTCGCTAGATTTCCTATCACCCCAAGGGACGATTCCAACCACGCTGCACTGCTGGGTATACAAAGGGGAGAGCTTAAAGCTGTACCCCAACGCCATGCCAGAATCAAGTGGGATGGCCGGCTAGGGGTGATACCTAGATAGATTTGAAGAGCCGGTCCACCGAGTCTCCTTCAAGATCTCACCAGTTCTCACCACGCTTTGTGATCTGCCAGGTGTTCACTGTGCTTCAATGCATCGAGAGTATATATCGAGGACTCCTAGATACCTTGTGCATCCTAGATTAAGACCACTTTTTCCATACCCTTAACACTAATCATAGGGTTGTATTTGCTTGAGAGTGTTTTCTTGTGAGAAACCAGTGAACTCTTAACAATTTGGCCTTATCATTATCATTTTAAAGTCCTTGCCATAGCCATTTGCATCAAAACAAGCCTCCTGCTCCAATCAAGCAGTATAACTATCACTGCTTTGCTTTTCAAGTGTATATGGCCACTTGCCTTATTGCATACACTGCTTTGTCAGAGAAGTGCTACCACTGCTTTGTCAGCATACACACTGGCTTTGTCAGATAGCAACCACTCTATTTGTTGTAGAAGTGTGTATACTGCTTGTTGCATACACACTGCTTTGTTGCATGCTGACCACGCCTGCTGGCCAAGCAGGCGCTCACACCTTGATGGCCAGAAGTGCACTTACACCCTTCCACCACCTGGAATCCCATTTGGACCATCTACTTTAAACCTTCATTTCACCATTCCCAACCATTACCTCATCATCCCAAACCTTCGTTTTGTCACTTTAAACTTTCAAAAACCTCCATTTACCCCTTTTAAATCTCCATCTCATTATTCCAAACTTTCGTTCAACCATCCTAAATCCCCATACATTCTCCACAATTATCCTTAACCCCCCATTCATTCTAATTTCTTCCTAATCCACCAATCATTTCTTACCATTTGCATCTCCAAACACCACCCATAACCAAACCGTCCTACCCTTGTATTACAAAGTGGTTACCTAAATTGACCATAGCGCTTGAACTTGATTATTAGTCTTTAACTTCAAACCCAATCAATTCGCTTCCATCTTGAGGTGAATTCGGTGTTGTAAGTTATCATCCTCGGCCCAATCAATCCATTCCTAGCTTAAGATGGATTCGGTGCCGTAATCATCCTATTAATCAATCAAAGCTCTAGGGTCACTAAGGGTAATCTCACGTGATCAAGCTTAAAGTCTCTCTCTCACATCTTTCATCCTCCAACCAATCCAATCAAATCAAATCAAATCCAATCCAAATCCAATCCCATCCAATCAAATCAAGTCCAATCAAATCAAATCCAATCCAAATCCAATCCCATCCAATCAAATCAAATCCAATCAAATCCAATCAAATCCAAATCAAATCCAATCAAATCCAATCCAATCCAATATAATTCAATCCAATCAAAATCTGATCCAATTCAAATCAAATCAAATCCAATCAAATCCAAATCTAATCTAATCAAAATCCAATCAAATCCAAATCTAATCCAATCAAAATCTGATCTAAATCCAATCCAATCCAAATCCAATCCAATCAAAATCAAAATCAATCCCATCACATCATCCAATCATCCTAATCTGAGCTTTAGTCCAATCCTGATCTGAGCTTGACCAAAATCTCGAATCCTTATCCTCCATCAATAGTGGTCAAGGGAAACCATAATTACATTGACAACGATAGCGAAAGTCTTGTTGATCAAGAGGAATATGACATAGACCCCCTTGACACTATCATTGCTAGTAAACTTTCTCCATCCACTTTCCAAAATCCAATCACCCCCTTTAGTTCTCCCATTATGTCTTCACCCATGCCTAATCACGTTGCTTCTGCTACCTTTGACAAGGGATATCCGTCATATCCATCATACCCTTCATCTACATCATCCTCTTATCCAACACCCGCATCCTCTTATCCTAGTCTACCATCTCAATACCCCTATCCTAATCCCCCATCCATATCCTCCTATCTAAATCCTTCATCCACATATGCCCACTACCCTAATCTTCCATGCCAATCTACTCACTCTAATCCTACATTCATACCTTCCTATCTTAATCCTACATCCACACCCTTTTACCTTAATCCTACATCCACATATCCTCATCCTAATCCATCATCCCAATACCCTTATTATAATCCATCCCCCACACCCTCTTGTTCCACTACACCACTTATATCCTCTTGTCCTAATCCACAATCCATGTCCCTCTATCTTAATTCATCACTCCAATATCCTTACCTTAACCCTCCATCCAATCCTAGTCCTCCATCTACTCCTAGTCCTCCATCCAATCCCATTCATCCATCTACTCCTATTCCTTCATCCACTCCTAATCCCCCATCTACTCATAGTCCTACATTCAATCCCATTCCTCCATCTAACCCCATTCCACCAATCCATAATCCCTCATCCCTTTCTACCACCCCAGCTAAGCCAACCATATGCAAGTCTCTCATTTCAGAAGTTCTCCAAGGACTCATTACAAAGAAGCCATCCCCAACTCCACCTCTTGAAGTCGTGGAACCATGCCATCTAGATCCATCATCCATGGTCACTAGTTATGAGACCCTTCTCCATACCACACCTATTATTGATGTTACCACCCCTAGCACTAATCAAACCATTGAAACCATTGAACCCACTAAATCCATTGAACCCCCATCTCCTACTCCAAGAACCACTGAATCCATCGAAGATGCCCAATTCCAATCCACTCCCTCTACTCCTAGATCCACCCAAATCCAATCCACTTCTTCCACTCCTAATATCCATTCCCAAGAATATCTTGAATCCTCCATCCTTCCATCTTCCCCACTTAAAGAGTCCCAACAAGACCCCGTTATCATGCCATCCACACAAGATGGGTCATGCCAAGAGTCTAATCCAAAGCATGCCAACATATTCCCTTCTCCAGATCAAGATCCTACCATCCTATCTAGTCCACCTCAAGATCACAGTCCCCCATCCATTCCACCCCATGATCCCCTTATCTCCACCGCTCCATCTTTATCTCCACCGCATGAGCCCACTACCACAAATCCAAATCCTATCATATCCCCTAATCCCTCTCCTGATATCACCCATCCACATGCTGCTATCCCTTCATCTCCCTCTCATGATCCCCCATCAACGCCTAAAACTGCTATACCTACACCGCTTGCATACCCCCTTGGTACTCTCACATTCTTCCATGGTGGCCTCCTCGCAGAAGAAAAACAAAGCATATACGCCAACCCTTCTCTTCCACCTAATAATGGACTCGCATAATGTTTTTTAAATAACACAAATCCTATCATGGATCGCATGCTCAAGAGAATGAACTACCAAGGAAAAGGTTTAGGCCTTCATGAGCAAGGTATTATAGAGCCCATCCAAGCTAAAGAACATTTGTCTCTGCAAGGTCTTGGATGTACTACTCATGACTCGCAATCTAAAGATGTTGGTACAACCTCTAGATGTCCTCAATGAGCCTTTTCCAAAAGAAATGTCGGTTCTTCCCATCGCCCCACTAAATCATATGTTTCCATCCCTCCTCCTCTATCGTATCGCCTCCAAACCACCTTCCATATCCCTCCTTCATCTGCTCCATCCATTTTGGGTCCTTACATCCCTCCATCCACCATATCCCATCCTTCATCCACTCCATCCATCTTGGGTCCATATATCCCAAGATCACCTCCTCCATCTCATCCTTTCATCCATTCATCACCTATCCATTTCATCCATCATAAACATCCCTCTCGCATGTCCCCTAATTAGGATCAACAAAGGCACATACCTGCACATCCTCCATCTACCCATAATCCCCATACTCCTACCTTTGTCGCTCCACATCATCCATCTCTTCACACCCATCCCATGGCTACTAAATGCACTTTGGCTGTTAAAGAAAACATGCATAAATTCAAACATCCACATGAATCAAAAGCTTCCCATGTCCCTTCTAAAAGACATGTTAAAGCAAAGCAAAACCAAATCCAAAATCCAAATCAAATCCATAGGCCACAAAGGCCAACCAAAGCAAAGATCAAAACCATGTGGATCCCAAAGAAAAAAGATGCAATGCCATCACATAAAAAATCTGTAAGAACATCCAAAGTCGCTAATCCAAAAGCTAATCATACACCCCTTTCATCTCCTAAATCTGTTTTGGGTCCCTATGTCCCGAAATTCACCATTCCATCTCCTCCATTATCCCCACATTCTCCATCCCTTAATCCTCTTATCTTTTCACATCCACCACCACATGTGCCAATGTTGATCCTGAACACATCTCCCCATCACATATCCACCCCATCATTCCATCCATACCCTTTGCAGCATCCCATCCATTATCCCATGTATCTCCCCTCTCAAATCCCCCTAATTCATCCTCATGCATAAGGTTGTACCAACATCTAATAAGTCGGTTCGAACATGGGCTCTTACTACCTTGTATAGAATTTTATGCTTAAGTCCTTTATCCATATCCTTATTATGTATCTTCTAAATCCCCTTATCAACATCCCTATCCTTATCCATTTTCATCCTCTTGCTATCCACAAAAGTCCCAAAAAAAAAAAAGATAGAAAGAAGAAATAATTCGTCCAATGGTGAAAACTTGGCAAACAAGCGCCTTGGATAAGTACGATGATGAAAACCTGGCAAACAGGAATCATGCGTAAATCTCCATCTGCACTTGGGGGCAACTTCCTGATATGCATTCCCTCCATCCACTATGCTTCTAGCTATGCACCTGTCTTCCTGTTATCCGTCCTCTTCATAAATCCCCCCATCCCATCTATCTTCCGCATCCTACCATCATGTCTCGTTTATCTCCCATTCCCTCCATCCTTCTTGTGATCTTGATCAAAATAGGGGCACCTATCTATACATGCTTTGGCCACCTCTTGGTATACATTCCCTTCCTCCATGCTCTATCATATTCCTTGGTCACTCATCCTATCCACCTCTAGTTATCTCCTTTATCTTCCCATCCACTCATCTCCCATCCCTCATGCCTCATCATATATGACATATCTAGAGTGGGGGCATCTGCTTCCTTTGTGACATAGTCCTTGGAGACATCATCTAGCATAACATCCCTTCCATCTCCTCATCCTTATCTTCATATCCATCTATCCTAGCATCCCTTTCATCTCCCAATCCTTATATCCCTATCCCTCTATCACAGCACCCCTTCCATCTCCCAATCCTTATATCCCTATCCCTCTATCCCAACATCTCTTCCATCTCCCAATCCTTCTGTCCCTATCCATCTATCATAGCATCCCTTCCATCTCCCCATTCGTATCTTCGTATCCATCTATCCTAGCATCCTTTTCATCTCCCAATCATTCTGTCCCTATCCATCTATCACAACATCTCTTCCATCTCCCAATCCTTCTGTCCCTATCCATCTATCATAGCATCCCTTCCATCTCCCAAATCTATCCTATCCACCATTGTGCATCCCTTCCATCTCCTAGTCCTTTCAGGTCCATCCAAACAACCCTCCTATCCTTCATCCTTTTCTTCCATCTTTTATCCTCATCCCATCTCACACAACCTTTTGTCATCATTGGTATTTGGCTATAGGCCTCCTTCCATGCAACCCAATGCCCTTTATCTCATCGCCTCTCACTTTTGCTTCTCTTACGATCTTTTTCAATCTCTTATCTTTCTCCGTGGTTCATCAGCCTCGTCCCCCTTTTTGCTTCTTTTGTCACTTTGACTCCTGCCCCTGCTCAGTCCTCTTCCTGTAGGCATGTGTAAGAGCCCACCATGCCTCCGCCCCTCCCGATGTAGCGCCTGGCTCTGGCTGCCTCCTCACCACAGCCTGTCCCTGGCATCTCGGCCTCACCAGACCCTCATTCTCACAAGGGTGCCCCCGTCTTGGACCTCCCACCATGATATCATTGAGACAGAGGCGCTTCACATGTAGGCACCTTGGGACATGCTCTCCCACTGAGCAGACTCACACAAGGACTCCGTCTCGGCATCTCTTACTCCACAAGGTGAAGTGTCATTCCTGTGTCTCCTCATTTCAAATTCTAAGTGCAGGCGCTTCTCCTCCTGGGAGCAGAGTCCTGCCCGGGAGGGCGCATACGCCCCACTATGGCGCGCCCCTATCTCTATGAAAATGTCACCTTTTTACTCTCTTTTTCAAAAAAATGATCCTGACCCATTTCCTAATTTTCCTCCGCGAACAAAACCCATGTCTTGAAATTTTCAAATTTGATTTTTGATTTTTACACCAAAACTTCCGGAGGCCATAACTTTTGACTCGGGTGTCCGTTTGAGCTGAAATTTGACGGGTGGTTGCGTTATGAGATAACGAGTGGATTTCCAATTGGTTTGTTTGAAAGCCATTGGAACCCGTTTTGATCCATTTTTGGGGCCTCAAACTTTCATCTTGACCCTCAAAATCCCAATTTTGTGTTTTTCTCCAACATTTTGAAAAATTATTTTCACTCATAACTCAAAATGCATATCTTGAATCTGGGATGTTAGTTGGCAATTCATCCTATCTCACCAATGGGTATTTCTTGGAAAAAATTGGGACTCTCAAACATACGACCATGAAGTTTCCTAAAATGGCAAAATTTGACAATTTTTGAAAATTGCCAAATTTGGAAAAATCTGCTTGTCAACACCTTACGTCCCTTAAGCCCCGAAACTCGGTGTAGAATCAATCCAATCATATCCTTCAATCATTCTAGTCTTCAATCCAATCCTCATCTAAGCTTTAATCTTATCCCAATCTGAGCTTAGCCAAACTCCTAATCTGGGCTTTCATCCATCTGTAGTCAACGTCTTTGGATACCGAACAAAGTCTTAAGATCCCTCCTTCCATCTTCTTCAATTTTGTCCTATTCATCCATTTTAATAAATCCATTCACTCATTCCATGTAACCATTCATCTACTTCGAACCTTCATCTATCATCTCAACACTTCATCAAACCTCCTTCTATCATTTCAAACTCTCATTCCATAATCTTGATCAATCGTTTACTCATTATGAGTAATCTTCCACATGTTCCCACCCTTCACCTTCTAGTACCAAGAATCAGTCATCTATCCATCTGGTCACCTTTTCCTCATCCAAATCCTTATCCCTCTATCCAATCCACCCAAACAATCCTTTTCCTCCCCCCATCCTCTCCCCTCCCCTCATCCCATCTCATAATCCCTGGTCATTGGTATCTAGCTATAGGCTTTTCCCCATGCAATCCAATGTCATCTATCTTATCATCATCACTTCTATTTTTTTTGCACATCTTTTCTATCTCATCACCTCATTATTCATCTATATGGCATGTCATTCACCCACTTCATCTTTGATGATTTGGATAACTATCCCATCCCTGAGCTTTATATAGTCACTATCCTCCAATCCAATCCAATCCAACAGGTCTATCTTGTTCCGTCGTGTCAGTTCTGTCATTTTAAACCCTTATCTAGGGTTATCTCATCATCTTTCATCCATCACTTGTCTGTGGCCTTTTGTCGAACTACGTCACCCCTGCGCTTTCACGTAGGCAAGGTCGATCATTTGATCCGCCCCCGGGGTTCCATCCATCATCGATCTATATTGTCTACTTTTCTCCTGTTTTCCATCCTATCTTGGTCATCCATCAAAATCTCCATCATGGTTCGTTGTCTATGGCCTCTTGTCGAACTACATTGCCCCTGCGCTTTCATGTAGGCAAGGTCGATCAATTGATTTGCCCCCGGGGTTCCATCATCGATCTTCATTGTCCACTTTGCTCCTCTATCTCCTCACATCGGTCCACTCCTTTATCATCTATCATCAATCTTTGCTTTTTTCTTCATCATCCTCTTTCTACTTTTATCCATGGTCAGTCGTCTGCCTTTTATCGAACTACAAGGGCTCTGCGCTTCCACGTAGGCAAGGCTAATCTTTGATCGGCCCCCGAGCCCCTAGGTCCTTAGGTTGTGTCTTGTCTCCCTTCTAGTTGTCATCAAGTTATGCCTTTATCTAGCTGGTTCTTAACAAACAAAACCCGCTTGTACCAATGAATCTAATCAATTTTGAATATCCTTTATCATACCGATCTTTTCACTTAGCATCCATCATCGGTCTCAACAGGATGCATCCTTCCTAACAGACCTCATCAATCCCATCCATCCCCTTGATCCTATGGCAAAGGACATTTGAAATTGATTGTGATCTTTTGATGCTTTTGGATTTTGTTTATCATTTGAGCTCCCTATCATCACTTGTCATGGTCGCCTTGATCTATCATATCATGGTGTGCTTTGACTAGTCCACATAGGGGCATATCTTGATCTTTTGTTTGTTTGTGTCTGCTTGGTTGTCCCACGTAGTACCCACCAAGATCTTTGTGGTCTTGTGTTACGCTGGGGCATCCTCGTGTGCTTGTGGTTATTCCAATACCTGGCCCGACCAAGGTCTTCGTGACTTTGGGGTATTGGGATAGCCTTCTTGTCTATTGTGTGTGTTTTCTGCATTTGACACTAATCCGCCTTGGTTCCACATACCCTGGCACTTGGTGTTTTATGCTATAGTAAAAATCAGTGCTCTGAAGATGGCAAATTGCATTAGGATTGCATTTCATTCTCCATTCCATCATTTTGCATATATCCCCCATCCTCTTATATATCACAATCCCCCCATCCATTCATCCTTCATCCTTATCTCACATCTCTATCCAACCCCCATCCATTCCATTTAGCCCAAATCACCTAATCAAATCCTTGGTCTTGTCCCCAGTCTCAACCCATCATCATCATCATCCATTAGTATCATTCCCTATCCCTATGGTGTTGTTTTGGGATATATCTTTCCCTCATTAACAACACTTTCATCATCATCATCGGGAGTTATTCTTCCCTATTCTTTCATGGTATTTTGGGATGTATCCTTCCCTCATCAATACCACTCAGTGGGATGTATCCTTCCCTATCCTCGTGGTGTTTTGGGATGTATCCTTCCCTCATCAATACCACTCAGTGGGATGTATCCTTCCCTATCCTCGTGTTATTTTCAGATCCTTCATTCCTTCATTAACAACACTCCATCCATCATCAACCCATTTTCACTTGTACCTTGACTGGGGCAACATCACCTTTTGTCCTCAAATCCATTTGTGCTTCATCCATCTCCATATCACTTACTCTCTTACCCATCACCTTGCATCATCTTCCTCATCTCCCCTTGCATCACATCATCTATTTCAAGAGCACACACATGTTCCCTTCAACCACTGTCCTCTCGAGGGGAATCCTCAATCCCTACTCTTCATCCTACCTCCATCATCTTTCTTCCTAATCATCCTTTGATGACTAGGGCATCTTTTCCAATCTAACCATCTCCTTCTGGGTTCTATATTTTAATATTCTTTGAAATGATGCTACTTCATAACACCATCTCAAAGAGGGGAAAAATGTAGACATCCAAATTTGACACTTAATTTATCCAAATTTATCCCTTCTCGTCTAAACATCCTCTTATCCAAGTTAATTAAGTAATATTAGTATTATTTAATTAATATCTTAATTCTGCCAAATCCCTAAGGTATTTAATTAATAATTAAATACCTTACCCTCCTTAATCCCCTTTTCATCAAATGAATTAAATAAATATTACATTTATCTAATTCCTCACATGTCATTTTCATCTAATCCCAATCCATCTCTTAATCTCTTCATTAAGGATGTGCACATGCCTAATCCTTGATTAGGATGTGTCATATCCTCCAACTTTTGCAAGTTGGCTTCTAATCCACATTAACCCTTAATTATCTTCTAATTACTAATTAGTCAAACCTAATTAGTACCTTGGTCAACTCTCCCCATCCCCCAAGGAATTTTTAATTCCTTTTTATTCACCCTAGGCTCCTCTCTTCCCCATGTGAATTTTTAATTCACATTTTATTCCTTCTAGAATCCCCTTTTCCCATGCACATTCTAGAATATTTGACTTGTCACATCAAGTCACATGTGACAAACTCCCACCTTGTGGGAACATTGTCTTATCCACCAGATTCTTCCAATCATTGTGAATTTTTAATTCACTTTTATTCACCCAAGATTCTTCCCATCTCCCAATGTACTTGCAAGGTACTTGTCCTTCCTCCACCTCATGTACCTCTCTTCCACCTCACCTCCACATCATCCTACCTTTATCCACTTCATAATCCACATGTCAAAATGTGAGGCCTTGTGAGTCCTCAACTCACCTTAGCCCTTCATCTTGACCTTGTTGGATCAATCTTAACCATTGAATTCTCTAGAGAATTCAAGATCCTCTATAAATACCCCCTCCTCAAGGGCATTAGGGGGGACTTTTGATTTGAGCAACTACATGCTACCCATTTTCTTTCTCATCCAATTTTCAATTACATCCACTTGCATTTGCATCCAAACACATAGTAAAATCCTCCATTTTAGCAACATCAAGAGCCATCAAGGAGCACACATCCCATCTTAAGCAAGGGCCAATCAAAGGAGTATCAACAACAAAGGAAGGTAAAACTATTTGTCTTATGCTATCTATTTTCCTTATTGTTTTATCACTCTCTTTTGGCTAATCTTGAGGTGTCCTTGGTTATTTTATCATTCATATTTTGAGTTATTTTATGCACTAGGATGGGATAAATTCCAAGGTTCACAAGTACAAATGATTTATTCAAAAATTAGACCTAGTACGGTCTTAGGGGGAGCACTAATAGAAAAATGTACAAATCCACTAAATAAATGGTGTGTCAGAAGTTGGCACAAGGATATATTGTGAAGAATGAACTGACAGAGGTTTTGGAAAAGAAACCAGAAGAAAAGTTGTAGGAACTTTCTTTTGTGGATCGATTTAGGGTTTGTAGTTCTAAGAAATAATGGTTTTTGTCAGCTTTTTGAAGTCTGATGCATTTAATGTGAATTAGGGAAAATTAATGGTGTATAAAGTAAAATTCACAAGTCTTTTTTATCACTTGTACTCTTCAAGAATTTGAAATACTACTCGAAAGAAATCCTAAAGCGATCTTGAAGTAGTTTGAAGCAATTCTAAAGGGAATTCAAAGAAATTATCACGAGTAATCAGGAATCATTTCTCAATTTGCAAAAGGGAAGAAGGAAAATGAAGAAGTTTTGATTAATCAATAATGAATTCAAGAAAGATAAGCACAACGATGAACAGAGGATCGAGTGGGGACATTACACTAAAGCTGAAAGGAGTTGAATTGGAAGAATTTGATCATAAGAAGATGAAGGAAATGGAACTAGGGCTGAAGGAAAATGAATTACAGAACATAAAAACCATAGGTATGGATTTATGGGGAGAATTTCCATGGTTTGTTGATAAAGAGTTCATTTTGTTCTTGTTGATTCAATTCAAGAACGACAACATTGTGTTGGAAAAACCCTACCTAATTATGAAGGAAGTGATCAAAGCAATTACTTGCTTATGCAGTATTGGGGATCTTCTTGGAAAGAAAACCATGAAATACAAAAAAGTGGAGGAACTCACTAGCATTGATAAAGACCCTCAAGCCCTATTGCTAAAAACTCTTATGGATTCCATTGTAAGGTATGTTGCGTACAATGTTTCTTATAAAATCTATTTCAGAAATCATGAAGGCTCGACTTCAACTATTGTTGTATATATTGCACACATGATGGTTAAGGAAAACAGGTAGCTTGATTTGTGTAGTCTATTGCTTGAAAATTTGACTGAGAATGCCTGAATTTCATTGGTTGAGGGTTATCCCTTTTGGTTTGGATCTTTGCTTGTGTGCTTGGTTCTTTAATTTTTGAACTCACTACCAAGAAGAGAAAAAGTTGTGTGGGAATCTAGTATTCCTATTAGGAAACAAGTCTACAGATACTTGAAATCATTGGTGGATAATTTAAGTGTTTGCAAAAAATATTTCACATCCCTGAAGACAAATCTATGCTATGGTATGTCAATGTCGAGTTAGTTTGAAGTGGGTTCATCCTCCAGTAAGAGAGAGTTGGAAGTTGTCATTAGTGATTCCCCTCTAAAATCGAAGAAAAGAAAAGCTATAACTAAAGATATCATTGTCATTTTAGAAGAGAAGGAAAAAGAATCTTTGTCAGGATCCAAATCCTCTGATCCAGATGACATCTAATCCATGTTGGTTAAAGGAAAGATGAAGAAAATTAGGGAGTTATGGAATGCAGCCTCTCCAATTAATAGACTCAAGATTGATGACACTCTAGTAGAGTATATATTTTGTAAAGGTATTGATGTATCAATTGTTTTTTACTCCTTACCAAAAAATTTAGTTGAGGTTGTTGATGAAAGAATGTTGCTTGAAGGTCCAGAAGGATGCAAGTTGGAAGCCTTGGTTGAAAAGAGATGTACTAAAGCTAAGCAAAGATTATCCGAACTTATCATGGAAATGAAGAAATGCATCAAAGAAATATCAAATATCTACAAATACTGTCTCTAGTGGCATGTTGCGGTAGACAATTTCAGAAGTAGGATTAAAGCAATTGAATCTGAGGTAAACAACATCGAAAAGAACTTTGATATCTTTGAAGATAAAGAAGGGAAACAAAGGCTGAGATTTGGTGAATTGCAAGTTGAGTTGATTATTGTATAGAGACAAAGAGATGATGTGGTGAAAACTTTCTAGCTCCTTAAGGAGATTGTTGAGGTCTAGTTAGACCATCTTTCCGGAATACTTACTAATGCAGAAGATTGTGAAAGACAGTGCTCATCTACAGATTGGTCATCTTCTTTCACACTGTTGGACCTATTAGAAAGCATGTGCACAAGAATGGATTCAACTATATTTAACTGGAAGAATTTATATCCAGTTATCAAATAAAGATACAAGAAGGTGTTTCAAGTGAAGATTGTCATTTTTACTTGAATTATGAATGTTCAATTTTTTTGGTTTTGTTTGTTTTGGCAAAAAGAAAAGAAAGAGAACAAGATGGAGAAAGATTGAATTGTTTTTGAAAGGTTGAATGTTTGAAAGTTTTTGGATGGCTAGAAGTTTTTGGAAGAATTGGAATCTTTCCTACAATTTTTAATGTCACCTTGTTTACATCTTTTTGGTCGCCCTTTTCCATTGATGTCAAAGGGGGGAGATTTGGAAAGTTGGGAGAGATTGGAGGATAGTTTTTGAATATTTTTGCACATGTTGCCATCAATGACAAAGGGGGAGATTGTTGGAAGAATGGAGAAGATCAGTTTATATGTTTTCATTGATTTCACCATGTTGTTTCGGTATCATATTGGTTTGATACCCTAAACTGATGTGCATAACAAGTTTACTTCCTTTGGTGGTAGATTCATTATTTTGGTCTGCATGTTCCCTCTGGTAATCACTAGTGTTTAAGATTTTGAAAAGTGGCTTATGATCACCTGAAGCACGTATATGATTGGTTGGTGTATTGGCATCAGCTTTGGTGATTGCATTTTTTTATAGGTTAATCATGGCCGACCTAATAATCAGTTAATAGTTTAACGTGTACTGTGGATATATGTGAGACCTATCTTTGGTCCATGTCAACATATTGTAGCATATTATACACTTGGATTACATTCGAAGAAGCTTTGTGTGAAGCCCGCAGTTATCTTTTTGAATTGCATCCAATTAGGCTGACCTAATTGATCAATGCTTCTGGATAGACCGAGTATATATATGTTGAACAGTTTTTGAAAATGGTGTGTGTAATCGATGAAGCAATAGTGAATGCGAAAGTGAAGAAGAGTGAAAATGATGAAGTGTATTAAGTCAATATATTGAGCATCACCAGAACTACATCAACACTCATTAGGTGCACTCTTTTTAGTTCATTTTGGTTGTGAAGCCCAATTTTGATTTGTAAATCTTTTTGTAGGCAGTGAGCTTTTGTATCCAAACAGTGAGTCCTTTTAGGGTAGTGATCCCTTGGAAATGAGCCTTATATATTCAGTTTTTCTATTCCTTTATATTGTGAGCTAATCCTCATCGTGGTTTTTCCCTCATTGGGTTTTCCACATAAAATTTGGTGTTCATTGTGTTGATTTTTCTTTCTATTATATGCATTTCATGTTCACACTTAATAACAAAATGGTGTAGTTGTGAAGTTGATAAGTGTTTGAAGTTTTGAGTTTGAATTTGGTGACAACTAATTCACCCCACCTCTCAGTTGTCTTGTGCATTTCAACTAACATTTTTTTCTTGGCCTATGGTTTTAGCTTTCAATGACACAAAACTCAATGAACTACAAAAATAATACCTCTCCCTTAAAATTTTGATTGAAGTATTTCCATTGGAAATGGATTGATAAATGTGAGATTTCTATGTTTCTAGGCATCCCCTATGCATTGGAAATTTTTCTATTCAAAGTGTTGAGGAAAAAAAAACTTCTAGAATTCTACACCTCTCTATTTTCTTAGGAATAATTTAAAACTCACCAAGGTTCTTACAACCACATATGTATTATTCTTCCTTTTGTGCACCATATAAATCTACTTATGATCGACTTACTAATCTTATTGCAAATTTTTCATTTGCTAACATTCTCAAGGCATCCATGAAACCACTTGGAAAATTTGTTGCGTAAATCAAGATAAGGTTTGTACAAATATTATTGATATTCATAACTTTGTGCTAAGTGGGTCATTAAAGAAATCAAAGGCAATAAAGCCTATAAAATTCTTCTCTAGCGCTACATCAAAGAAGGCTTGATTTATGATAAGAAATTTTGGAAGGGTATTAGTTTAGATTACATTCTCATTACTTCTACTCTAATAAATAATAAGGCTTCTTCTGCTAGTCAAAGCATTTGGGAAGATTTTGAAATTTCCAAGTCATTTCTTAAGTGGGTTTGTGATGCTTTAGGACAAGTTTTTTCCTCAATTATTAAAAAATTTGGTGGTCCTTCATCATAAATTCATCTATCCTATTAGTGGCCAAGACCATTGGGATCAAATCTACATGTCATTTTTAGAAAGTAATTTACACCATATAAGATCTTGTCTCTTTTAGAGATTGGAATCTTTGGCAACATTGAAACAAGGTTATCAACTTGCTTGCATTAATTTTCCTTATATTCAACACTTTTAGAATCTCACTCTTGATGACATGTCACACAAGCTCAAGTTACAACCCTTCACATGCTTGGTTGAAATATTATCACTAGAATCATCATTTATCCTTTAGGAATCACACACGTACATGCTCTATTATATTCCCAGTCCACTCTAGTGATTTCCAAGCTCAATCTACAATGGGTTTTCATTCTTCCACCTACACTTAGCTTTTTCGATTGTATAAAAATTTTAAATCCATATTAGAGACTAAGATATTTTTCTTTTGGTGGTGGTTATATTAGAAGGGCTTTTCCCCTATTCAACAACTCCACCATCTTGGTCTTTCTCGACTTAGATGTTTAGCTTGTCGTCAAATTGATTTGTTCGAGTACTCTTTTAGGTCTTTCCCTCCAATCTAGTCTACATGATATTATATTCATAGAATTCCCCCCTTTCATCGTAAATATTTTTCTAGAGTTATTATCTTTGGGAATACAAATTCCTAACCTACTTAGATTGCTAGACATTTTGGCACTTTTTAGATCAATTATTATTTTTCAACTATGGAAATCTAGAAATAATGCTATATCTTCTCATGAGCTTATTAGTTACAAATTTTCATTAACAAAGAATTCCAATGTGGTTTCCTATATTTATTTTAAAATTCAAGCTTAGGTTGAGAAGGTGGTGTCAAAATTCTAGCATATACATGAGTTGTTTAACCACTATGAGAGCATTATGTACATTGTGAATTATGTTCCACTAGATTGTATTGGTCACACCACACCTCCTATTTTTCACAAGATCAAGCACATTTTCTCCCACTATTGTGATGAATTCTTACCACTACTAGTGTAGGTGCATGGTATGCCTCCCATTGAGGGAAGGCATCTAGTTCCAAGTAGGCTATGGTTTTAAATTCGCTTTCATCTATGTTTACAAATTTGGAATATATCACCTATAATCAATTTTCCACCAAAATAGTGTTTTGGTCCCCCTTATTATGCATGATAAGTTGGCATCACAAGATGTCTGTCAGTGGCTCCAAATGTGTCATATGAGCATGCTAAATGAGGTGGTTTGATGATTGATGACACTCTATCACCCTTACTTTGTGTTGTAGCATGTTCCTAGTGTTTAGTTATTTTATCTTCTTATATACTTTTGTGAACATGCATTTTTTGGGTCAAAGATATCAACTAGCCGTTCATTATTGTAAAACTTCTAAAACATTATTCTTACAAATTTTATGCTTGATAAGAAATATCAAAATTGTTTCCAATATATTATATGAGTATACCTTCAATGTTTACCTATGTATGGAGTCAAAATGAAAATAAATATAGAGAAATAATAGTTTTCAAGAAATATTAACTATATATAGATGTAATCTATGCTAATCTAATAGATGCATAAACATAACAAACAACTAACCTAGGTTAATAATGGACAATTGTGGAAATATGTAATTTTAAATTAAATGTCAATTTAGGAAAGTAATGAGAGGAGGACAAGGTTATCAACTTTATGATTAAATAATTTGATGATTCTAACATGACATTGACTATCTTTGATCTAGAAATGGTGCCTCTTTGTTAGTGTAATGCCTCTAATTTTAGTAGGACTTGTTGTACCTTAGGTTGAGTTTGTGCATCTAGGTCTTTTTTTCATACATATTTTTTCCCTCTACTACATAGATTTGATCCCACTCAATATGTGCCCTTATTCTTTGGCTTTATTTTTTCACCTCTATATGCTATTTCATATGCTCTACTGTAAAGACCAATGATATTTATAAATACCATTAGAATATTTTTATGTCATTAGGGGACATTTTATCCAATTTCAACCTTCAAAAAACATCTAGATATTAAAAATAACAAATTTCAATAGTGTGAATACTCAAGATGAATTTGAAAACCTAAATTAATTTTAATGCACCAATTCCAAATTTTCTTCTATGAATTAATCCTTAGGGGATATGTGTAGGATCGTCATGGAAAAAAAGGCCCTTAAGTGGCAATGAAAATTCAAAAAAATCAGAGTTAGGCAACTTGATGTAAAAATTTGAATAAGTTATCTATATTATCTCAAAAATATGTAAGAATACAATTTGTGGAAAATTGAATGTAGTTTCTAAACTACTAGGTTTTTTTTTTAAATTATTTAGTGAAAATTTGAAATTTCAATGCAATAGTATTCTAAATACCCCTCAAGGAAAAAATAAGGTGTTTTGTCCTGACCACCCTAATCACAATAAAATGATAATATTTTTTTATAATATTTGTGATATAAGTAGAGGACCTGTCCCAATGTGACACATATTTTGTAATTGTTTTCCAAGTAAATAATTAATTATGAATTTTATTACAAATTTTAAAAATATAAAAACTTGTATGTCTGACCACCTTAACTTTGTCAAAACTTCATGAAATTCAAATTTTTTTTAATCCTATAGTATGCGAAGCATAGAATGTGATGCATGTTTTGGATTCAAAAAATGTGATATCATTTGAAAGCTGTGGATGTTTTTCAATCAGCCTATCAATTAGGACTTTAGTCGTAATTCTAATAGAAAATGAATAATAATTATTTATTAAATTCAAAGTAAAGCATAATTTATATTGGTGGAAAGCCGAGAATCTCCTTTACAAACCCTTTTTTTATTAATTTTGGCTAAAAAAAAATCATCAGCCACATGGGAAAAGTCTCAAAAAGCAAGGTAAACTGTTAAACACAGTTTTTGTGTTGACTTCTTAGGATTGGCATGTCCTAGCCAAATTCCAAAGCAAGCCCGAGGCTAATCCCTAGGTAGTAAAGTTTGAGTCAAAAATATCGGATATCCGAATTGTTTTATATATGATTTAAAAAAATGTTATACACTTTATAATATATGATTAAAAAATGCAATAAATAGCTTGTTTTAATATATCTACTTTAGAATATACAATATAGTTTATAATTTAATATATAATATACAATTTATAATAATCTCTTATGAAATTATA
>VDFB02000003.1:565900280-566177011 GCA_007258455.2 Sequoia sempervirens | reverse complement strand
TCTCTCTCTCTCTCTCTCTCTCTCTCTCTCTCTCTCTCTCTCTCTCTCTCTCTCTCTCTCTACTTTCCCCCTCTCTCTCTCCCTTCCCCCTCCTAATTCTATCTCTCCCCCCTCTCTCTATCTCTTTCTTTCCCTCTCTCTCTCTTCCTTTCCCTCTCTCTCTCTTTGTCTCTCCCTTTCCCTCTCTTTCCCTCTCTCTCTCTCTTGCCCACCCTCCACCTCCCAATTACTCTTGGCTCTATGTGTGCAAAAATTGGATATTCAATTTTTATTGGATATCTGATTTGTAGTACTTTGGCTTAGGCATTGCTATGGAGCAATGTATTGACACCCAACCCAAAAAAAAGTCAACTCGATATTTTCATATTTTTTGGCGAGTTCAAAACACTACCTTTTTCATATTTCCACTTTTTGGCCCATCATGATCCTGCACATACCGTAGGATGAGAGAGGATATTAAAATGTGAGGGAATGTGAAATGGATGAAAATTAATGTCTTTAAATACAAGTAGATAAAATCAAATTACACAAATTTGTGTTTAGTTAGATCACAATGACTAGTAGAATGGGCAAGAGTCAGCTGAATTTAAATTTGAATTTTGAACTTCAGGAGTCAAAACCATTGGTACAAGATCACCTCACATGTGTAGAAATGATAAAAAAACATAGAAATGGTCTTAAATCAAATTTTATTCCACCATTGTATGTCATTTTCAAGGTCTCAAACAAAAAGATTAATGAAGTAAAATATTAACACAAAGGGTTGTCTCTCAAATTTATGAATGCTACATCACAAGGAGAAATTACATATACACCAACATCCCCTCCAAGGAAAAATGTGGATGAAATACTTGTATAACAACTTGAATATTCAGCAAGGCCACAAGATTTTGCACAAAATCCCCCAAACCAAGAACTTATAGATAGGATCAACAAGGCATACCAAGATCATTTCTTATTAGAATTAATCCAAAATGTGGCTAAAATTCCACCAAATTTTGACATAACACAACTCATATCCACAACAAATAAAATATATACCAACCACTTACAAAACCTATAGGGATCACATCCCCTTAACCTATCATTTAGCCTTAACAATCCTAATGCACCAAACTTACAGCAATCCATTCCCATTTCATAACCAACTCAAATCAATTCTTTCACACAACTTAGAGTTAACATAGCATGAAAAGTAGTTCAGTCTAGTACAAACCATTATACACCCCCACCGAGCTCTAAATCTATCCACAAATTTTGTTTAACCACTTTATACATTTAACCCACTGATCAATATCATATTACAAACATCTAACCTACTGTAATACCCAAATTTTCTACCAAAAACAGTTAGGAAAAAACACAATTTTCAAATTCAACCACAAACACTAGCATAATCCCAAAGACTGCTTCCTATACATGCACTTCATGAAAGCATAACAAAATTTGTCCAATTTTTTTTATAAGAACTCAACCATCTACACAATTGTTTCGACAATCATGGTTGAGTTTCAAATGGAGATATGAAATCCACATCACCAAGGTAGGATTGATTAGTTCCACCAACTCATCAATAATCGCAGACTTAGTTCAAGTCACAAGTTATTCAAATAAAATATATCAATAGTAACTTTAAATAATAATAAGAGAACAAGCCTAGGGGCCAAATCTAATTCCTCGAGGGGATCATCTCTTATGACCTTTCCTACATATTTATTTTGTAGAGGTACCATATTTTGAAAACTATACTTCAACCATCTCTCGCATGGTTGGATAACAAGGATATAAACACTAGATTACAAAGATGGTGTAGGTGCACCCAAGCACATGAAGGCTTCAAAAATAGGTCAATATGTCAAGTACTAATGTTAAAGTCTTTTTGTCTTAGATATAGTATATTTTTATTCAATAAGGTATAATAAGACCATTCAATATGTATTAGGTTGATTTATGGTTCAATTGGGTAAAGGAGTCAAAAGTTGCGAAAAGAAGTAAAATTGCAAATTACCCAAAAGTTGCAAAATGCTCTATTTTAGGATTTTCAAGGTCAAAGGTAGTTAAATGTTTGTAATTTCATTTTAGTGGTATTTTGGTGTGCATTATGTGCAATAAGGTCATTTTTAAACCATTCAAGGTTGTTTGTAGGTCCATTTTGTCAGTTTTGTCTAGTTGCTTAAAATAGTGTGAAACTTGGCAATTTTGCATGTAAAAGGAGATTAAATGCTTCTCTATTCGAATCTATCCTTGTAATTGATGTAATAAGGTGGGAAAATTTTTAAAAATGATTTTTAGTCATTTTTAATGGATATATTCAATAATATTGAAATTTGTTTGCTCAAAGCTCTGTTTTGCACTAATTTTTTTGAATTTTCCATAAAAATTAACACTTTTTCAATACTATACAAAGTCGTTTAGCTCCTATTTGCTCAAATTTCATTGGTATCTTGTGGTGGAATGATATAAAGTTTATTTTAATTCATTATTTATCAGGTTCATCACTTTCAAAGCTTCTGAGAGCTAGTTTTCTTCTTGGAGATCTGATTTCCTGAAATAAGGGTTTCAAGGCCTTCTTAATGAAAAAATGGCCATTCCATTTATTGTATGAACTGTAGCTCGATGTAATGGAAATGGTAGATGTTAATAGGTATGAAAAAATTTCTTATTAATTTTGCAAGAGCTGGGAAGGTCTGAAAGTGAGTTTATGTGTTGCCATGCATGGCAAAAATGAAGGGTTTTAAGTGAAAAATGGTGGTTTCAGCATGCAAATGAGTGTGAAACTTGGGGGAAGAAATATCTAAGGTTAGATTAAGATTTTTCAGGTCCTAATAGACGTGTTTGATAATATTTTAGTGAGTGGGAAGGTTGGGAACATTGTTTTCCATAAAAATCCCATGAAACTTGCTTAAATTGAGGGTTTTTGGTTTTTGGATGTTAGTGAGTTGATCTCTACTTAAAGGTTGAATATTTAGTGGTTTTAATGAATTTTTAGTGCTTACCCAATGAAAAATAATGTTTGGGAAGAGTTTAGGTATGAGTCTCTTTGTAAAATGGGCCTATTTGGGGGTCTAGGACAACAAAAAAGAGTAAGTTTGAAGTCTTTGTTCCAAAGGAACCTATTGTTGTCTTGAAGTTATGGTTGGGTAAAATGAGTATTTGAAAGTGTAAATATTTGGGTGTTTGAGTGATTTAAAGGTGTAAAAAGTGGAGAAAAGGGGTCTACAGACCTATTAGAGGGTGATCCCACAAAGCTGGTTTACAATTTCTAGGAGATTCTGATTTTTGCTGAAATCACATATTTTTAGAAAATATAATGATTTAAGCCTTAAAAATTTACATTTAAATCATTCCAATTGAAGAGGGTTTGATCAAACTACCTTAGATCAAATCCCCTTAGATAGAACCCCACTAGTTTTAAACCATACCTATAACAGAGTCTCCTTTACACCTATCAAAATGTTGATAAAAACCACTTTTGATTTACCTTTTCCTTTTGGGGGATCAATTGAATTCATTTAAAATTTATTTTTTTGTAAGTATGTAGTCCTTATTATAAGTTTCCCAAAAAGTATAATTTTAAATAAATTTAATTTTATTATTATATATATATTTTATTTCTTGTGAATGTAGGTTTTCATCAAAAATCAAGCTCTTTGTTCTACACATGTGGAAAAATAAAAGATTATCAAAAATAAATTTGAAAAATATGAGTGCACCAGATATTGAAGTCCTTGATCCAAAAAAAAAAGGAATTTCAATACATACAAAAAATGTATTATACAATTCGCCTATGTCTGAATTGTAATTGGTTTGGCTTTGAAACTTGATTAAGGAAAAAATATTTAATAAAACACTATGAAACCAATTGGAACCACTAGATTTCGTAGTTACACATCTAAATTTGAAAAAAATAGAATTTTATCCTTAATGGAAAAAAATTTGTGTTATACGATGAGCGTCACTCCTTAAAAATGGTGTTTACTGAAAAAACTAGTTTTCGAAGGAGATGGAAAAATAAGTGCAATGTGATTCCAAAAATTTCAAAAAAAATATATTTATAATCTACAAAAAAAAATGTCACAAATCACTAGTTTGCATCATCTTCAAATTCCTCATGATTTAGCCGCTATAGGTGCTCGAAAGCGAAGATTTAGGTAGAAAAAATCAGTCTAGTGTCTAGTTTGGCCAAAAAATGTAAACCAGTATTGTGGGATCACCCTAGAAAGAGTAGTCGGTTGTAATGAAGTGCACCCTAAGTTGGGTTGTGAAATAAGTTGTTTTTTTAATCCTCTTTAGTAGTGTTTGAGTTGATAAAAACCTCATAGCTCTTGCATCAAAAGATGGCTTAGAAACAACTTCAATCACAAACCACTGACACCTCTCCACACTAAAATAATAAGTAATAATAGTTCAAGGTCAAGGATCATGACTAGACACAAAGATAGTATCTCCCAAAAATCCTTGTAAAACAACCAAGTGACACACACAAGATCCTCATGTATAACCAAACTTGATCTTCAACCCTTACATTTGACAAAAACAAGGAAAGCAAAAGAATAGGAGTGCTCACATGGTAACATTGAACTATATATATATATATATATATATGAGTCAGTAGCTAAAGGTAATAATGAAAATACATACATTAAGACCATGAAAATTATTAGATGTCATATCCCAAATCTTATGTACAATTAAGAAGCTTCTTTATGTTATAATATTCAAGAGATGTCAATTATCCTTTGAGGTAAAATATTGGGATATATATATATGTATATCAAGGGATTAGACTCATTTTAATAGAAAATAAAATAATATCTAAATTCTCCTCTCAAGTAGTGTCTCCCAATTTTTAAGTATATAATTTATCATGTAAAAGTTAGTGTATTCTAAGTGAATATGACAAACATGTGTGAGCAATTTTACCCGCAACATAGCTTACTAGCTCACCCCAAAATGACATTAGGTAATAAAATAGCCTTACACTATTGCATACTTATTAATCTTTACATGACATTTATTATAGATAAAGATAATCCCAATGGATTTTATAACTTAGTAATCTCTCCTTGCTTCTATCCAAATATAAAATGTTAACAAAAAAAATACTAACAACTTGGATATAGTCATTTTTATATCTTTAGACAATAAGTTTGACTAGACAAAGAATGTTCTTAAAATAAGGTGTATGAAATTTAATTAATAAGTGATAGCATTCCAATGATGCTAAAACAATATATTATAAACATTGCAAAATATGCTTATATTTAATACATCTATTAGGGAATTATTCAAGCTAATTTATTTACTTGATACCCTATCTTAGTTTATATAACACTGTATATATGATATCTTAAGTTTGATATCTTTTATCATTTTAAAATAATTCTAGATGATTTGAGTAGTAATGTCATGATCATCTAAAGATAAGAGACAAGTAGAATTAGAATATTATGAAATTCATGTAGTACATAATGTTATGGTCTCTATGTTAAAACAGTTATGACTATGATCATAGGTAATGAGAAGAATTAAGGGGTGCTTTCATTGAAAGGATATTGTATATAAATTTGGTGTCTTGAATTATGATGACCTTACATTACAATGTTGATATTTGTGCTTTGCAACCTTTGGCCAGATTGGCAAACAAAAATAATAACCTTAATTGATATACAACACTTGTTAAACTCATGACTATGATAAAATATAATTATGAAATAATTGCCTAAGGGATTTTTATACTTGAAACTACCAAACTTATTTAGCTATGCATAAGATTGATTCAATAAATGAATTTTGACATCTTGAATTGATCCTAGAAGACTACCGTCACTTTATATTACAAATTGAGAACTCTATTTTGTACCTAAGCCATGTATGAACTTGGTGTTTGAATTAGTGATTACATAATGAATCGACATACATTTTATATTGTGATGGTAGTAATTTAGTAGATCCTCTTACATGGATTTTGTATACGGAGTAATTCTATAAAATATTAAATATACCTCCCACTCAAAACACGTTGCATATTTTCATTTAGAACCTCAACTTAGTTTGGTTTAGAAAAAACTTACATGAATTGTGTGGTAGCTATTTACATAAATAGTGATGATGCAATATAAGCTCTAAAAAGGATACCCAATTAATCAAAAATAAAATAAAAAAAATATGCAATGGTGGCAACAGACATAAGAGACCAGAAGATGTGTGCAAGATAGGTGATTATAGACATGCCCGTGCTAAGGAAACATATGGGTTGCTGACATAATGTCTTGAGTAAATAGATTTCACAACTTGAAATGATAGTAGGGTTGCAAAAAATGGATTTGTAAACAATAGGTTTTAGAACATTCAATAAAATGAAATTAGAAGGTACAAATCCCACTCTCCAAGATTTTCTAGCACCATCCTTACCTACGCCAAAATGGGAGCTTTGAAATGAGATATCGATATCCAAAAATGTGTAATGGAAGGCATGATATCTATTTGATAGAATGTCTTAAGGATTAAACCTAATCCTATACATTTCTTGTTGTATTTTGGGCAGAGATATACCCTCAAGAAAGAAGCCTTCCCACTGAGAAACTTCGACCAACATATGGTGTAATTCATTTTATTCAACAATATCAATTTTTTGCAACATTTAGTTGTATACATTTTTAGACAATTGTTTCTTGTGAAAGCTCAAAGAATGATAGAAGTTTTATCACAAATTAACTCATATAGCCCATGGATTCTAAAACATAACTTAACTCCTTCAAAAATTAAATGCCATAGAACATAACTGTTATAAGCATAATTATGCATGATGAGAATGAAGGTCAAAATTGTTTCAATTGGATACACTAATCCTCTGTTGATCCTCGATGCTCAAGAAGCAAATTCAAACCTCTTCCTGCCAACTTTCATCAGTAATCTTTTATTGCCTAACCACCTTTGAGGTTACTCCCCATAAGTGGTATCGTTGAATCATTATTCTCATCTTACTTTGTTAACCTTGTATGCAACACCTCCCTTCTTTTCTATTACATTCCCTATGACTTCTCCCTCTAACCTCCACATTGTTGTGTATTCTTAGATTTCTATTTTTAAAATTTATGTCATTTTTGTTTGAACAACCCTACCCAGTTCACCTTCCTCTATCTCCTCAACTCCTATGCCACTCTCTCCACTCCTTTTCCACACTGCCAATTCTATTTTATTCAAGCCATTTTAAAATATTTTTTTTGTTTATATAACCCCAAGATGGGCGATCTCCTCCCATGGTAGCACTACACTCCCTTAATTTCCACCTCTCTTCCATGCAACTGTAAATGTAAATTACTTATTGAAATTGCTTGCCCACCAAAGAAAAATGCAAGAACTATGCTAAAAATGAGATCACAATGAGCTTGCTACAACACTGAGTAGAAACGAACTTGGTACACAAGAAACAACTTATTAATGTTGTGATTTGATGTTGAGATTGTTCCTGGTATAGACTCAGTAAACCTTGTCAATTCCAAAAATTAATTTCTATATGTTCCTTTTGCACAATACGCCTCCTCTTTATTTTCAATCCCCTTAAGCCTTTATGCCTTTATGGATGCATCTTCCTAGTACTCTTTTCAAGGTGATTAAGATTGATCCTCCTTAAGATCTTCCACTAATAGATCTTTGCATAAGGCATTTGTAACGTCCTCGGTCTAGTCAGTTTTAGTGACAGATGGGTTAGCCTATTGTTTGTACCCTCATAGGCTAACAAGAATGGATAGGGGGTCTCAGTGGTAGATAATGGTGGATATTGTTGTTTCTACCCCTTTAGTTCAGTATTAAGCTCAGTACAAGCCTTTGCAATTCAGTGTTTGCCAGCTTCTGATGGCACGTCAAAACATTGAGAATTGAGGGAGATATTAATATTTTAGTGGTTAAGATATTTATTTGACTTATGGAAATATTATAAAGTTATAATTTGACTTTATAATTAAAAAGACACTTAAAATATTATTAAGTGATGAATTTGTAGACACCGAAATTTGGTTTAGGCCTGTGACTTCAATATTCTTCATAATTCCTATTCTTCATGGTCATGATTAAATAATGTCAATTATTTAATTATTCATCTTAACATTAATTCTTCTATTAATTAAATAATCTTAATTATTTAATTAATTCACACTTTCTTTATTCCATCTGATTAATTAAATAAACGCTTTTTGTTTAATTATGTTACTAATTAATCTTATCCTTCTTATCAAATTAAATAAATTCTTTATTTATTTAATTATTCATTTAAATCCTTTCATCACTTAATTAAATATTCTTCAAATATCAAATCTTGAATTAAATGAATTATTTAATTCATTAATTCTATTTTAACGCATTCCTCTATATTTTAGATAATTATGTGAGTTATCTAAGTATTCACTTTGACTCGACTCGACATATATTCAAATCGCTCAGTTAACTCTTGATTTAATGTCTGAGTGGTGTTCTCGAGTAATCTCTTCGTCAAATCATTCAATCATCCAGTTCTAACTCATTTGCGTGCACATGCATATTAATTAAATGTTCTTATTTAATTAATTAAACTTTGTGTGTGCATTCAAACAAGAGTTGCTTTAATCAATCTTCATCTTTGTCATGCAAAGATAATTCTTCTATTTTTGAATACCAAACTGGAAGATTAAATCATTTATGTAATCTTTAATTCTATTTCTAATTTGTATCACTCATGTCTCTACTAACAATTATCAAAATGCATGACTAATCAGTCGATCTCAACCGTCTGTTGATCTTTCAATCCAGGCATGTCGTTTGAATAATCAATTTTCTATAAATTGATATGTCATTCTTCATTTCATTCTCTCACAAAATCTTATGACTTTTGAGAGCACTTAATCTTGAATCTTTGATGTTTTTCTAATCACTATCATAGGCTATACTTGCACGAATTATGAAAAATTTGAGGGCAATTATACTACATAAAGCAAAATGGAGAAAGGCAATCGAGATGAATCATGGAATTGCATTTGAAATTGGTGAGATTGTTTCAGTTTTAATTACATTTTTAATTTCCTTTGTTCTTTATTGCTTAACATTAGATTTGCATTTAGATGTCTATTGCATGTTTGCTCTAATTTGTTTCTTGTGCACTTTCTATAGCGTTACATTTGGTGAACCCGACGTGAAGACACCATCTTCGCGTATTCGTAGACTTTTATTTTGATTTTTGTAGGTTTTTCGTATGGAACGACGCATAAATTTGATGAAGCGACACAATTGATTCCCTGAACCGCATCTGACACCCCAAACGCTGCATCTAAAAAACCACGATGCATCTAAAGAATCCTGAATCACAATTGATTGGTGAATAACGAGACGCAATTGAAGAGAATATCGACGCATCTGACTGGTAACATAGCGACGCAATTGATTGGTAATCTTTATTTCTATTTTTGAAAATCTAAAATTGTCAATTAATTTGTGTGTTACTAATATCTGATTTTCAGCGTGTGGCCTTTTGGAAGTTAACAAGTTTTTGCAGAATGATTGACGAAGACGATATTGAAAACTACTAACGAATTTTTCTGCAGGACGCTTGTCGAAGACCCTAGTTAATTTTTGAAACAGATTGTTTGGTAGCATAGCAAATCTTTCATTTGGTTTAAAATTAACAAGTGTCTACTGTGTTTGGTGCGAAAGCACATCTGTGTAATTACCCTCACGATTTGGTGCATTGAAGTATCCTCTCCCCTTGCGCATCCGTGCGATCCTAGGTGTAAGAGAAATGGTTACCAACTCTAGAACTTGGGCCTGTTCTGGTGGGAAAAAGTACTCACCTTAGGATGACTCAGACCAGTAGCACCCTAAACCCGAGGGACTTCCAACCGATATACAAAAGTGGGTTCTTGGGGAAACCCCAAGAATCACGAGTGTGGTTTCGACGAGATGGATTCGAAAGGGGACTCTTGCTGCATGGATCATGCCCCACGAACGGAATGCTCATATTAAACACCTTTTGTTTTAGAGACCAACCATTCTATTAGCCGTTGCTTGGTATAGTGCAGGGTATAGTATCATGCTCGAAGACACTCACTACTAATCCCCTTGAGTAGAGATAGCAATTCTTGGGAGGTCATTGCCCAATGAATTTCAAAATTGGTGTGCTCGAAAAGACGTTAATGAGCCGTGGAGGGGAGCCAATGCCACCAAATTTCTAAGCTATCCGCTCTCGAGAAGGAAAGGTGTTTATCACCAATTCGGGGTATTTCAGTGGGCTATACCAAGTATACAAACCCTAGGCCTTTGGCCTATTAGGATGTGCTTGTCTGTTGTCAACTTACATGCTCTTTGAGTCCAGAATCAAACTAAAAACACTTTGTCTTATGATTGCACTTTGTCTTATGATTGTTTTTGTTTGCCAAAAATTTGATCATAGAAAATGGAGTCAGTTTTAAATCTTAGGTCACTTAAAATTTCACAGAGAGTCATAACTGTTCACCAGAAGGTCGCAATTTATTTTTAGAGTCACATCTGTTTAACTTTGAGTCACATCTATTAAACTTTGAGTCACATCTATTATTAAGAGTCGCATCTGTTTGGCTTCGAGTCGCATCTATCAGTTACAGTCACATCTGTTAGAAGGTTCATTGCATCTGACAGAGTCACACATTGACATTTACCAGAGAAACACAATTGAACACTAGAAAATCGCAACTAGTAAGCTTGACCGCATCTGTGAAATCCTGCGACGCATTTGTCTGATTATCAGAAAACCAGAATTCACAATCACTGTTCAGTCAACACGATTATACCAGTTTCAGTTGTCTTTACACAAACAGTCCTTGAATAGAAACCTAAAATGATTTGCTCAATTTTGCATCCTTTAGGTTCATTCGGTCATTACCATAGTTGTCTTAATCCAGAGTTTAGTTTCATCTTAGAATACATATTATATTGCATTAAATTTCTAGAAAGGTCACTTTTACAAACTTTAGGATTCATCCACCATCTACACTCTAGAAAAGTCATTGTGTCAACGAAATCTGTCATTGAACCTAGTTCTATCAGTTTATCCTTTATCCTACAGAGATTCCTCCTAGCTCATCAGTCCAGTTAGGAAACTCAACTTGTCTTTGATCCTCGTCCTACATTGGTTCCTTGACTTAAACTAAATTGACACCTTGATTAGACTTTAGGTAGTTGGTCCCTTCGTCCTGAGTTTATAGAATTGATTATTTTGGAACTTTGATTAGGCTTTACATCTTTAGAGTTTAGGCTAGTGTCATCCTAGAATATTTCTTATTTTGCATACAAAAATCCCAAAAACATAGACTAGAGTCATACTGTTCATAGATATAGATATAGATTTTTGAGCTTGTCTTACATGGTTGAAACTAGGTCTAAGAGAAGAGAGAGAAAATATGTCAAACCCAAATGAATTCATCAATCCATTTTCTTCAAGACCTCATAAGACTCTATTAGACAAATTCACCACTAGAAACACTCAAGGACATATTGCAGTAGAGGACATAGAGGCTGCCGCATGGGACCTTAAGTTTGCCTCTTTCATAGATGATTACCTAGCAAATGATTGACAATGATACTTAGCCAAATTGCTAGCCGAAGGTGCTACCTTACCTGTCGGATTTGATATTAGCACCTTACAAACTCAACCTACACAAGGGACAAACACAACGACTGCTAGTACTACTATACCTCAGATAAGCACAACTATGCCATCTGGCACACCTACACATAGTACAACAGTCCATACTTCCCCATTTGGTATGACTGGCACGGCATCGGGATTTAATTTCACTGTAGGGGCATCATCATCCACTCCCTCTGGTCCTCTCATTGGGAATAAAAGACCTAAAAATTCAGCCTCTACACCTTATGTTGGTGTCACAAGTTCACAATTAACAACCATACCTACAGCTAGTATCACGAGTACCATACCACAGTCGATGGCCATACCTAGTGCTCAAGTCACTAGTACTATACCATAGATTTCACAAATAGGAGGCATTCCCTCCTTCCAATATGGCAATCAAAATCCATTCTTCCAGACTAGCAGTCATAACCAATTCACATCGATTCTGAATTAGAATCCTTTTTCACAGATTGGTAGTCAGAATCCATCCACACAGATTCCAAGTCAAAGCCAATTTACATCGATTCTGAATCAGAATCCTTTTTCATAGATTGGTAGTCAGAATCTGTCCACACAGATTCCAAGTCAAAACCAATTTACATCAATTCCAAATCAGAATCCCTTTTTCCAAAGTGGTACTCAGAATCTATTTATACAGAACCCAGGTCAACACCAATTTATGCATATTCCAGACCAAAACACATTTACCAACATTCCACATCCAAATCCACCTCAAATTCCAATGTTCAATCGAAACCCATCATGAGACTTTGGATTTCAGAACACATACAC
This sequence comes from Sequoia sempervirens, assembly GCA_007258455.2. Classification (NCBI taxonomy): domain Eukaryota; kingdom Viridiplantae; phylum Streptophyta; class Pinopsida; order Cupressales; family Cupressaceae; genus Sequoia; species Sequoia sempervirens. The sequence goes on along the minus strand of VDFB02000003.1, from coordinate 566,164,581 downwards.
AGATCCGCATAATCCCCCTAGCGCATCTTTGACCCAAGTTGACGTCTTACAAACACAAATGCATGCATTACAAACACAAATGGATAACATGTCGGTGTCAATTAAGAAATCATTTTCAACAAAGGACATATGCCCATTCCCCTTCGATAGATCATTATACATGACCCCTTTCCCTCATGGATATGTCATACCGAATCTCCCTAAGTACAATGGAAAACAAAATCCAATAGAACATATAAGGGAATTTTCTACTGTATGCATAGATTTCGCTTATGACCCCACGTATCTTATGAGGCTATTTCCAAGAAGTCTTGTAGGAATTTCACTATAATGGTTTTCGGGTCTAGATTCTGGTATTAGATCTTGGGGTGAATTGGTTGAGACATTTGTGGAGCAATTCTCCTTCAACATAGACCACGAGATAAATATAGCAACCTTGTGCCACACAATGCAAGACGAAGGGGAAATATTCATTGCTTTCTTCCAGAGATGGAGAACCATAGCTAGTAGGTGTCCTATCGAGATACCTGAAAAACAAAAAGTTACAATGTTTCAAGAAAACCTTCATGCAAAACTCAGGAGTAACTTAAGGGTACATTGTTGTACATCTTTTTCGGAGCTAGTAGAAAAAGGGGTTATAATAGAGAAGGATCTCATTGAAAAGGGTGAACTCAAAACATCAACATCCAATAGAAACCTGATCATACAAAATACCCCCACTGACAGAAACAGATTTTGGTCTCGCAACAAAAACGTCACCAATGATGGGGTGGTTGATGCTAAAATGCTACAAGCAGGACCCCTCCTTACATTACAAGGACTTCATACTTTTTCCAACACGCTTAATGTTGTCAATCAACCTCCTACCATGGTCCAAACTACTTAATGTCCACATCAAAGGAGATTTCAAAAACGTGAGTTCACTCCCTTAGGGGAACCCATTGAGTCGGTGTTCAAACAACTGTTACAACATAATCTTATACAGCTGCAGGAACCAAGACAATACGATCCAGGACAATTTAAACTAGCTTGGTGGGATGATAATGCCTTTTGTGATTATCATAGGACTAAAGGACATAACCTACAAAATTGTCAACAACTGAAGAATATCATACAGGATCTTGTTGAAAGGAGAATTATTGAAGTTAGTGGACAAAAACAAAAGTCATCAAACACTAATCATCAAGTCTTTTCTAACCCATTACATGACCATGGGAAAGGAACTATCCCCAGTTCAAGTACTAAGACCAATATGTCAGCCAACTATGTGAGTATCAAGCATGATTATGATAGTGGCAAAATCATTCATTGCCTTTGCGCCGCTGATGAGAATATCAATACAATTACTATCAATACTAATCCTGAGTGTGTGGTCAATACTCATTGTACTAAATTCACTATCCAAGGCCCTCCATCGCAGCAAATACCCCAACCTTCCAAGCTACAATATAACCTACTTGACCAGTTGGGGAAGACCCCAGCCCAAATTTCAATCTTGGAATTGTTGCGTATTTCCCTTGAGCATCGATCTATCCTCGATAAGGCTTTACAGAACACCATGGTTCCTAATGACCTTGATGTCAATCATTTCCAGGAAATGGTGGGCTACTTGACCAATAATCACCATGCCACATTTTCTGAACAAGACTATGCAACTGAAAAGATGAACCACAATGACCCTTTACATCTAGAAGTCCTTGTTGATGACACCAAAGTTAGACGAGTTTTGGTAGGCGGAGGAGAAGGGTTAAATCTATGCACTTTAAAACTAATTAAGGCATTAGGTATCTCAGAAGCATGCGTAGACATGACTAAAAGTATTGTCATAAAAGCTTATGATGATGAAGAACGAAAATCAAAGGGGGTGGTAACACTTCCTATCAGAATTGGTCCTGCAATAATGGAGACAAAGTTCCAGGTCTTAGATCTCACCCTCCCTTATAACCTTCTGCTAGGTAGACCATGGATTCACGCCATGAAGGTGGTCCCTTCCACCTATCATCAGTGTCTTAAATTCCCTTACAATTGCACAGAAATAACTATAGATGGTGATCCTGATCCATTTCAATATTGCACCAATCTAAAAGAGATCCCCCAACGTCAAGTGCCAGTAAACTAGGAGGCTTCATCATCCAATCCATCTTCCTATGTTGATCCATCCACACTCACTCGAACATTTGTTTCACCCTCAATTCCTACCACTCCTAGGGTTGAGATCCAAGACAAGGGTTGTGGAGAGTATTACATGAAGACTTCTTATTGTGTTAGCCATTTGATCCCTCCTAAGACATATGATTTACCTACATCAGATTGGGAAAATTCTATGGTCACTATACATGTTCCTCCCACAACAAATTTCATGAAATGGGGTGAATTAAGCAAAGAAGTTGTAGATGCAGAAGATGTCACTTCCTGGCTGTATAGGGAAGATGATGAGGAACCCCTCTTACTTGCTCATATTCCTACAAATCTATATGGAAAAGGTTTCAAAATTATGCAAAGCAAAGGATATGATGAACATAGTGGTTTAGGCTTAAACCAAGATGGGAGGATTGAAGCAATATTTGTTTCTCAATGACCAAAAGGAGTAGGGCTAGGGTTTCAACCGATTCAGATTGGCGTTTCTAGTACCCCGTTACCCTTACTTGAGGAAGTAAGTGCTTCAGAAGATATTAAGACATCTCACAAACCAGTGGACCAATATCATCGTGACTCCCCTGACTCTAACGATTATGAGTGGGATTCCCTATCCCCTACTTCTTCTATGGACCTTGACAAGTTATTTGGAGAACTTGACTTGATGCTAAGTTCCTCACCCAATCCATTAAATTCTTGTCCACCAAAGAGAATGACAAAAGAGGAATGGTTTAAACACTACTATTGGGAATCACTTGATCCTACCTCTTGGAAACCTGAGCCACCTACTTTCGATTGTCAAACCTTGGCATTAGGCCCACCTATCCATTCACCTAGACCCAAAACTAAGAGCAAAAAGGGCCTGGTACAAGACTTTTGTAACCACATGAATAATTCAATCTTTACTTTGACCCCATTAAACTTTGATAACTCTGACGATGATATGCCCTTAGTTTATCCCCAACTCATTGATTGGGATCAACAAGACACACCCATCTTAGACACTTTTGAGAACGACGAAGCAATTGTTGAGTTCCTGGGATTACGAGAAGGCATACCTAACGGGGATCATAAGGCTGGTTTTACCATTGACTTGGATAACAAAGCATATTTTGGGGAATCTGTTCAACCCTCCAGTCGCAAAAATGAGAAAAAGAATAAACAAGATAAAAAGGATGAGTCTCTAGGTGAAAACCGAAAGGCACCTTTAGATAATGAAAAAGTAAAAAGAAAGGACACATCTGAAGGCGAAAACCTCTTTGAGGCACCTAAGGATGGAGGTTTGAACATTCTCCTTATTGCACAGGAAAAGTCACCCATGCTCGTTGAAGAAACAGTAGAAGTCAACATAGGCACAAAAGAGAATCCTCAACTGATTTATTTTGCAACGTCATTGACAACAGAAGAGAAGCCAGAGTTCCATGACTTCTTTGCATAGAGATAGATAAATTTTGCTTGGTCATATGCAGACATGTTAGGGTTGGACCCTGAACTTGTTCTACATCATTTTCCCTTACAACCAGGTGCCAAACTAGTGAAACAGAAGTTGAGAAAAATGCATCCACAGATTGCTTTGTTAGTCAAGGCAGAACTAAAGAAACTCTTAGACGTTGATTTCATCAAACCTATCGACTATGCAGATTGGATTTCCAATCTTGTGCCAGTCACTAAACCAACTGGGGGCATCTGCATCTGCATTGATTTTAGAGATATCAACAAAGCTTGTCCTAAGGATGACTTCCCTTTACCTAACATAGACATGATAGTTGACACGACAGCAGGATATGAGATGTTGTCCCTTATGGATGGATTTTCAAGATATAACCAAATCAGAATTGCAACTGAAGACCAACCTAAGATAGCTTTCACTTGTCCTTGGGGAACGTATTGCTGGAATGTTATGCCCTTCAGACTAAAGAATGTTGGAGCAACCTATCAACATGCCATGACTACTATCTTTCATGATCTAGTACACACTTTTATGGAGGATTATGTCGATGACCTTATTGTAAAATCCAAGACAAGGGCAACACATTTACAGGTTTTAGACAAGATATTTTAGAGGCTAGAAAAGTATAAAGTGAGACTCAATCCAAAGAAATGTGTGTTTGGAGTCAAGTCAGGAAAGTTGTTAGGTTATATCATTTCTAGACGAGGCATTAAAGTGGATCCGGCTAAGGTAAAAGCAATCATGGACATGCCTCCACCCACTAATCTTAGTCAAATAAGAACATTACAGGGAAGGTTGCAATCTATCAGAAGATTTATAGTGCAGTTAGCAGATAAGACACATCCTTTTCAACATCTACTTAAGAAAGGAGTACCTTTTGCATGGACAACTAGGTGTGAAGAGGCTTTTCAACTGATTAAAGAATATTTACTCACACCACCTGTCTTAATGCCACCTGTTGAAGGAAGACCATTGATTCTTTATATTACGGCAACCCATTCATCACTCAGAGCATTGCTTACACAGAATGATGATGAAGGTCATGAAAGGGCAGTCTATTATATCAGTCGGACTTTGGTAGGTTATGAGCTCAACTATAGTACCATCGAACATGCTTGTCTTGCAGTAGTATTTGCTACTCAAAAATTGAGGCACTATATGCTAAACCATCAAACAATGTTGATTGCTAAAATAGACCCTCTGAAATATCTTCTCAGTAAAGCAGCATTAATAGGGCGACTGGCCAAATGGGTTATGATACTTAGTGAGTATCATATCCAGTATGTAGAAAGAAAGGCTATTAAAGGATAGGTCATTGCTGATCAATTAGCTAATGCACCCATATAGGCAGATCACCCATTAGTTGCAGACTTTCTGGATGAGTTCATATTCACAATTGACACAAACATAACATGGAAACTGTACTTTGATGGCTCACATACAAATCATGGTTCAAGGGCTGGTATATTTTTTATCACACCATAGGGTGATTCCATCCCTAAGTCATTCAGGATTGCATTTCCATGCACTAACAACATGGCAGAGTATGAAGCTCTAGTGACAGGGTTACGCATGGTAGTCAAGTAGAAAATTAAGAACATTCAAGTATATGGGGATTCTCAACTGGTAATCAGATAGGTAAATGATGATTATGAGACTAAGGATGAGAAGCTTTCCCCCTACAAACATATGGCTGATAGTTTTAAAGAGTACTTTGACAAAGTCGAATTTCATCAAATACCTCATGTTTTGAATAGGGCAGCAGACGCTATGGCTACAATTGCCTCACTTCCTAACATTCCTAACAATGTGCCTAAGTTTGAGTTCTTGGTAGAATAGCTTTTGGTCCCAACCTACGATATCCCAGATTATGAAATGGTGTGTGACATTATTGGTCCTGATTCCCCATGGTACAAAGAAATCTATGATTATCTTCATGCCGAAGTCATACCCACTGGCCTATCAAATAACCAACGTAGGACATTCCTTCGCAAGTCAGCCAAATACACCATTTTTGGAGACACCCTATATAGACACGCCTTAGATAATACCCTACTGAGATGTCTTGATTCTATTGAAGCACAAGCAACCTTACGTGGGGTGCATGAGGGTATATGTGGTTCCCATTCTAGTGGTCCTACCTTAGCCAAAAATATTATGAGACTGGGTTATTACTGGCCTACTATGGAAAAAGACTCATATGTCTTTGTAACGAAATGCCGCCAATGCCAAGTTCATGGAGACTTGATACATGCCTCAGCACAGGAGCTCCATCCTATAACATCACCATGGCCCTTTGCCCAATGGGGACTCAACCTCATAGGTAAGATCCACCCCACATCATCTAATGGACACAAGTTCGTTATCACTGCCACTGAGTACTTTATGAAGTGGATTGAAGCCATTCCTATGACATACATTACCAGCACACAGATTTCTAGATTTATCCTGAACTATATCATCTGTCGATATGGTGTCCCTCAGTCCATAATCACTGATAATGGCCGCCCATTTAAGAACTAAGAAGTCCACCACCTGTGTGATGAATTTCATATCCAACATCACTTCTCCACTCCATACTTCGGTGGTGATTTGGATAGGTACCATGGTGAAAACCTGGCAAACAGGCGCCATGTGTACTCGACCCTGCTCCTTTGTCTACTATTATTCTAATATAGTCCACGACCCTGTATATAGTCCATGACCTTGTACATAGCCCACTTCCCTGTACATAGTCCTTATCCCTGTACATACTACCTATCCCTGTACATACTACCTATCCCTGTATATACCCCTTATCTTTCGTATCTATCACTTGTATATACCATTCGTAATAAGTGGTAGTCTTTCCCATAACTTGGAATGATTGACATCGAGTGCATTTCATATCCCCCATTTTACCCTATTCATAGTCAATTGGTCTTATACTCGACTGGGGGCAAACACTTGACATGCGTCATATTGGTTCTTACATTGGCTGTGTTGAGGACGTAAAACCATAGAAAAATCCAAAAACATCGCAAAATTACTTGAGAAAACACAAAAACATCAAAAAACTTCAAAAAAACAAAAAAATCAAAACATTTTGAAATCCAAAAAAAACAGAGTCAGAGTCAGTCGCACTTGTCAGTCTTTGTCGTTTGTCGAACTACATTGCCTCTACGACTGGACGTAGGCAAGGCCATCTGCTGATGTGACCCCGAGGCATTAGGTTAGTCCGTTTAGGTCGGTCTGTATAAAATCATGATTCAATCCATATGTCTATATGACAAGGTCATTGGTCGTGTCGAACTACAAGGTCTCTGCGTGTATAACGTAGGCAAGGCCATCAATCGATGAGCCCCCGAGGCCGCACTAGGTCAGTCCTTTAGGGTTTTGTCATCACACACAGTCAACTGTCAATGCATTATCTCAAGTCATGCATCAATCTAGTGAACAAGTCAGCAATGTCTATGAGTCAAATCAAACAACTTTCCAAACAAAACAACCAAAACAGATCAACTAATGTCTACCACAGGATGTGTCCTTCCTGGAAACAGACATTATCATAGCAATCAACCTGTGTCTTGTTTAGGATGAGTCCTTCCTGAATACTGATATCAGCAAAACAATCTATGTCTTATATAGGATGACTCCTTCCTACATAATCGACATGCTCAAACAATCAAACATAGCCTTACACAGGTTATCACATCAACGGCATCTGACTCAACGTCTTATATGATACATGTCTTTCTGAAACCAGGCTTTGTCATGCCTTATACAGATAGTCATAACATTGAAACCAGACTCACAGTCTTATCTGGTATGTGTATCTCCTAACATCAGGATCTATCAATCAATCTTTCTATCAATCAAAACAAATCAAACAAACGAATCAAGTTTTGGCAAATATTTTATTAGCTTTTTGACTTTTTGACTTATTTATCTTATCTTTTCATTTGACTTTATGACGGGAATTATGTTACTAGCTTTCTCAAGGATGTCCCCTAAAGGATTTAGAGAAGCAACGATGTATCAGAATTCTATTTTCTTTGACTGTTGTCTGTTGACTGTCTTTTAACTTTGATTTTTGAGTCATGTTACTAGTTTCCTCAAGGATGTCCCATGAAGGATTTAGAGGAGCAATGATGTCTCATGACTTGTCTTTTATTTTTTTTGTTGTCTGTGGTTTTTCTTGACAAAAAGACTGTGGCAACTTGTGTCCTTAGTATGAGTTAATGACAATCCTTGTCTGCGACTATCTGTTATTAGCAAGTGGATGACCTTGTACACCTTGATCTATGTCATATAATGATGTTTTTCTCCATTTGTATTAGTCCCACTCAATGATGATAAAGTGCAATACCTTTTGTGATACAGCAAAACATCGAAGATTGCTAATACTAACATCTATCTCCTGTCTTTTGTTCTTTCCTGATCTTTCTTTCCACACCAACAGTTCTTCTTTCTTGCATTATGACGGAGTCTTGTGACACAAAACAATATACCTCATCCTGCATCAACGTACAAGTTAGGAAAATACATGCATATATGCATATTTCATATCTAGACATCATGGCATAATAGACATTCATCATCAAACAATGCATATCATAAGCATTTCATATACCAAGCAACTGTATATATATGCATCATATTACATTTGTATAAGTATCACATGTAGTCGGCTTTATACATATAACAGCATATTGCATCTCATAATTTATAAACCGCATACATCATATAGAATCAACATCATATCATTAGCTGCATATACACATCATAATATAGATATCATCATCCATCACATAAGCATGTCATATATAAACATCACATGTACAAACAGACAATGACATAATTAATACATAGAAATGCATATCATGAGAATCACTGCCAAAATCATATATATATATATATATCTCGCTCAATCGTGTTACATCATAATGTCATAATGTATCAATAATACATGGAATCCCACAAGCTATAGGATCAAAATACAATGTCTCGATGCATCTCAGGAAATATCCCTATCCTGAACTGCCACTGCTATCATGCCTGGAGTGATGGAAACCCAAAGACCTGTGAGTTAAGGGAGGTCTGTCATACGAACCTGCTCTGTGTGGCTGCTCCACCCCCTCTGTGCTAATTTTCTGAGTGTGGGTCCTCGTCTAGGACCTGCTACTATGTGCCTCTGAGAAACTGGGAGCCCGTCTCTCTAACGAAACCTCTGCCTCATATAGATCTTGATAATATCTCTCTCTCTCCCCAACTCTAACTAGCTCTCTGGCAAAAGCGGCTGATGGTCCCGTGCACAATGCCCTGAGCTCTGTGAATCTCTGCTCAGTCTCCTGTCTCTGAGTTATGGCCTGATCCCTATCCATCACTGCTTTGTCCCTCTCCATCTGATATGCATCCCTCTTGGACATGAGAACTCTCATCTGCTCCTCCAAGGATGCAACCTGAGCATGCAATGTATCTATATTAGGATCCACTGCCCCTGTGTCCTCCTATCTGGCCCTCGCTCCCCCATCATCCTCCTCATCTAGCTCCTCTAGGTCTGATCCCGAATCTCTCTCTCGTGATCATCATCCTCATCATCATCCTCCTGGTAGATGCCCAACAAACCCAAGGCATCAATCTCTACCTCCTCTCTGCCTACCTCCTCGGTACCCACCTCCTCCTCCGCTGGGATGTCTGAAATAGCCGCCTCTGTAGGCTGCACCTCCTCTATGCCTATCGCAGTATCCACCTTTACCCCTCCTCTCCCAATGTTTGGCATGGCCACATCCTCCTCCCCTCGTCCCTCCTCACAGATTGGTGACAATGGTGGCCCTCGTCCCCTTCAACCACGTCTCCCTCTTCTGCCTCCATGCCATCCACCTCGTCCATCATCTCCTCCATTACCACGGCCTCCTCTGCCTCCCCGACCTCTACCTTTGTCGCGCCTACCTCGTGGACCTGTCCCTTGCCGCTCTACCGGCATTGGCTACTCTGGATCTATTAAGGGGATCGGCCTGTGAACTGCCCACCATTGGTCGTACTCCGTTGTGGTCCCTGGGTCTGCTAGACCATCCCTTCATCCCCATGCATCAATATCTACCTGTAATGCATCAATATCTGCCTATGTTGTGGCAACTGGATTCTCTGGACCCCATAGCGGGACCTCTCGCGAGGATCTTGCAAACTCTGCCCGTCCTCTAGGCACATCCTGCACCTCTCCAAATTGCCGCAAGACACGATCTGGCAACTGACGCTCTATGATGTGGACATGTGACACTATCCGCCCAACTAAAAATTGTGTCTGTCGAAAAAATGGCAAATGCTCACCCTCATCTGACCACTCCTCACAGCCCAAGTATGGTCTCCATGTAAACTACACCATAGTGTCTATAGCATGTCTGAAGTAACCTGTATCTCCTATGTGGTGTTGAGTGTTTTCCCCCGCATAGCGGAAGGCATAAGGAGCTCCATGTGGAAGATCAACTGTCACAGGTGGCCGAAAGATCGCGATGTGTTCCCACACCCATACCATCAAGAGTGTAGTACCACAACTCATGGATTGTGCCTCTCGGTAGGCAATATCATGCAAGTGAAAATATAACATCCCAAGCACACAGGAACCCCAAGCATACACTACTTGATGCTCGAGCATGCCCACTAGCATCTCCCCCCACCCTATAGGAAAACCATGACCTCGGCGGTCAGGAAGTACTATGCCGCCTATCAATGTAACCAATAGACAGTCCAGCTGCCTATACCTCTGGGCCAACACATGCCACCTAATCTCATAATCATCAAATCCTAACTGCCTAATGTCAGCATGGGGGTAGTATCTACATATCTCGGCAGCACCCCTCTGGGTATCATATGTCACCCGTGTGCCTCTAATAGGAAGTCTGAGGATCCTATAAACATCCTCTAAGGTAATGGTTGCCTCTCCAGTTGGTAGGTGGAAGGACGATGTCTCTAAGTGCCACCGCTCACACAAAGCTATCAATAATCTCTAATTCACCCGAATCTGGGGCATGTCTGTCACGTGCAATAAACCAAGGTGCCATAGAATCCGTCGCTCTGCCGGCCGCAAACTGTCTTTGAATCAAAACATAGTCGGTCTTGACTCCCATGTATATATCGTGTCTAGCACAACCTGCAATGGCATTATAGATGCCTCATGTTAACCTCAATCATCTATTCTAGTGCAAACTGACTATATTAAATAAAATTCAAATGCGTCGTTATTTTGCACATGCATCATTATTTTTCATATGCATCACTTTTTAACATATGCGGTTCATAAATTTCATATGCGTCATTCTTTTTCAAATGCAACTAATTATATCACATGCGTTACACTACATACATATGCATTGACAAATAAACATTGCGTTTTAAATTTTTCAAATGCATTTCAAAATAAACACATGCAGCTATTCTAAATGCAGTTGCGATGCAAAATGTCAAATGCGGGTCATAAATTTACATATGCGTTAAACCACGGACAAACTATACAAAATGACTAACGTGAAATTACAAATGCGGCTTTCCGCAGACAGATGCGTCATTCACGCACACAAATGCGGTGATTTATTAAAATGACACATATCTAAAACTAACATTAAATGCATCAAAACACGTGCAAATGAAAATTTTCAAAAGCCAAGTTTGAGGTACATATCGGGGGGTCCGCGTCGGCTAGCCTCTGGAAGGTCCGGATCCTATATGCGCGATGGTGAGTGGCAGGAATGGGAGACATCATTGCTAGGAGTGCAGAGCAAATTCTCAAATTTCTAAGCTAGGTGGGTGAAAATGAATAGGTTTTTACCCCTATTCCTATATATACCTAGGGCTTAGGTGGAATTTCTTTTCTATTGGCCGTGTTAACTTTCAATTTCAATCAACCCGTACCCGTCCCTAACGTTCCCAATCTCAATTCCGTCGACTCCACTACATTTCTGGCTACCCAATGGATTAATCAAGATCATTTCTAAATTTTTTTGAACTTTTTTGACAATTTGTCAATTTTCCCGAGGGGGCATACCTTCACCTATTTTACACTGGGGCATGACTGGGGCATATTTTTATCGATTTTCTTTGACACAATGCCGAAATGACATTGTATCAAAGAGGGGCAAATGTAGACACTGAAATTTGGTTTAGGCCTGCGACTTCAATATTCTTCATAATTCCTATTCTTCATGGTCATGATTAAATAATGTCAATTATTTAATTATTCATCTTAACATTAATTCTTCTATTAATTAAATAATCTTAATTATTTAATTAATTCACACTTTTCTTTATTCCATCTGATTAATTAAATAAATGCTTTTTATTTAATTATGTTACTAATTAACCTTATCCTTCTTATCAAATTAAATAAATTCTTTATTTATTTAATTATTCATTTAAATCCTTTCATCACTTAATTAAATAAATCTTATTTAATTAATTATTCTTCCAATATCAAATCTTGAATTAAATAAATTATTTAATTCATTAATTCCTATTTTAATGCATTCCTCTATATTTTTAGATAATTATGTGAGTTATCTAAGTATTCACTTTGACTGACTCAACATATATTCAAATCACTCAGTTAACTCTTGATTTAATGTCTGAGTGGCGTTCTCGAGTAATCTCTTCGTCAAATCATTCAATCGTCCAGTTCTAACTCATTTACGTGCACATGCATATTAATTAAATGTTCTTATTTAATTAATTAAACTTTCTGTGTGCATTCGAACAAGAGTTGCTTTAATCAATCTTCATCTTTGTCACGCAAAGATAATTCTTTTGTTTTCGAATACCAAACTGGAAGATTAAATCATTTATTTAATCTTTAATTCTATTTCTAATTTGTATCACTCATGTCTCTACTAACAGTTATCAGAATGCATGACTAATCAGTCGATCTCAACCGTCCATTGATCTTTCAATCCAGGTCTGTCGTTTGAATAATCAATTTTCTATAAATTGATCTATCATTCTTCATTTCATTCTCACAAAATCTTATGACTTTTGAAAGCACTTAATCTTGAATCTTCGATGTTTTGCTAATCACTATCATAGGCTATACTTGCACGAATTATGAAAAATTTGAGGGCAATTATACTACATAAAGCAAAATGGAGAAGGGCAATCGAGATGAATCATGGAATTACGTTTGAAATTGGTGAGATTGTTTCAGTTTTAATTACATTTTTACTTTCCTTTGTTCTTTGTTGCTTAACATTAGATTTTCATTTAGATGTCTATTGCATGTTTGCTCTAATCTAATTCTTGTGCACTTTCTATGGCGTTACAAAATTAAATGTTATAAAGTGAAAATTAAATCACTTAAGTCATGGAAAGGTGCACCCAAGTTATTAAGTGACTTTAAAACATTATTAAAGTAACTTTAATACATTTAAATGTATTAAAATGCCAAAGTTGTACTTTCTTGGAATCATGCCTTTTGGGGATATAAGGGAAAAGAAGGTAATTCAACCTCATTCAATTTATTATCATTTGACATTGCTTCTTTGTTTCTTTGTGGTTTTTCCTGAGACAAGGGTTTCAATATTTTCTTCCATTAGAGAACGAAATCTTTTTCAAGGATTTGCAATTTTGAAGACATGGAAGACTAGTTGAATCATTGCTATAGTGAGGGCTTCAATTCAAGAGTCCATTTGAGCTTCATCAGAGTTTTTCCTATTTAGTTCTTTCCAGTTTTCAATAAGGAGGGGTTTACATAGACAGGGGCACCTTCATTCAGTAGAGTTTAGCATCTGAGAGGAAATTTCGTACAAATCCTTGGTTGGTCGTACTTTTTCATGCTTGTCACATGTGGATTTGGGGCTGGGTGTATGAACTAAAGGCTGAAACACCTTCTTCTGGAGCCAAATTTCTTTCCTATCTTGTACACCTTGTCTTCTCCAATAATTTTTTATAGCTACTGGCAAGGAGAAATCATTATCAGGAGGTAGGCATTGGATTTCATCAATGTCCAGTGTTCTCGACTAGCATGTGCCAAAATTTCTTATTTAAATAATCTGAGGACCTCCAAATATGTTTATTGTTTTTAATCTATCTATAGTTGTTGCTTAATACTTAATACAATTGCAGTTTCCATATTATTGCTTTAAATTAAGTTGTAGCACCATTTTATGCTTGTTGCACTTCTCAAATTTTTCCTAAAAATTCTCAAAAAACACAAGCAAACACAATAAAACTTCTCAGATTAGCAGTTGGGAAGAATTGGAACCAGTTGGGTTCTTCACAATCGTATCAGGGCTCTAATCCTGCTAGCCTAGAGGATTAGAAGTATCTATGTCATCACAACAGTTTGGTTATAACAGGTATTACTCATGCAGGAGACCTGGATTTCAGAGAAACCAGTTTGAGAATATACCAAAAGATCCCTAGTTTGAGGATATACCATTAGAAATCATGGGAGACAAGGATGATGGTGAAGCACTCAGAAATCATCTTAATGATGAGGACAGAGAAGCCAGAGACATTTTGAGGGCTCTTGTAGCTAGATAGGAACAAGTAGTGAATGTATTGCAAAAGCTTAGTATAGTCGTTCAACATTTGAACATTCCTAGGAGACAAAATTAGGACCAGGAGTAAGAGGGTAGTGTACATGAATCCCCAAAGAGGATAGTTACTCCAACATGCACATATGACAAGCCTACTTTCCCTACATTTGAGAGAAATGAACCTGAAGAGGGTAATAAGGAGGAGGAGGAAGGTGACGTGGTCTTTGCAGATAATGTGATGATATTGCATGATGAGTGGGAAGAACTACCATAGAGAGTTAAGGATCACCTTAACTTTGATAGTTTCATTACTCAGAAAAGATAGCATGGCAAGAACATGATTGACAGGAGACCAAGAAATAGAACAATGATCTTAGACATGCAACCAACAAGCTCACACTCACTAATTTTGATAGCAATGGTAGAGTTACAACTAGAGCTTAGGTTAGCAAGTTGGAAACTTTCTTGACCCTACATCCAATGGAAAAAGAAGATGCCATTAAGCTCATAGCCTTGAATTTGGATGGAGTAGCCCATGATTGGTGACATCATGGGATGATTACCTTGTAGCATGACTATATTACTTCATATTAGGAATTTACTGACAAGTTAGTTGAGTGTTCTGACAGAAGAGATCCTGAGTTATATTTCAGCGATCTAGCTTAGCTGAAACAAATAGGTAGTTTGGAATCTTACATTGGTGAATTCCAAAGGCTCTTGGTCATGGTTACAGGCATCTCAAAGAGTAGGCTGGTCATATTTTTTGTTGAGTGTTTATATGAGCCTATGAAGGGTTGGATCAAGGCTTTTGATCCCCCTACCTTGTAGGAGGCTATGAGGAAAGCTCGTAGCATGGAACTTACAACTTCACATAGTAATTTTGAATCAAAACCATCTTCATCCTACAATAACAACAAATCTGATCCAAAGAAATCAGAAAATGTGGATCAAAAGAAAAAAATTGTAGCCCCTTTGGATAGGGAAACAATCAATGATTTATGTAGGAGAAAGTTGTGTTTTTATTGCAAGGGTCCTTATGATCTAAACCATGATTGTCCTCTCAAGCCTAAAGGTCAAAATAGGTAAATGGAGTGGTTTTATGAGAATGAAAACATGATTGATATGGTAGACCAACAAGCTGATTAAGAGACTTCAGGGGCTAATAACTAAGAAAATAAAGTGGAAAACGAAGGAGAAATAGAGCTAGAGGAAGCTCATATGTGAAGTATGCAAAGAGAAGGCTCCTTCAAGTTACATGGACTCTTGGCTAGTCAAAGAGTCATTTCCTTGCTTGATATAGATGCAACACACAATTTCATAGATGCACAATTAGTGGAAAAATGTGTTATTCAAACTCAACAGTTTGAAGGAATTAGAGTGAAAATTGTTGATGGGTACACTCTCAATTGTGAGAGGATTATTCCAAATCTGCCTATGAAACTCAATAAATATGAGTTTAAAGTAGATTTATATGTGGTTAACATGGGTGGCACAAATGTAGTCCTTGGCATGAAGCGGCTTCATACAATTGGGGAATTTAAACTTAACCTTAGGGAGATGGAAATGAAGTTCAAGGTTGATGGGAGTAATCATGTACTTAAATCCATTAAGGACAAAAAATTGAAATTGATTACTCTTAGAAGAATGGAGAGGTTGATTAGACATGAAATGGTAGAGTGGGCAGTTCATTGTAAATTGATTCCCATGTATAAGGAGCAACACAAAATACCCTACCATCCAGATGTTCAGGAGCTTAGAATTAAGCATGCCAAAGTGTTTAGTGACATTCCACATGGTAGACCTCTTGATAGAGGCATAAAACACATTGTTGAGTTGGAGGAGGGCACCAATCCCATCATGATTACACCTTATTGGAACCCAAAGCATTTGAAGGATGAAATTGAGAAAAATAATTAAGGAACTCTTAGCTATTGGACACATAGGGCCAAGCAAGTCTCCTTTCACTTCATCAGTTGTTTTGGTGAAGAAGAAAGATGGTACACTCAGGATGTGCATTGACTATTGTGTATTGAAAAAAAGAACAATAAAGAACAGGCATCTCATCCCACGCATCAATGAGTTGATAGATGAGCTTCACAAAGTTTGTTATTTCTCCAAGATTGACTTGAGCACAGGATACCATGAGATCAGGGTCAGAGAGCATGATGTAGATAAGATTGAATTTAGATGTCATTATGGACATTTTGAATTTTTGGTTATGCCCTTTGGCTTAACCAATGCACCAACTACTTTTCAATCCACTATGAACAGGGTCTTCCATCCTTAGTTGAGGAAATTTGTCCTTGTTTTCTTTGAAAAATTTTTGGTTTATAATAGATCTTGGGAGGAGCACTTGGTTCACCTGGATATTGTGTTGGGCATACTTGACATGGAGTCCTTGTATGCCAAGGAGTCCAAGTGTGTATTGGGCATGGAAGAGCTTTTGTATTTGGGTCATGTCATCAACGTAGAGAAATTTCACATGGATCCTGATAAGGTTTGTGGCATCATTGATTGGCCTACTCCTGGTACTTTGACTCAACTCAAGGGATTTGTGGGGTTATGTTCCTTCTACCATTGGTTTGTTAGTGGTTTCTCATAACATGCTACACCACTTACATATTTGACAAAGAAGGGAGCATTTGTTTGGACACCTCAAGCACATGAGTGTTTTGAGAAGTTCAAACAATTGATGATGACATGCCCAATTCTAGCTTTGCTAGATTTCACCAAACCTTTTGAGCTTCTTTGTGATGCTAGTGGAGAAGGTATTGGTGTAGTGATTATGTAGGACCATCATCTGATAGCTTTCAAGAGTAGGAAGCTAAGGGGTCTTGAGAGGAGCTATAGTATTTATGACAAGGAAATGTTGGCTATCATGCATGGTATGGCCAAATTCAGGTAGTATCTAGTTGGCAACAAGTTTTGTGTCAAAACTGATCATAACAACTTGAAGTATTTCCTTGGAGAGCAGGACTTGAACAAACGTCAACAAAATTGGGTCAACAAGTTATAGTTGTATGATTTTGACATCTCCTATGTCCTGGGTCAGCAAGTTACAGTCGTATGATTTGAGCTCCAAGGTAGTGATTTTAGAGGATTGCAATCATATGATCATAGTAGAGTATGTTAAGAATCTGTGGGCTTCTAGAATTATTGATGGGATTGTACAAGACAACAAGTAATCTCTTGTGAATGACCTCATCATTTAAAAAGAGAGAATATTCTTACTCCTAGGTTTAGATGTGAGGAATAGGGTATTGAGTACTTTCCATGATTCACCTATGGATGGTCATCCTAGATACTTTAAGACCTATAGGTAGGTACAAGAGAGATTCACTTGGAAGGGTCTCAAATCCGATGTTCTTCGTTATGTCAAGGAGTGCCCTGTTTGTCAACAAAACAAATAAGAGCATACTTACCCTGTGGGGTTACTTCAGCCACTTCCTATTCCTATGAGGAAGTGGGAATGCTTGTCTATGGACTTTATTATGAGATTTTTGAAAGCTTAGGGGAGAGACAACATTTATGTGATAGTACATCAGTTGACAAAATATGCACATTTCTTCCCAATCACCACTACTTATTCAGCTACACAAGTAGCGGATGTATTCTTTCATGAGGTATTTAGGTTGCATGGATTACCTCAGAGTATTGTCAGTGATAGAGATAATAGGTTCATGGGTAACTTTTGGCAGGAGTTATTCTAACTATGTGGGATAGAGCTTACTCCGAGCACTAGCTACCACCCACAGACTGATGGGAAGACAAAAATTATCAACAAATGGGTGGAGGGATACCTACAAAACTACATTTATGGGAAGTAGAAGGCTTGGGTGAAGTGGTTGCATCTTTGTGAGTAATGCTATAATTCCATTCACCATATGACTATACAAATGACACCTTTTAGAGCATTGTATGGATATGATGCTCCTAGTTTCCTTGATTTATTGTTGAGTGATTTTCGAGTATTGAGTGTTGGGGATCTATTACAGGAGAACCAAAATATCATGAGAACCCTTCGTGAGAACATTTAGAAGGCTCATAATCGAAAAAATCAATATGTTGATTAACAGAGGATTGAGCAATCATTTGAGATAGGAGATATGGTGTATCTAATGTTGCAGCCCTATAGTAAGTCCACTCTTAGGAAGAGGGGCGTAGAGAAACTCAAGCCATGCTATTATGGGCCATTTAGGATTGTCAAGCAAGTTGGTGAGGTGGCTTACGAGTTAGATTTATTGGCAGATAGTAGGGTGCACAATGTGTTCCATGTGTCACACCTCAAGAAGGCATTGGGACAATACATAGTTCCTTCTTCAGACTTACCACCCTTAGATGATGAGGAGAAGGTGATATCAGTACCTGAGGCCATCCTAGATTCTAAAGAGCATCACCTTCGGAGATGGGTTATCAGGGAATATTTGGTTAAGTTGAGAGATCAACCAACAGATTATGGTACTTGGGAGAGAGAGAGCATTTTACAACATCCAACATTGAGTTTGCTTGAGGACAAGCAAATTTAGGGAGGGCAGGCTATAATGTACCCACTCTAGTCAGTTTCAGTGACAGATGCGTTAGCCTATTATTTGGAACCTTGTAGGCTAACAAGCACGGATAGGGGTATTAGTGGTGGATAATGGTGGATATTGTCATTTCCACCCTTCAGTTCAGTATTGGGCTCAGTGCAAGCCTTTGTAGTTCAATGTTTGTTAACTTTTGATGACACATCAAAACATTGAGAATTGAGGGAGGTATTAATATTTTAGTGGTTAATTTATTTATTTGACTTATGGAAATATTATAAAGTTATAATTTGACTTTATAATTAAAAAGCCACTTAAAATATTATTAAGTGATGACTTAAATTTTATAAAGTGAAAATTAAATCACTTAAGTCATGGAAAGGTGTGCCCAAGTTATTAAGTGACTTTAAAACATTATTAAAGTAACTTTAATACATTTAAATGTATTAAAATGCCAAAGTCGTACTTTCTTGTGAATCGTGCCTTTTGGGGATATAAGGGAAAAGAAGGCAATTCAACCTCATTCAATTTATGATCATTGGCATTGCTTCTTTTTTTCTCTATGGCTTTTCCTAAGACAAGGGTTTTAGTATTTTCTTCCATTGGAGAATGAAATCTCTTTAGTGATTTGCAATTTTGAAGTTGTGGACGACTAGCTGAATCATTGCTACAGTGAGGACTTCAATTTAGGAGTCCATTTGAGCTTCATCAAATTTTTTCCTATTCAATTCTTTCCAATTTTCAAAAAGGATGGGTTTACATAGAAAGAGGTGCCTTCATTCAGTAGAGTTGTTCTTGACTAGCATGTGCCATAATTTCTTATTTAAATAATCTAAGGACCTCTAGGTACGTTTATTATTTGCAATCTATCTATTGCAGTTTCTTAATACTTAATACAATTGTAGTTTCCACATTATTGCTTTAAATTAAGTTTTAGCATCATTTTATGCTTGGTGCACTTCTCAAATTTTGCCTAAAAATTCTCAAAAAACACAAGCAAATAGAATAAAACTCCTCAAATTAGCAATTGGGAAGAGTTGGAACCAGTTGGGTTCTTCACAACATTATCCTCTAAAACTCTTCCTTGATAACCTCTCCTCTCTCCAACATGAAATTAGCATACCCCTCAAGACTAGGCACAAACCTTAGGTTATCTTTATAAGTAGCATAACCTCCAGTTTAAGGTGGTAGGTGTAGTTTAATTTGGAAAAGCCACTCAATGGTTACATCGTTGTCCCCCTAATCCAAACTTGAATTCCATGCCACTTGAAGAGAGAGACCTCCTACTAGTTGACAAAAAAATGATAGGAGTAAATGATACCATGCTCAATTCAACGAAGCTAAAAAAATAGTCATGATTCAGTTCCTTCCCAAATCTTTACCTACTAACAAAAGAAATCTCTTTTCTTCCCCAAAATGCATTCCTCCCATGCTCTACACAACCACCTTCAATAAATGCATCTATGTGAATCATCACCTCTTCCACTGAGTGTTGAAGAAATTAATGTATTGTGTTGACTACTTGATGTTGATTTTTCTAAGGGCCAAGTACGAATTTCCAGGAATTCCTAGCCCATGTGCACATAGTAAATGAACCAACCAACCTAGATTTCCAATCCATTTTGAAATCTGGTAAAATATGAGAATTCTCACTAAATTATTGATTATTACTAATATTGTTATTATTGAAGTTTATGTGATATTTAAAAAATCTATCAATGTTTAGGTGTAGGTTGGAAAACAATATTGTTATCATTGTAGATTATTTGTTAATTTATTGATAATAATATCATTACAGTAGTATTAATAATTTGAGTATTGAAACCATAATAGCCTTATTAGTATTAAAATTTGATCAAATAGTAATGTTATTTCACTAGATTCATGATAATGTATCATTATGGTTTAATTGCCTTTGATGTATATAAAGGACATCAATAAACTATTCAAGTCATATCCAAAATTATAACTTCACAACCTTTCCAATGATAGATAAGATTTATCAAAATAATAAAATCTTGAAACTATTCAATACCTTAGAAATACATATAAATAAATATCAAATCATTATTGTGTTAATGTTTATATGGTGTAATCTAAATGAAAACCAAACACAAAATGAAACATTATACTGAAAACTCAAACAAAGAAATAAAGATAGCTTTCAGAAGCGTTCCATCTTCCTCTATCTACAGTGATTTCTTTTGAAGCTTTTGCTCTCAGATTGTATAAGCTCAGCTCCTCCGAATGGCAACCTGTAGAACGAGTTATGCAAATGGAAATTCTATCCTATATGCTATGAATATGAATATGGACAGGGGCTGTGAATGGAAAATGTCATGATTCTATGCTATGATTACTATGATTCTATGCTATGAAAGTACTATGAATTCTATGAATGCTATGAATGCTTACAATTTGACTATAATTTACTTGCTTAAAACTTCTATATGATTTGGAGCTCCCGGCAGTCGTATTTATAGATTTTCTCAAGCAAAATCCTGGCTGGCAAGAATCTACGGCTGTGAGATTGTCTGGTAGGTTTGAATGGTGAAAGATGAAGAAGTTGAGAAGAAGATGGAAGAGGTTAAGAGGTTGGAGAGAAGGATGGATTCCTGTCTTCAACCCACGGGAACAAACCTGCACAGAAACAGACAAAATTAAATTTTCTGTTTTGACCGTTTGCTTCCCGGATGTTGAAGATAATCCCCAAATTAAATAAATAAATAAATTTATTTAATTTCATTTAATGAATTTTGATTTTTTATTTTAAAAACTATGGAAGATTTTAATTAAATATTTTGAGATATTTAATTATGATATGACTTTATAAAAAATTTAGAAGAATTAATTAAATATTTTGGAATATTTAATTATGAATTGATATTAGAAGAATATATTTAGAAGAAAGGAATATTTTAATCTTTATTTGAATAAAATATTCGAACTAAGATTATATGATAATTAATATAAATAAACCATAATATTTATTTAATCAATTAAGAAATGAATATGAAAAGATGATTAAATAAACTTATTTATTTAATCGAAATGAAATAAAGAAGAATATAAATAAATTATTTAAATTTATTTATACGTAGATGGAATCAGAAGATTTTAATTAAACATTAAAAATATTTAATTAATTACCAGACAATGTGATGTAACCATTTTTAGGTGTATACATTTTGCCCCTCTTTGAAGTGATGTGTTTTACGCATTGCTTCAAAGAATTTTGAAATTTGCCCCAAATGTTGAATGTCAGGTTTATCAATAGGTATATGCCCTCGCAAATGATGAATCGATAATATTTTGAATTTTTGTGAATTTTTTTTATTATTATTATTTTTATGGATTTTTGTGAAATTTTTTGATTTTTATGATTTTGAAGATGTCGATTCATCGTTTGAAACTAATGATTTGAAGAAAATTTACCCGGAAAGATGCGAAATGAAAAATTGATGAAGAAATTACTCCTGCTATGTCAAAATGTGGTAAAATGCCCCAATTTTACCATTATATAGGTTAAAAATGTCATTTTCCATGTCATTTTCAATTTTAACCTAATAGAATTTGCAAATTTTTGAGCTCTGGTTTGATAATTATGGCACTTCCAGTTCACCAGCACCGTTTCAAGCGCATCCGACGACATCAGTGGCCAGCGCACTATGGACCTCCGGTATGTATCCCGTAAATCTCTTGCTTTTCAAAAAAAATTCGTGTAGTGCACGTTTTTCATGTTTTGATGTAGAAAAGGGTGTTTTAGCGCTCTTAAGACTTTTCGTAGTGCATATGATATTTTTTGTAGCGCTTTTGATGAGTTCTGTAGCGCGATTAATTCTATAGCGCCGATGATGAATTTTATAGCGCATTTAACCAATTTTGTAGTGCCTTTAATCATATGTTGTTGTGACCTGATAAATTTGTTCCCAAAGTTGTTGGAAAACAAATAAAAGTTGATAGATTTGCTTTTAAAGTTGTTAAAAACAAATAGGACAAATAATTTTTCTTCTAAAGTTGTTAGAAAGAAACGTGATGTTGCTTATTTGCTTTCCATGACGATGAAAAACAAATAGTTCGATTGATTTGTTTGCTTCTAAGGTTGTTAAAAACAAACATGATTTTGATATTATTCGTATTTCATGATGATGATGAAAAAAAAATAATTTGATGTTCAGTTTTGGAGTGATACGTTATGATGATTTGATATTGATTTTGCTTTGATGATATGTCAACAAGAGAGATTAGGTGTTTTGTAGTTACAAGAGACATTTCCGAGCACATGGACATTGATTCCACATTTGTTACAGTCAGATGGAGATGTGATTGATGCATGTGGGTTGAGTGCATTACTTGATATGCCTGAGGTTCGCCTCAACAGGGCTCTATTGACAGCACTTGCAGAGCGATGGCATAGTGACACCAACACTTTTCATTTATCGACGGGCAAGATTACAGTGACCCCCGAGGACGTATATCGCATCTTACGGATCCCAGTGATGGGAGAGATAGTTGTTTTTGATAGCCGAGAGGCTGGAGACACTGATTCTTTGAGGAGGATTTTCCGAGATGATCAGATCGTTGGATATTTCATCCCATGGGGCGAGATTACAGATACATACCCGCCGCTACCAGCTGTACTCGTAGGATTTATTGGAGGTGTGTTGTGCCCCGACCATAGGTCAAAGGGGTTTGTGATTGGATGGGGTCATGTTTTGGAGAGTATGGTGATGCAGGGGACACAGTATGCATGGGGTACATGCATGCTAGCCCATTTATATGATGAGTTACATCATATTGTATATGGTAGAGGCCAGAGTTTTGCTGTTGGGTGCTCATTATTATAGATATGGGCATGGGAGCACTTTGCTATTTTACGTCCATTGACTTGAGGACAGTGACCAGCTGGTCGAGCATACAGATGGAGATATGCTCACATTATTGCTCAGCCGAGACTGGGCAAACTAGTGCATTGGCAGCGGTTATTGGATAGTCTGGATACAGTATGCTGGAGACCATATTTAGATTGTGAGCCATGGCCAGAGGATGCGAGGGAGATGCCATTTGTATGTACTTCCAGATTTTTGATTGGGCGAACTACATGGATCCTTGAGAGATTTCTTGCTGGGCGAGTATGTCGACAGTTTGGTCGGATTCAGGGTATGCCTGTGGGTTCTTCGATTTATGCACGGCGACAACCAGAGCTTGCAGTGTGGGGTCCACAGATTTCATATGAGATAGCAGTGGCAGAGTTTACCAGTTTGGGAGCACAGATGTGGGATTATCGAGTGGATGTCCTTGATGCAGGGACAACACCAGAGTATTTCCAGTATGTCCTAGAGCATCCAACACCATGTATGTTTGATCCTGATGAGGCTATTGCTCCTATTATTGCACAGAGACGTCAACAGAGAGATTCAGCTTCAGAAGGTGATGATTCAAAGGACAGCGATGATGATGAGAGTGGAGGTGATGATGACTCAGAGGGAGATGATGGTGGTGATGGTAGGGGTGGAGATAGAGGTGGCAGGAGAGGTGGTAGGAGAGGTGGCAAAGGTGGTAGAGGTGGTAGAGGTGGACCACGGATGAGACACACTGATCCATCTCCTTCAGTAGATCCGACAGTATCAGGTCAGATATCGTCTCTACAGAGTACAGTACAGAGTTTGCAGACTCAGCTATCACAGGCACAGGCCTTAATTACATAGTTGCAGGGTCAGTTGACTTCGGTTACTGCTGAGAGAGATGCAGTGAGACAGTGGGGTGAGCAGGCCATTGCTTTGGCGGATAGCCTACAGAGAGTAGCAGCTAGCACTTTGACTGGTGATATGATGAGAGAGGTTACCAGAGCCACCCGAGAGGCAGAGTTTTACCAGACTAGATATCACGATGCGGTTCCAGCTGAGCGGAGAGAGAGTTATGCTCAGTCACGATCTACTCATGGTCGGTCTCGTACTACCAGTAGGGGTGTGAAACAGCCATTACCTCCAGGAGGACCATCAGGGATAGGCGGAGCAGGTCCATCAGGGGCAGGTGGTACAGGTCCTAGGCCAGCTCCATCAGAGGATAGCACTGCCTAGTGCATTGTATATGATATTTTCATGATTTTCTGTTGAGACATTTTGTATACACCGTGAGATGATCCCATTTTTGATGATATTATATCATTTGTAGTTGACATCCTTGTACATTTTGACATTCATTTTTGAGATATATGAAATGCAGTGATGATTTATGATGATATATGATGTGTCCATATGATGTGTATAATATGATGATTTCATGATTTATGATATTTATATACATGATTTTATGAGATGAAATTTATTTGATGAATGAATGCATGATGTATATGATGTATACTTTGATTTTATGATTTTCTAATGCAAATATATATGAAAAATGTATGATGTTTTTGTGAATGTCAAAATATACTCAGTCATGTTTTCAAAAAGATATAACCATTTGACTCTTTGCCAGCTTTTTTGAAAATTTATGAATGAAAAATGCAGATTCTAACATGAATGCAAATCTATACTAACCATGCAGGACATTTATAAAATATTGCCATTTGGAGAGCTTATTCATGCCTTTTTTTTTTTTTTGTTTGGTATCATCATAGAGCTTTGAAATGTTGAAAGTTAATACAAGCATCAAAGGGTATGTTAGCACCAGTGATGACCTGAGTATTGCTTTCATGATTTTTGATATAGCAAGTTAATACAAGCATCTAGGTATAATTGAACCGAGATGACCTGAGTATTACTTGCACAAATAGACAAGAGTTAATCCTTTTCCCATGCAAATTCTGAAATGTCATCCATGATACGTAGTAGAGCATGTCTCACGACCAATTTGCATAGTACTAATGATTTCCTCGCAAATAGCAGACAAATAAAAATCATACTCCTTCCTTGCTTTTCTAGTTCAGTACATCATTGAATTGCTCCAGAAATATGATAGAAAATCAAACAACCATTCAAATCTTGTTTAAATTATTTCAAACATTTATTCAGATTAAGATCATCCAATTTTGATTATCATCATTTGATGTTCTCATTTCGATAGTTGTTTGGATCATGTCGTTTCGATTTCCATTGGTATTGACTAAACATGTTATGGTTGATTTGATATGGAAATGTTTGTTGTGTTTTGTCAAACTATTTTTGTGTCTGTTTGCAATGTTCAAAAAGCTTATTTCCCCTCTCTTGTTCAATCTATGTTTCCGCATTCGCCTCCAGTGTAAACACTACCTAAAGAGTATGGATATGTACAAATTTCATCAAGCCATGATGAAACATAAGATTCCCTTGTATGATATGGATATGAAAGATATATACAGATGATAGATATGGATGGATGATGCCGAAAATGAAAACAAAACATAAACTAATAAATGGAGGAGCCCATTTTGATCACAAGTAGCGCCTATTTTCCAGATTTTCACTACTTGTCTTTATTGCACTTTTTCAAAAAAAAACTAATTTTTTTTTTCAGGACTTTTTATGATTTTTTTTTTTTCAGGACTTTTTATGATTTTTTTTATTTATTTTTTATTTTTTCAGGACTTTTTAAACATAGAACTTCTTCAGATGAATACTATTGATCGGCTCTTCAAACAGGTCCCCCTCTGATGTGGATAACTGATATGCACCAGAACCGTATGCTGCAATGACAACAAATGGACCTAGCCAGTTAGGTTCAAATTTCCCTTTCTTTTCTCTGTCTTGCTGATTACGCAGATTTTCTCTCAAGACTAAGTCACCCACTTGAAATTTCCGTGGTTTAACTCTGTGATTATAGCTACGGGACATAACTTATTGATAACCCTTTAAATGATCAGCTGCATGTTGATGTCTTTCATCTAACAACTCTAGCTCTTGGAGGCGAGAAACCCTATAGTCTTTGTCACTTATCAATCCCTTGAGTGAGACCCTAAGCGAAGGTATTTCAACCTCTAGTGGTAAGATTGCTTCTGCTCCATAGACCAAAGCATATGGTGTAGCTCCTGTTGGTGTGCGAATACTGGTTCTGTATGCCCACAAAGCTGGGTTTAATTGGACATGCCAATCATGACCAGCGTCATTTACTGTTTTCTTCAATATCTTCAAGATGGTTTTATTGGAAGCTTCTGCTTGACCATTACCCTGTGGATAGTAAGGTGTAGAAAACCTATGTTGAATGTGAAATCTTTCACAAAATTCATCCACATCCTGATTCTTAAAAGGCCTTCCATTATCAGTAATTATAGAACTAGGAATTCCATATCTACAAATAATGTAATTCAAGATAAATGAAGATATTTGTTTACCAGTCATTGTTATTAGAGGAACAGCTTCAATCCATTTTGTAAAATACTCTGTAGCTGTTATGATAAATTTATGCCCATTTGACGATGAAGGGTGAATTTTTCCAACAAGATCAAGTCCCCACTGAGAAAAAGGCCATGTCGGAGTGAAAGATTGGAGTTCCTGTGCAGGTGCATGAATAAGATTCCCATGGATCTGGCATTTAGAACACTTCTTGACAAAAATAAAAGAATCTTTCTCCATGGTAGGCCAATAGTATCCCATTCTGACAAGTTTCTTGGCTAAGGTCAAACCACTCGAATGAGTTCCACAAATACCACCGTGAACCTCTTGTAAGGATTTTTCAGATTCATCACGTTCAAGACATCTAAGGAGTGTACCATAAAGACCACGTCGATAAAGGATATAGGCAATTAAGGTATAACGGGATGATTGGCGAATGAAATTCCGTTTTTGGTTACAGGATAAATCTGAAGGTAAGATATTATCTTTCAAATAGGTATAAGTCTTGCCATATAAAGGTGAATCCAAACCGGTTAAATGAAATATGACTTGGGTTTCAGGATCATCATAAGCGGGAGAAAACAATTGTTCCACCAAAAATTCATATTTGGTTTGATCTTCTGATATTTGTAATAAGGAAGCAATGGTAGCCATTGCATCTGCAGCTTTATTATCAATCCTTGATATTTGTAAAAACTTGATTGACACAAAATATTTCTTATAATCATCCACCATGTTCTTGTAAGGTAACAACTTATCATCTTTGGTTTGATGATCATCATTAATTTGATTAATGACAAGTTGTGAATCACCATAGACTTCCAGCTCTGAAATCCGCCATTCCAAAGCTATTTTTAATCCTATAAGCAATGCCTCATATTCAGCTATGTTATTTGTGCAAGGAAACATCAACCGATATGATCGTGAAATGGTATGTCCTTCAGGTGTAACAAAGAGAATCCCTGCCCCCGAGCCATATTGTGTATAAGATCCATCAAATTACAATGTCCATGATTTCTGAATTGTTGCTGTGAAGACATCTGCATCAGGAAACTCAATGTGCATTGGATTTTCCTCTTGTAAAGGTGCTTCAGCCAACTGATCTGCAATGACCTGTCCTTTAATAGCTTTTCTATCTACATAGTGAATGTCAAATTCACTTAAGATCATTACCCATTTTGCAAGTCTTCCTGTTAAAGTAGCTCTACTTAATAGGTACTTCAATGGATCAATTTTTGTTATCAACTTAACTGTATGAGCCAACATATAATGTCGCCACTTTTGAGAAGCAAACACTACTGCAAGGCAATCTTTTTCAATGAAACTGTAGTTTAACTCATGTCTTGTTAAAGTTCTGCTGATATAATATATGGCCCTTTCCTTACCTGTAGAATCTTCTTGTGCTAGCAAAGCTCCCAAAGATACTTCTGTTGCTGAAATATAGAGTATGAGTGGCTCTCCTAGAATAGGTGGAATTAAAACTGGTGGATGCATAAGATACTACTTGATCTGATTGAATGCTGCTTCACATTTGTCATCCCATTTGAATGGAACATTTTTATGCAATAAATGTGTAAATGGTAAACTTTTATCTGCCAGTTGAGCTATAAACCTTCTGATGGACTATAATCTTCCTTGCAATGATCGAAGTTGACTGATATTTCATGGTGGCGGCATGTCCATTATAGCTTGTACCTTTTTTGGATCAACCTCTATACCCTTTTCTGAAACAATGTATCCTAGGAGTTTTCCAGATGTAACGCCGAAGACACATTTCTTTGGATTTAGTCGAACATTGAACTTCTCCATTCTAATAAATATTTTTTATAAGATTTCCAGGTGTTCTTCTCGTGTGTGAGATTTGGCAAGTAAATCATCAACATAATCTTCCATGAATGTATGCATCATATCATGAAAAATAGTTGTCATTGCTCTTTGATAAGTAGCTCCAGCATTCTTTAACCCAAATGGCATTACATTCCAGCAATAGGTACCCCAAGGGCATGTAAACGTTGTTTTATCTTGATCCTCTAGTGCAATTTTTATCTGGTTGTATCCTGAAAATCCATCCATTAATGAATACATCGCATGGCCAGCAGTTAAATCAACAATCATATCTATGTTGGGCAAAGGAAAGTCATCTTTGGGACAAGCTTTATTTAGATCTTTGAAATCTGTACAAACTCTGATCCTTCCATCTGACTTTGAAATAGGTACAATGTTGGAAATCCATTCTGCATAATCAATAGTTCAAATGAATCCAACATCCAAAAGCTTCTTTAATTCTTCTTTGATCAGTAACGCAACATGTGGATGCATTTTTCTGAGCTTTTGCTTTACAGGCTTTGTCCCAGGTTTAATAGATAAATGATGCATTATTAAATTAGGATCTAACCCTGGCATATCAGCATATGACCAAGCAAAGTTAACTTGATTCTCCTTCAAGAATTGCATGAATTTCAGGACTTCTTCAACTGTTAATGATGCTGCAAGTTGCAAAACTTTTGGCTGCTTTGTTGTACTTATGTTGATTGATTATGTTGGTTCGATCAAAATAGAAGATCTTTCATGATAATACTTGGGAAGAGTGTTAAGTTTCTCATCTTTTAGTGCCTCAGAAAGGTTTTCACTGTCGGATTCGCTCTTTATTTTTCTCTTTTGTTGATCTATCACTGCCATTTTTCGGTTTTCACCAATAGATCCATCTTTTATTTCATTTATTTTGTAGCTAAGAAACTTGACACCCTCCTTATCAAAATCACGAATATGGAATTCTTGAATGAAACAATTGTTTTCTCCATTTGAGGAACAAAGAAAATTTATAATATCCTCATCATCATTGAATGTAGGAATATGGATAAGTGCATCAATGTCCCAATTAATAAGTTCTGGATAAACTAAAGGCATAGGATCATTAGGTTGAGTAAGGTCTTGAATTGTCAAAGTCATGATATGGTTATCATCCTCATAGTAGACAAGGTCTATGATGGTATTCTCCTGTTGATTGTCAATCGCGCTAGAATCTGATTCTTCCTCACTTGAGTCATGATTGCTTTGTAAAACAAAATCAAGTGGAGGCCTTGAGCCTTCTCCTTGTCTAAGAATAGGTGCATACTTGTGTATGGTATCAACTTGTTTGTCTCTCCAAAATTCATCATTATAAATGGTATCCCATTCATATTCATTAGAATCAGTATCTGAACTATTTTGTAATTGGAAAACTGATTCATGTGGTTTATCTAATACTGATCCTCTTTCATGAGTTGATTGTGTTTGCTGTGAAGCAGATTCTTCTTTATCTTTGCCATATCCGAGTCCTGTTTTATCACTTGAATGCTTTGAAATAGGTTGAATTGGTTCCATAATTCCTTCTCTTCTTTTCCCTATAGGACCATTTCCTTCATAGCCCATCTTTTGCATGATAGCATACCCCTTACCATATTGTTCTTTAGGCAACTTAATGTGCAAGAGAGATTCATCTTCATCTTTGTATAGCCAATTTAGGATGTCCCTATCTTCAGCTTCTTCTTCAGTAGTGTTAGCTTTAATGAATTTTCCATCAAACTTTGTGATTGGCACAGAAGCTTGAGATGTAGAAGTTGTTGCAATCTTTTGATTTAATAAGGTAGGCTGCCCATGTGACCTCGGAGAAAGAGGTAAGGTAGAAAGAGATAGTGAATATTCACCTACCCCTTTGTCTTTAAACTTCAGCCTAGTATCAAGATTCTTTGTCAATTCTTGCAATTGGACTTGTAGATTGGAAGATGAAACAACAAGAGCTTCCCTATTGTGTGGCACAAAGACATCTTGAGTTACTCGAAGATTTGAACAAGTTTGGGTACTATTGTAATCAGCTTGTATAGTTATTTCTTGTCCATTATATGGAAACTTTATACATTGATGATATGTTGATGGTACTGCTTGCATATCATGAATCCACGGATGACCCAAAAGTATGTTATAAGAAAGATCCCGATCTAGAACCTGACAAAATGTATTCTTCACAACAGGTCCCACTCTGATAGGCAGCAATATTAATCCTTTAGAAGCTCTTTCTTCATCATCATATGCCTTGATAGTTATCTTCCTTCGTGGATCAATTTCATTTTCTGATATTCCTAAGGCATTTATTAACTTTAAGGTACAAATGTTTAAACCGGCTCCTCCATCTATTAAGACACATCTAATTCGATGTTTATGAATCATGACTTCAAGATAAAGCGAGGAATTATGTGGATGTGTCATGGAAGCATCATCTTTATCAGAAAATGAAAGACAAGTGGGGGAAGACAAATGTCCCACCATGGCTTGAAATCTGTTTACATCTAGATCAGTATCAACAGTTGTATTTACAAGAGCTTCTTCTAAAATATTCTTGTGTATGGGAGATATTTTAAGAAGTTCAAGGATGGAAATTTGAGCTGATGTTTTTCTCAATTGATCAACCAGATTATACTGACTTGGAGGAGAAATAGTTGTTTTAGATGAACTTCCTTTTAGAACAACTTTTGCTTGACCTCTTGTTGTCACATTAACCTGTTGATATTCTTGTTTTCCCTTGATTTTGATAACATTAACCCATTGATCATCTGCGTGGATGTGATGGATTATATTGTCTTCAACATTATGTATGCTTTTGGCTTTGGTATCTGATGTTTCCCCCTTTTGATAATTTGGTAAAGGATCTTTGAATGCTTGATGATCGTCATTGGTATGATTTCCCTCAATTGTAATGGTGCCATTGTCAATTAAATCTTGTACTAGATTTTTCAAAGCTTGACAATTATTTGTTCTATGACCTTTACATCAATGATAATTACAATAATACGAGTCGTTCCATGATGGAGGTTTGACTCGTGGCTCATAATCTCTTTGTGGTGGTAAGGTGATAACCTTGTTATCAAGAAGCTCCTTGAGAGCAGACTCAAGAGATTGACCCAAAGTGGTAAAATTTTGTCGATTTGAAAAGAATGAAGGTCTGGACGGATTTGATGTTTGGGTATTGCCAAGATTATTATTGAAATTACCACGATTTTGATTGGTATTTTGATTGGTCATGTTTTCTTGCTTGGAGGTTTGTCCTTGTTGATTTTTGTTTCCTTGTTGAGTTGTATTTCCTTGTTGATTGTTTCGAGAAGCACTTGATAGATTGAAAATAGATGGTCTTGTTCGTAAATTATTTGCATCCACTATACCATCATTGACAACATTTTTTTTTTTTTTCCAAAACCTTGTTTTATCGTTGTTGTTTTGATTTGATGTACTTGGATTATCAAGTTTTATCACTCCCCTTTTAACCAAGGCCCCTTCAATGGTGATTGCATTTTCAATCAATTTTTCAAAGTTATGAGGACAATGAAGGTTAAGCCTATAACTTAATTCTTGATCAAGGCTATTAATGAAGATATCCATCTTTTCCTTTTCAGGAATAGGACAGGAATATCGTGCAAATAACCTTCTCCACCTTTGTAAAAATGTAGTGAAGGGTTCTCCTACTTTTTGTTTCACTTTACAAAGATCAAGCATTGTTATCTGGTGTTGTATGTTGTATGAGTATTGTGATATAAATTGATTTATTAACTCCTCAAAAGTTTTGATAGGTGGAGTGATTTTTGAAAGCCACTCCATGGATTGTACACCTAGACTTCATGGAAATAATCGCATCAAGTAGGTATCATCATAGGAAAATTCTAGACTCATGTTTCAGAAATCCCTCACATGGTCAATAGGATCAGTTTTTCCATTATACCTATCATATTTAGGAATTTTGCAATGTTTTGGAAATGGGATCATTTGAAGACTCCTATCAAATGGATAAGGAGATATGTCTTCCAAAACATATTTCTTTGTTGTACCTCCTTGCATTTCCTTTATTTGCCCTTGTAATTCTTTTATTTGTTGATTAAGAGCACTAAAGTCATTAGGAGGAGTTTCAGGACTTTGTTTAATCCCTTCTATGTCAAAAGTGTGAGGCAACTTAGCTCCTTGATTAGCTAATGAAAGAAAGTATCGTTCTTTGTTTTGTTCTAAAATCTTTTCCATAAGAGTATGGAATTGAGGATCTTGTTCTGCTTCTTGAAGCTTTTCTTCTGTTAAATCGTCAAGATTAAACGTTTCTTCTTCTTTTTCAGTATGGTCTCCCATTTTACTTGTAGTGGTTTCTCCCTCGTCTTTTTCCATTTGTTTTTGAGATCTCGTGAAGACAGGCATAGGTTTTATTCCAAGTTCCACTTGCTTTTGATCAAAAGAGTGAAATAGTGCAATTTATGTGAGATATATGAAATTCAGGATAGAATGAAGATTCTATGACTTACACAAAATTTCTAATCTTTTAGCTTGTGTTCATTCCCTAAGTGGAAGGATGAAAATCCTGTTAGCGGGAAAGTAAGCAAAAGATCAAGAAAAGGATGATTTTGCACTTTATGAAGTTTTGATCATGGCTTTGTAAAAGGATGGATTTTGAGATGGATGCCTAATGTATTCTAAGTTCTCTATTGCAAAATTTGATTGGGACGAGTAGAATATTCGATTGCGGGTTGGGGAATATAACTGAAACGAATGCGTTGACTATGGTTATGCCTTTGAGAAAGGGCTCTTCTTTGAAAGTAAGCTTGTGAATACAAAGGTTCTATGGCATAATCATCTGAAAGACCTCTAACACAATCATGATACCTATGAAGAAAGGTTCTATATTTGAGTAAAACTTTTCGGCTTTGATACAAGAATCGTTGCTTCTTCAATAGTTTCTTGTGATTGAGGGGTTTCTTTGGCTTCTTAATCCTTTTGAAAACGGATTTCTTTACAAACTTTGTGGATTTCCAATCTCGCAACATGAGATTAATCAATGTGATAATGAGTGTTTTGGATGATCTTATCTGAATTAATGTATTGAAAACACATCAAACAAGTTGTAAAATGGTTGTCTTAGGTCCTATGCTAAACATCAAGTGTATAATCAAAATGTTGTTCAAAAAGTGTTTTAATGGGTTTTACACATGATAAGCACTTCAAACAGACTCACTCTTAGTTCTCAAGTAGGTCATCGTAGCAATCAACAGCCCACATCTTAAAATTGCGTCGACTCACACAGCCATGTCACCCCCGAAAGGGCGCCCGTGTTTTTGTCTTTTCCAGGTGCGTACTTAGAGTGACGGAAGTGGATACCAGATCCCCTAAGCAAACAATCCTTGGCAGTTATATGGTGAGTATCTTGGGGGTAGATTCTTCCCTCCCCTGCACTGTGATTAAAATGATGTTCAGAAACTGACTCGGTAAGATACTACACTAGGTTCTTAGTAAGGGTTTTCGTTCAGTGCGGCAAATGATAGACTCCCTCGAGAGACCTCCCTACCTTTAGAACAAAGGCTTTGGGGATGGTCATCAATACACACTACCGTCGAATGGGATTTTCATCAACCATCCGCATTTGATTATAGTGGGTTGGAAAACTTGGCTTTAGTTGTTCCCACTTAGGTCGTTCCCGTAGGGTGAGTACTTTTTCCCACTACGGCAGGCCTTCTAAAAGGAGCTAATAAAACAGGAAATTGCATGAAGGGAAATAGGTGAGTTTGGCATTTTGATCACCCAGTTAAGGGGAGAGCATAGGCCTATCACCAAAACAAAGCAAACACTAATGTATTTTAAGCCCCAAATGAAAATTTTCTAAGCTAAGTGAAGATTTTGCTTCACACAAATAGAAAATTTCTTTTTAAGCCCAAAATGAAATATGAAGTGTCTACCCTAGGATTGCTTCATTTTAAATTAAATGTCTACCCTAGGATTGCTTTATTTTACCTTAGATGACTACCCTAGGATTGCTTCATTTTACCTTAAATGCCTACCCTAGGATTAGTTCATTTTATCTTTAAAAATTTACTAACTGTCCACAGTCACGTCGGAGTCAGTTAGACTGTTTTAAACTTACAAATTACAACTTATAGAAATGCGCTATAACAGAAGTTACGGGTGCTGCAAAATACTTTAAAGGCACTGCAAAACTCATTAATAGCGCTGCAAAACTAATTAAGAGCACTGCAATACATATCATGAGCGCTGCAAAAGACTTCAAAGGCGCTGCAAAAGACTTCAAGGGCGCTGCAACAGTCTTTACGGGCGCTGCAAAAGAACTTATGGGCGCTGCAAAAGACTTCACGGGCGCTGCAAAAGACCTTAAATGCGCTAAACTGGGTATTGAAATCTTGAAGACGTGTTTCCTGCGCTATTCCGCTGTTTTTGTCTGTAACCTGTCAAAAGAAACCTGCAAAAAAGATATTAAAAAGGGGGCAAGAGCCCCACGGTGGGCGCCAAAAATGTGTTAATGTTTATATGGTGTAATCTAAATGAAAACAAAACACAAAATGAAACATTATACTGAAAACTCAAACAAAGAAATAAAGATAGTTTTCAGAAGCGTTCCATCTTCCTCTATCTACAGTGATTTCTTTTGAAGCTTTTGCTCTCAGATTGTATAAGCTCAGCTCCTCCGAATGGCAACCTGTAGAACGAGTTATGCAAATGGAAATGGAAATTCTATCATATATGCTATGAATATGAATATGGATAGGGGCTGTAGATTATGCACAGGGGCTGTGAATGGAAAATATCATGATTCTATGCTATGATTACTATGATTCTATGCTATGAAAGTACTGTGAATTCTATGAATGCTATGAATGCTTACAATTTGACTATAATTTACTTGCTTAAAACTTCTATATGATTTGGAGCTCCCGGCAGTCGTATTTATAGATTTTCTCAGGCAAAATCCTGGCTGGCAAGAATCTACGGCTGTGAGATTGTCTGGTAGGTTTGAATGATGAAAGATGAAGAAGTTGAGAAGAAGATGGAAGAGGTTAAGAGGTTGGAGAGAAGGATGGATTCCTGTCTTCAACCCACGGGAACAAACCTGCACAGAAACAGAGAAAATTAAATTTTATGTTTTGACCGTTTGCTTCCTAGATGTTGAAGATAATCCCCAAATTAAATAAATAAATAAATTTATTTAATTTCATTTAATGAATTTTGATTTTTGATTTTAAAAACTATGGAAGATTTTAATTAAATATTTTGAGATATTTAATTATGATATGACTTTATAAAAATTTTAGAAGAATTAATTAAATATTTTGGAATATTTAATTATGAATTGATATTAGAAGAATATATTTAGAAGAAAGGAATATTTTAATCTTTATTTGAATAAAATATTCGAACTAAGATTATATGATAATTAATATAAATAAACCATAATATTTATTTAATCAATTAAGAAATGAATATGAAAAGATGATTAAATAAACTTATTTATTTAATCAAAATAAAATAAAGAAGAATATAAATAAATTATTTAAATTTATTTATACGTAGATGGAATCAGAAGATTTTAATTAAACATTAACAATATTTAATTAATTACCAGACAATGTGATGTAACCATTTTTAGGTGTATACAATTATCATAATAAATATCGCATAATTTCAACTTTATGTAATTAATATATAATCACATAGTAAAATGAACTATACATAGTAATAAATGTTGAGTGAATAATTTATTTAACTCCAATAAATGTTAAAACAAATAATGCACATTAAAGGATAATAACTTGTTAATTTAATTTATTTATTCTTTTACATGTAACACTAATTAGTTCAACTAGAATGACAAATTTGTTAACCTTTTTATGTCATGCTTGAAAGTATGTAAGTCAAATTGTTAACCAATAAAATGTTAATTATCTCCATGTAAGACCATGAATTATACTTCAACACCAATAACATAATTTTTGAGTAATCCTAATGTATACCTGAAGACAATACATACAACTAGCATAAATACATATATGCACTACATTTATTGTAATTTTGATAATTTCTCAATTAATGCTTTAACTCAACCTATTGTCATTTAAGCATTATACCCATGATACAAACAAAATATTAGTAACTATTGAACAAAAAGGGTAGGGGCCTTACACCTACCCCTCAATATAACACAAAATTATCTCCCACCCCTCAATATTTCACAAAATTATCTTCCATAAGATACCAAATCCATTACTTCTAATCCAACTCATAGTCTCACTATCAATACATTAACCAAACCCCTCCATAAAAAACATTCAATAATCAAGCTATATCCCCACATCACATTATCAACTTATCCCCCTTAATAAACAAAATATATATTTATATAACCCGATACATGTTGAACACTTGGAATACTAAGAGGGGGGGTGAATCAATATTCCATGAAACCACTTAAAATTAAACATTCATTCCACATAACAGATTCAATTTGTAGCAGGAAAGGAAAGTATGAAATCTACCATCAAAGCACATAACACATGAACACCAAATTTTTACATGGGAAACCCAAAATAGGAAAAACCATGATGAGGATTAGCTCACAATATATTATAATTGGTTATAGTATATTACAAAAGTGCTCACTATAGGTGGAATCAATGTCCAAGTGGACTCACTACCCATTGAAAGAAGAAAATATATAATAGAGAGAAGGCTCATAGCCAAGATTTGAACTACTATAATTGCAACTAGCATGTGCATGAATACAGTTCCATTGAAGCGCAATCTACCGAATTCACACACTTCATATTCTACACTAACACTGTGCTCTGCTCTAAATTCACCTTATAATCATACAATTCACATCAATTGCACATCATATCATATATCTATCACCAAAACACTAAAAATATCTTACATATATATCGACTTCATCCACAAGCACCTACAACATCAATTAGGTTGGGCTAATTAGATGTATCATACAAAATATAACTTGTCAGCTCAACACACACTTACATAGTTCACTCCATGATTCAAAACTTATAATGCATCCAAATAGGTCGGTATGGACCTATAATAGCTTCCACATAGCATATCAATACTTCTAAAAACTCTGCAATGCCCAAAACTTATTAGGTTGGCATAAAAAAAGACCTAACATAGAAATTCACCAATTGTACAACCAAAAACTGACACGCGAACCTCCAAACTTCATGTCACTATAATTCACACTCTACTGACACCTGTCAACATCTTCACATATCCACAAGTATAAACACCAATCCACAGAGAAGTGTAGTTCCTCCAAAACATACATATTGTATTGGTAGCACTATAACTGGCAGACCGAAACTTCTTTCATTCATAACTTCAACACTAAAAACCAAAACATTGTGAAATTCTAGATATAAAGTCCTATAATATCCAAAAAAATTACCCCAAATCCACAAAGTGAGATTTTACACAACATACCAATGCAAACCAAAATACCAAATTTCTTGTACATAGGAAACTCTGTTTTTACACTTAGCTAATTTTCTCTTCATTCATCTTCACCGAATCAAACCTTCTTGAAATTATCCACTAGATAACCATCTTAAAACATGCTCAAACTATACAAACTGGTCTAGAATGTGATCTTCATACCTAAACTTACAATGTTGACATCAATGACAACACTAAATTGCATGTTGTACATATACTTATACTCCATGTTCATGTTGCCCACAAAAAAGTCAATGGTAAACTCCTCAATCTTTCAATAATCTCTTCCTTTGTCACTGATGACATCCCAAAACTATTTTCCCAAAACTACTCTCCCCCTTTGATATGAAGGGTAAAGGGTGCATACTTACATATCTTCTCCCCTTTACTGATATATGCATATATACAAACTCAAAACTTTACTGACTCCCTATAAGGATGCTCTCCAACAAAAAATTGTACTGGAGAATTGCCTAATACCATCCACATATGTATATAAAATTTGAACAATAAACTGAAATGCATAAATAAGAAATACATTCACCTAGAGGAAGCATTTGACTCTTGCATCTTTTCAAGATGGGCTTGCCATTCTTTCTTTCCTTCCTCCCAACTTTTCTTAGGTAGGACAAGCATTTTGCTCTAGGTTTCAAACTCCATCAATAGTTCTTCACAATCATCTAGAGTGTTAGGTACCGTATTTATCTTTGAGGATCTATTATCACTTAATAGGGAATTGGAAACAAGTATGAACTTAGAGTTCACGGGATCCCTAAGATGACCAAACTTCACTATAATATTTTCTTCCTGATCTTGCAGTTGGAAGAACTACTCAAGTAGATTTTCAATTTTGGACCTTGTGTTTCCATTCAAATCTTGTGTTGGATCATAAGCACTAGAATCCTTGTCAATTTGGGACTCAATAGAGTCTATCTCATCTTTTATGCTCTTTGTAGAGCTTGGCCATTTCATACATAATTGGATTAAAAATTTAGCTTCTGTCACACAAGCCTGTACACCTTTATGATTTTCCCTGAATTTGGTGTGTGTAGTAGCACACTTCCTATTTATATCCATCAATCTCATATTATAATTTACTCTTTTCTATAATTATTTCTCTAATTTCCCTTTTAGTTTGCTAGCATACTAAAAAAAATGAAGCATTTTTTTTAGATTTTTCATACCTGATAGGAAGTTGGCAACACTTACACTGGGTATGACCTGCTGTAGAATCTTTATTGCCTCATCAATCATCTCTCCATGGTTGTGATGTGTCTCTATAATTTATTTTTGGGTAGATGCATGGAATGCATCACCCAATTGAAGCTTGTGAAGAGAAGAAATCTTGTCCACATCCACATACCCTTGTTGCATTGGAAGTTGCAATAAATACATGGACACTACAAGTTGGAACTGTAACGACATGCTTAAAAAATTATTTAAGGAATCTCCAGAGGAACTGGAAGATTCACCAATAGTCTTTACATTCTCCTCTGTAGCCTTCTCCTTCAATGCCTTTTCCTTGTCACCAGTGTTAATTGGTGTCTCCTCCTCTTTCTTTTCATCATTTGTGGGAGCATCCACATCCTTCTGCTCCTTCTACACATCTTCACTAGTAGATTTATCCTTGTTATTTGAAGGAATGATTGTCTCCAGATGGCCTTGAGCATCTTTATCATTTGCCTCAAATATCATAATATTTGTTTGATGATCTATAGTATTATCCTCCTTTGAAGTATTTTCCTTTGCAATGTCTTCTCTGGTAGCTCCTTCTTCAACATTCTTCTCTCCTGCAACATTTTCTTCTACAATTTGTTCCACTTTCAGAAGACTATCATCCACACATTTACTCCCATATAATTCTCCCTTGTGGATTTTATTTTTACCCTTCTCCTTGCAGGGCCAATTTTCTATGGTGTCAGAGCACCCTTTTACTTTTCAGTCACTTTCTATTGTTTTATTGGAGTGGTCTTCTCCTTCACCATAGTACTTGCAAACTCTTTTCTTTTCTATCTTACAACAAAATCAGTCCTAGAGGACTTGGAGGCAACTAGAGGAGTGGTATCTATTCTACTAGATCTCCTAATGCTTGATGATCCTCCCAATGAGCTAGGCATGGCTTTTTCCTTCTCAACTTGCTCCTTAGTGAGGCCCATTTCCTCCACAATTGTTGCATTCATCTTGCCAACAATATTCTTTATCTTTGATTACCTTTGATCCATGTGCACCTCCATGGATTTCTCTTTAGAGGTGTCTCTTGGATTTCTCAACATGAATTCCACTTAGTTGGTGATTTCATCCTTTGTGATTTCATATCCCATTTTTGGGATCCATGCGGTCCTACGCTCAACAACTTGTATGATGCAACAATATTTTATTGCCAAGAATGTGATGTCATTCTTGTACTTTTCTACCATGCTTTTGGGTATTCTTTCTAGCTTGCATCTTCTCCTAAATTTTTTAAACAATTCTTAGAGGGAATTATTCTATGAATCCAAGAGTCTCTCAACCTCATCAAATGATCTTTGATCTGATGGGCCACCAGTATATCCTTTAGCCACACTATATTCCTTGTGCTGGGAACCTCATTCAAGAATTAAAATAGTAAACAAATGATTAAAGTACAAAACTTGAAAGCATACTTATAATCTTTTGTCTTCTATAGATTTTCTAGAAGTTACAATCTCAATAGTTCACATAGATCATAATCAACTCCCATATCAACCATCTCATATGCTATATTGATGGAGGTTGCAAATAAAAAATTATCTGTATTATAGGTATTGTTTGTATCCTATCATTTAAGTTTACTTCACTACTAGGTTTCTTATGTCCTTTATTGCCAATTCCCTTCTATCATACTTCACACCGATTCTCTCCATGACAACCTCATTCTTCATTGACTTAATTACCAAAGTTGTTTTGGTTGAGTATAATCCAGTGATGACCCTAATTGCCTCTTTGTTCATTAGATGCAATATATCCAACAAGTGGAACTTATTATGAATGCAACTTAGGGTGTATCTCACCCACTCATCTACATAGAAAAAAATGGGGAATTTTTTCCCGACGTCGAGTTTCTTCTCCGCCAAAACCTCAAACTCTAATTTCAACTTGAAATCATCTCTAGTTATCTCTTTGTACCATACATCACTCAACTTTGTATGATTGTATTCTTCCATATTCACATGAATATATACCCTAACACCTTTTGTGTGCAAAACACCATATGGGATGTGTAAAAACATACCATCTGGATCATCCACCAAAGATTTGTCAAGATACCATTTGAATTTAGGATACGAATGATATATAACCTCTACCACTTGTGGTGTAAACATATTTTCAGCAAATTGAAAGTGCTTTTAGAAACTTGAGCAAATGGAAACTATAAATACCTTTCAAATTGCTTTTTAGCTAGGGGTTTGCTCGCACCAAATCTCAATCACTTTGATCACTCTACTTCACTCTTCGTCTGCTCTACTCTTCTCAAATGCTTGTTTGAAAATAATTTTTGATCAAGTGAAATCACTTATAACCTTTTTTAAATTGACCTAATTTTGCATTGAATGCTTTAGTTGATAAATTTTTCAAACCCTAACTATATGCACAACAACCTTCAAATGCTCTACAAACTTCCACAACTTAATATATTCCGTCGGTTCTTTCTCCAATAGGTCAAGCATATTGAACCACACCTCATATCCATGTGTTGAAGCATCAACACCATTTCTTTGGTAGGAGATAAATAATCTTTTATTAATGTTCCCCCCAAACCAAATCTCTCTTATTAGTTTCTAGAGGAAACATCTACACTAGATGTTGGTATAAACTTAGACTTAACCTCTATCTCTTTCTTCTTTTTCCAAATCTTGTCCATCTCTTTCTTCATCTCTGCTAGATCAGCCTTTTTCACCAAATCATTCTTCTTTATCAAATTGTTCTTCTTCTCATTCTTTCTTTTACAAAACTTAGAGATATGTCCAAGTCTACTCCAATTGTAACATATGTCATTCTTGTGAATAGGATTGCTTCCATTCATTCTAGATCTACATCGATTAGCTTGTATGTCAAATTCATTCCATGCATAACAATAGCCATTAAAAGATTGAACCCTCATACCACTATTATATCCATTCATCATTTGATGTCTACTTTCATTAGCCTTATGACCAAACCTCTTGCATGTAAAACATTGAATAGTAAAAGATTGAATATTCTAATTCATTTTGCTTCTACATTTTGTAGCCTTATGTCCAAATTTATTGCAAGAATAACATAAACCATTAAAAAATGGGTGCCTTTGTGCATTTGACTGTTTGAAAGGTGGTATTTTGAAGTCTCTCCTTTGATTTCAAATCTGCTTTCCATTGATCTTCTTGTCT
Source organism: Sequoia sempervirens (assembly GCA_007258455.2). Taxonomy (NCBI): domain Eukaryota; kingdom Viridiplantae; phylum Streptophyta; class Pinopsida; order Cupressales; family Cupressaceae; genus Sequoia; species Sequoia sempervirens. The sequence goes on along the minus strand of VDFB02000003.1, from coordinate 566,121,975 downwards.
TGAATATTATTTTATTCATTATTATTATTTTCAACCTGATTTGAGTTTAATCTTGCTTTAAAATTTCTCCTATCTCAATCCCTAATCCACCTTTGTCTTTAGATCCTTTTTGTTTTACAATAATTTCATCAAGATTTATAGAACTCATCTTGAATTTTTCTTCATGACTCTTCGCTTTCTCAAGATATGATCTCAAGGTCAAAACTTCTTAAATTTTTGAATGTTCTTCAGATTTTCTTTTCATTTTTCCATTCAGAAATTATTCAACTCTCTTTCCTTCTTCAACTTGCACTTTCAGACTAGTAATTGTTTCATTATCTTGCTTCAACTTCTCACTGACTTTCTTATGTCTTTTCCTAAATTTCTTGATTTCCTCTTGTAATGGCACGAATTTTCACCCAAAAATTCCCCATTTAATTTCCCCTACCTTAGAAAATGTAAAACCAGTGATGCAATTTCACCACCGCCACCTTGTCCCCTCCACCTGGTTGCATCATTTTGTGTCAGTGGAGAATTTTTTTCAAGGATGTGTGCACACCACTTGAATGTCTATGTGCCATACTACCATCTTGACAAGATTCCTTCCATTGAAATCAATAAAAATGTTACATCTTCCATTGGCTACAAAGAGTAATGTTCCCTACCTCCCTTGATCGACAAAATTTGACTTGTTGCCTCCATTTTTACTTTTCAAACTCACTTCATTCCTCTCTTTTGACTTTTGGATGTAATTTCACACATTCTAGCTCTTGATTCTCACTTTCTTCACTCCATTCTAGCTTCTACACCATTTTTCTTCTTGCTACAAGCTCCTCATTTGTCTCCAACATCACATTCTTGTTACAAAACCATTGCTATCGAAGGATTTCCAAGCTTCGTCTTTTATATGCAATGGTTCCATTCTCTTCTTTCCACTATTGGCCTTGAGAACTTGTAGTTGGGAAGGCAACATTGTGTTTTTCTACTTAGTTGTATCATCTTGTTTATTGGATAGCATTGTAGATGTCTTTGCTTTCTATCTAGTGGTATCACTTCCTTTCTATTTACTTTATCAATTTCTATACTTTGTGGCTATTTGGCTTTCTATGGAGGTGGGAAAACCAAAAGAGGGATTTGACTAATGCAAACCTCAAATACAACCCAATTTTTTTCCCATTTCTATGTGTGTAGGTGTGCTCGAGTGGAGCTAGTTAAAGAATCGAGTTGTGGGAAGTATGGTACCTTTTCCTACCTTCTTGTCATTTCTAGCATAGTTCTTTTTAGTGTCCTTTTCGTTGCATTTCTTGATTGTATATTTTTTTTATTCTTTGTCAAAACATAAAACATCAAATAGTCATGTAGTTAGTAGGTTCTCAGTGTTTTTATCAATTTTCTAGACCTCTGTCTGTATAGGATACTAGCGCATCCCTGAGATGCTAGTGCACCGCATTGGAGAGTGAGATTCACACTGTCATCCTCAGACAGTGAGTTGTCTGGGCAACAGATGGAACCTTTGAAGCCAAATCTTATGACTGTGAACATCTGATTTTAGCAAAAGGAAAGCAACAAACTATTTTCTCTTCCTTTTCAGCCTCAGTACCTTGTTTTTTTTAATTTTTCTAGCAAACTTGAGGTAGTCTAGGGCAGCCCATTCCTTAGGGCTCTCTTGTGACCTGGAGTCCTAGAGGTGATAGGTTCCCCTTCTCTACATTTTGGTGAACCTGACGTGAACATCTTGGGTTCCATTTCTTCATGTCAAGAACTCTTCTCTTGAATCTTGAGTGTGTTACATAATTGTTTTTTGTAAAGCTTTATGAGAATTACAACTCAATCTACAACCTCCAGGCATGTTATCAAAACAAGCGTGTGACATATAGATATGGATCCTAAGAAGCTCACTACAAGTCCCTCTTTTAATGAGTTAGTTTTTGGAAAAAATACAAGTTTCTCTAGTCCCTTTGGGGAAGACCCTCATACCTAATCTTACCACTTCTTCTTCTACTTCATCCGTGGAAGAGGATGAGGCTATCAAAATTCCCATAAAGTAATTATATCCCTAAACAAAAGGCTTTCAAATTTTGGGGATTATTTGGGAAAGAAAGTATTATGACTAAGGCTACTAATGTTGTTAATGACTTGAGAGTTATGTTGGACAAAGACTAGGTGGGTCTTGAATTCCTTTGGGTGTCATCAACATAGTGTACACTCATGTCCCATCATACAAACCTAGGTACAGTGTTTCTTGAGACCTTAGATCCAAGACCACTAAAAGACAGATAGAAGTCTCGATGCCCAATGTGTCGATGTACATTGTTGAGACCAACCCATCTGTCAACACTACTATTGTTCCTCAATCGCCCCCCATCATTAAAGTAAACAAGGCACCCTTGGGTTTTAACTTGTTGGCTCTAATTTTCTTGGTGGCAGTTCTAGAATCCATGTTGGTCCTGGTGGTAGAGCCTCTGTTGGAATGGGGGCTGGTGGCTTTGGTGGCAATTCCATTGGTCCTATTTTGTCTTTTGACCCTATCTTGAACACCTTGTTACAGAACATGGGTTAGATGTAGAATCAACTAGCGAACTTTTCCAATGCTACTTCACAACCTATCTTTCAACCCTTATTTTTTACAATCATTTGTCGATAGCAATTCTAAATGCTCCCATCCCTTAGGGGATGGAGATTTGAAAATTTGAAAAGTATGGTGGTAAAGGAGATCCTTAGATCCACATTTTGGCATTTAACACCATGTGCAAAAATTTATTTCACCGTGATGCTTTAATGGCTAAGTTTTTTCCAAGGTCTCTTAAGGATACTACCATTGAGAGTTATTATTGCTTACTAGATAATTCTATCTTTTCATTTAATCATCTAGTAAATTAGTTTCTCTGATAGTTCCAAGCTAGTATTGAATAGAAGATGACCTTTTTGGATCTCATTCGATGTAAGCAAGGGGATAACAAGAAGATAGCTCATTTTATCTCTTGTTATGAATCTCTTTTATCACAATTTTCTTATCCTTTGCCCAACCCAAATTTTCAAAAGGTCTTTTTCGAAAACCTACAGATGCCTTGGAAGGGAAAAATTTATCTAATGAAATATCCTTCTTCTTCACATCTATGTTTTGAGCTATGAGAATATTAGCAAACGGTTACACAGTTTGGGGGATCTTCCCCACACTCTCGTTCTGAAGGTCAGTCTATAGTGTCGGTGTCTAGTAAGAACAAGGTCATTGGGAATGTGGTCTCTAAGTCTAATGATAAGATCCTCAAGCACAATAGGTGTTTTACAAAGTTATTAGATTCTTACACTTCCATGCTAAAAAGATTATTAAAAGACAAATTCCTAACGTTACTGTACCCTTGATCTCTTATCAAACCCTATCTTGATTGGTATGATGAGCATCAATTCTTCCAGTACCACCAAATACATGGACATGATACTGAAAGATGCATACACCTACGTCATGAGATCTAGGACCGCATCGATGACAATACTATTCATCTCAATAGGAAGAAGCATAATTCTAATAAGTCTATGGCAAAGGCTAAAAATGAATTGAAAATCTATAAAAATCCATTTTTGTCTCATTCTACAAAATTAATTATTGAACCTTCTATTTCTACTAAGATTGTTCCATCAGAGTACGTTAGCATGGTCTCATTCACATGTATTCTTTCCGCTCAACTTGCGAGCAGATCACCGGACATAACCTTTACCTCATAGGATTTACCTATGAATAAAGAGCCTTCTCCCTTGTACATTCCCACTTGTTTCAATGGGAACATTATGACTCGTGACCTAGTTGATCTTGCAAGTTGAGTGAATGTTATAATAGAAGAAACTTTGCTTATAAATTTTTTACATAAGGAGTATGAAGAATTGAAGATCACTATACACACACATGATGGAATCTCAGTCCCTCATATTGGTTCTATTACACTTTTGGTCTTACTAGGACCCAAGGCCGTGGATACCTCTTTTGTCATAATTCTGGAGTCTAACCTATTTTGGGTGAAATTGGGAATTTTGTGGCTAGTGAATGGCATCGCTTTAGTGATTCACAAATGTCCAAGTTCTCTCTTGAGGGCTCTATGCACATTGTGCATGACAGTAGTTACAAACTATTGGTGTTGCATGGGGGCTTCTCATTAGATCACTTTTGGGTTGCTTGGGTTAGACCTCTTCGTCTGAGGATAGACTTAGTATATTGTGCCTATGTGAAGTATAAGATTAGGGGCATGGTGCCAAAGGTGACCTATCCAATATCTCCCTATGCTATCTCAGTAAAAGGTCTCCCTACGCTATCTCAGTAAAAGGCTCTATGATTGCATAGTAGCAAGCTACATCCTCCTCACAGCAAAAGGGGAAGGGGAAGGGGAAGCTTGCTCACAACCAAGTTCCTTCCTCTTTTATGTCTTCTGCTCTACTTCTCACCCCACTATGACGTCATCGACTCCTGCTCCCATGCCTCACATGGGGAGCCCAATGGTGCCTACTTGGAAAAAAGCTAAGCATCTTTGACCTTCTCGTCTTGCCTGTGGTTCCTAGACCTATTATTTATTATAAGGGGAAGGGTAATGTGGAGTATCCCCCATGTCTTGGCCTCCATAGCCTCCTATCATTCTTCCTCCTACCCCTATGACAGTGAATGGGAAGAGGCCCGCTACTAAGGCACTCATGTTTGTTTCTCCACCTACTACTATTTTTTCTCTTGTGCTCCCTAATCCTACCCCTATCTAAGAGGTTGTCCATCCACCAGAAACAGTTGTGGAGGACACTTCTATGGAAAAACAAGAACCTCTAGCCTCTTCTCAGACTACGACTTCTAGCACCCAGAGCTAATGTAACCGGCTTGCACATGAGCACAAGAATAGGATAAAAGCTCTAGCTATTGAATAAGCTTCCTTAAAAGAAGACAGAGAGGGATCCAGTAGCTCCCATTTTTATATCTCCTATTATTTATCTTCCTTTTTCTCCTTCTTCTTTAGTTCCAATCACCTCCATGCTGCTTCTAGCTCCCTCAGTAGGTGTTGATAATCCTCACCCCAAAAGGGTGCAGGTGGTCATCACTCCTTCCATGGAGACTCCTCTCTTGATTTCCCTTCTGAACATCCCTCCTTTTTCTGAACCCATAGAAATGCCAAACAGAACGGTGGTGTCTATTTCGGCTCTATCTTCTCCCTCCTTTGTTCAAGTGTAAGCTAAAGGATGACCTCACTTTGAGTGGTGGTCAGAAGAAGGGCTCACCTTCTTGGGGAGCTAGTTTTGCTTTGGCTTGCATCGTCCTTGTGATAGAGGCAAACCATGTAGCCCTTGAGTTTTTCATTACCCCTCTCGATGAGGTCGATAGTGGATATCAAGTGCCTCCTTCTTCTCCCACTTGACTAACACATGGCACTCTAGTGAATTACATGTTTAACTTGGTGGATGATGTCTCATCCCTGTCCATGATCTTTACAAGATCAATGACCTTCACCTCACAAGAAATTAGTGAAGAAGACCTTGAGGGGCCTTCTTCCTTGGCCCTTGTTGAATGAGAGTTAGAGGGTACTCCCCTCGCTATCCTACCCTTATAGGCTTGTCCTCCCTCCTTGTATAATAATCTAGATTGAGAGCAGGATGACCTGTTGGTTGATGAGGAGTAGGGTGGTACCTCTTCTTTATCTGTAGATTAGATTTGTGTGTGTGTTGTATTCCCTTCGTGCTTGTATTTATGTGTTTGTGATCCTACCTAGAGGACCCTTGCTACCCTTATAGGTGCTTGGATACAGGCCTAGAAAATTTGTCGTGAACTTTTTCTGTGTATCATCATTATTCTATATCTTATACATTTTATTTTCAACAATTGGGGATGATGCAAAGTATTGGGGAATTTAGGCCCTCTCCCATGTCAACCCAATTGTTTTATTTTTATTTTGTCTTTCATGATCTAGGAACTTTGGGGATTGATGATCGTTCATTAATACACTGTGTGCTACTTATTTATATATATAAACTAATATGACCCCAAAATCCTAGATCCCCCTGTCTCTTGATTTCTCTATTACTATTATCTTTTATTTTCTTTATTTTTGTTTGTCTCTCTCTACCTGATTAGTGATGTTTTGGTGTTCATGTGATGTCCCTCTTGTGCATGACAATATTTCAACATTTACATCTCGCAATGTATCATGGGCCACAACATCTCCCCCTCTCCTTTCTCTCCTTAGGATGTTATGCACTCCTTTTATGTAGCGCACACCATCCTAAGGGGGGCTACCATACTTCTATGATTTTCAATAGGGTGAAATTGGTGGCCAACGAATCCCTTACTAAAACTTTTTCATTTTCCAAAAAAAGCATTCTTCAACAAGGACCCCCTAATGAAATTTTTCTTTCAAAAACGAGTTCATGGTGAAAGAATCTGAAAATTTTCCTTTCAAAAGAGAGTACTTTTTCTAATGAAGAAATCTAAAAATTTTCCCTTGAAAAGGAGCATTCTTTCCACCAGATTCCTTGATGAAAGAGATATTTCAAAAGGATTCCCTGATGATAGAATAATTTGTTAAAAATATTATGCTTTTCAATTCAAGTGTCCCTTTGAACAGGCCCCTTGCTATCTTCGGGAACCCTTTGAGAACTTCTCCTTCAATTGCTTGCTCTATGATATGTTTGTTTCTTTTGGCTTTTCTACCTAACATGTTTTTTCTACAGCTTAGCATGTTGCTTTGTAGGACCAAGGACCCATAAAGCCGCTTTACATCAAGCTTTCCTAGTAGGATCAAGCACCTCATCAAGCTTTCCTTATGGGACCAAGCATGTATAAGGGCCTTTCACATCGAGCCTCATATTATCGAGAACCTATGAAGATCCCTCCATCTATGGGACTAAGAACTTGTAGAGCCTTTGTTCAACTTCCACAAGACTGAGTACCTATGGAGGCATCTCTCTCACTCTTTCATGTCAAGGTTGCCCTGCAAGATTGAGAACCTATAGAGCTACCTCATGCACATCTAGGTGTGCTAGATTGACAATCTACTTCCTTGGTGGTTAAGGTATATTCTCTTCAATCTCTTTCTACTTTTCCTCACATTCGTACTGAAACATATGCTTGCTAAAGTGGGGAAAAAATGTAATGGTGCAAATTTGCACCCCTAGAAAAATTCCCCATTTAATTTCCCCTACCTTAGAAAATGTAAACCCGATGATGCAATTTCACCGTTGTCACCTTGTCCCTTCCCCCTGACCGCGTCGTTTTGTGTCAATGGAGGAATTTTTATTAGGGAAGTGTGCATGCCATGCAGATGTCTATGCATCGCGTTGTCATCTTGATAAGATTCCTACCATTGGAATCAAAAGAAAGGTTACGTATTCAATTGGTTGGGAAGAGTAATGTTCATTGCCTTGACCAAAAAAAATCAACTTGTTACCTCCATTTTTCCTATTCAAACTCACTTCATTCCTCTCTTCTGGATTTTGAATGCAATTTCACACATTTTAGCTCTTGATTCTCACTCTCTTCACTCCATTCTTGCTTCTACACCATTATTCTTCTTGCTTCAAGGTCCTCATTTGGCTCCAACATCATGTTCTTGTTGCAACACCATTATTATGAAAGGATTGCCAAGCTTTATCTTCTCTACATGGTCCTACCATTCTCTTCTTTCAGTTATTGGCCTTGAGTGTAGTGCCATCCATTCTCACTTTAGATGTGCAGGTAGTCTGGCTAAGGAACCCAAAGATGAAGGATGCAAGCTATGGGCATATTTGTGCTATGGAAGTGCTTTGGTTATCTTTAGGATTTTCCCATTATTCTGACATATTGTTAATATGATGATATGATATTATGATTTTGATTATGACTATATTTATTACCATGGTGAGGTACTCACTTATGTTCAAGTGTGGTGGTTGCAAATGGAACATGAGCTTTTGTTAGTACTTTGGTGATTATGATGCATATTGTTATGTTATTATTATTATACAAATATTTGTTTGGATAGTTAGGTGATATAGTAGTATGTTGTTAAGATAGGTGGAAAGGGTGACATAGTACCACAAGACGTATGGGGGACATACAGGAATGAGTTACGATTGCTAGATTTCCTTCCCTAGTGCTTTTACAATTATGAAAATGTGCTCTAACTTGTATGCTTGAGTGAACAGGTACCAGACTCATCTCCACCTGAATTACCAGGTCCAAGCATGCCTTGAAACCTAATGGATCAGTTAATCATAGATAGCACTTGGTCCCCTACCCTAGCAATCATCCTCGAAGACGATGAGTATCTAGTTGATACCTTGTTAGTATGTCAGTTTGGTCAGTTGTGTTGCTTGAGGTTTTGCATTTTGACCCTGGTTAGTGGTCAAGTAATCATTTGGGTAATTGCTTTTACTTAATTTATTTTTTCTGAAAAAATGTCTTGGTGATCCTATGCATTAAAATAAATTATTAGTAAAAAGGTATGCTTTGATAAATTAATATATAAACATACATAAACATATAATTATAGTTGATAATAAAATAAAGTTATAATGTAATGTTATAATTAATGAATAATAATAATATGATAAATAAATAATCGTAGTGAATAATAAAATAACTTTATAGTGGGATGTTATAATTTATAAATAGTAAAAATAATGTGATAAATGAATAAAATATTATAAGGTTGGAATATATAATTAATTATAATCTATAAATAAATGTGGGTAAATGATTTTACCTGTTTACATGTAAAGATTGAATATCTATTATATTATATTGTTATGATTTATTTTAAAGGAAATGCTTTTAATTAATTTAAAATTAATTTTGTATGTCAGCAAAGTTAATTTAATAAATTAAAAAATTAACTATTTTGTTTGGGAGTTGGTTGGGGATTGTTTGAAATTCCTATGCAACCATATTTTTTGTTCGCCCGGTAAATATTTTTCTTTCAGGGTGGGGGGAATTTTGTTTGGTTCTTCTGGGGGGAGAAACTTGTCTATAAATTTCTTTATTCTATTTTTGATTTTGGGGCTCTTCATTCTATGTTGGAGGAGGTCGCAAGCATATATAATTGAAGACGGAGCCACTTTGTTGTATGGAATTCACACCCCAAGACCTAGGGGTTAAGCTCCCACACCTGGGCTTTGAGTCATTTGTTATGCTTTGATTGATGTCTTTACCCTATTCTAAATTGTCATTTTGGCTCACACATGGAGGATGTTGTTAAAAGTTGTGGAATTCAAATTTACCCTAGCCAATTACATTTTCTTGAAAGTTTCTAAGTCTTTTTCAACAAATTCATTTGCACACCCATCAATTGCATTTGCTTGAAATTTTCTAAGGGCTTTTCAACAATTTCAACTACGCACCTCTTGCCATCATTCCATTCCATGAGGGGAGTTTTCTTGGAGGCCCTTCTATCAAACAATGAAAAGGGAAGATAGTTAGTGGGGTCTAACTGAGCAATTCATCTTTCAATGGTATGCAATATTTTCCTCCTTCACTTAGTTTTGTAATTTATTCAAGCCTCATTATATGTGTAGGTTTATGGCTTGTATTATATCCTTTCATATTGCATGCGTAATTTTAGTTTAATTTTTGTGAAAGTTCAACATAGAACTTAATGCAAATGAATACCTAGGATCTCTGAGATTTTGGCTCTTTGTTTTATACAAATTGATTTGGTAAAACTTATGATTTGAATAATCTTTGGATGATTGTCACAATTGATCTATAACTCTTTGTCAAATTCACCCAAGGCCTGGACTTTATCTCGCCCCTTGGCTATGCCGTACAATTTACTTGTTGAACGTGGGGTTCAAATTTTAAAAGTCATTTTAGCAAATTGTTTTGTACATATCCTGTAATCATTGCATTCCATGAGATGTCATCACTTTACACCCAACCATTTGAGTTTACTTGAAAGGTTCTAAAGCCTTTTCATTGAAGATTAGTTGATTGGTGAATGGCCATTTGCATTTGCTTGAAAGGTTCTAAAGCCTTTACCATATAAAGGAGGAGGTTGGGGGAATATTACATAGTAACCAATAAGTTTTTAAAAGAATAAATGGAAAATTAATTAACAAAAATAGTGACAATAAAGAAAAATAAAAAATAGCAATTAATCAAAATTGGAAAAAGACATCAATCATAAGAAATAAAATACAATAAAGAAAACCAAGAGAAATATAATGTTGAGAAAATTTAAGAAATTTTCAATAGATTGGACTAAATTAATAAACTAAAAAAGGAAAGAGCTAGAAAATATAAAAGTAAGAAAATTAAAAATAATTAGCAACAAGAAAATTAATATTTAAAAAAAAAAATTGAAAATCAAAGCCAAAAATTATAAACAATATATTTGTAAACATATTTGCAAAGATTATATATATGATAATATATTTGCAAATCTATTTGTAAATAAGGAAAACTTCCAAATTGAAGACACAAAATAGAAAAGAACCAAATTAAAATAACAAAAACAAAGAAAAAACTTGAAGGAATATAAAAATTGAAATTCAAACATACAAAAAACTAACAAATAATATAAGATAATAATAAGGAAAGAGATAAATAATATAATAAAAAGAACATAATAAGTTGAAAAAGATAAACAAAGAGAAAACATGAAGAAATATAAAAATTGAAAGGCAAACACAAAAAATAAAGAAAACTAAAAATTAATATATTTGCAAAGATAATATATATGATAATATATTTGCAAATAAGGGAAACCTCCAAATTGAAGAGAAAAAATAGAAAGGAACCAAATTAAAATAACAAAAAAAAAAGAAAAAAATTGAAGGAATATAAAGATTGAAAATCAAACACATTAAATACAAAAAAATAACAAATAATATAAGATAATAATAAGGAAAGAGATAAGATTAGGGGAGTGAAGGGATGGCGTCTCTAGTCTCAGTGTGCCGAGCTAGGGCATCCGCACCCTAGCTTGTTCTTGTTTTCTTCTTGGTTGTGCGTTGTGAGGGGAGGGCGTTTGTTGCGTGCAAGGGGTTTGATTTCTTCAGTGTTTGGTGGGTGGCGTTGGAAGGCATCTGGTGGTGTTGGAAGATTTTTGTGTGCCCTAATCTAAGGAGGTGTGGGGTTGCGTGGTGCCTTTTCCCTTGGGTGTTCTTTTTGTTCCTAGGGCTCCTGTGGGCTTGCATGTCGGTTTAGGGAATTTTTTCCTATATGTTGCACAAGGAATCTTCTGGGGTTTGCCCCAAAATGGACTTTCGTTCGGCAGTTGGTTTGAAGCCCTCTCTACAGGGCTCGAAGATTTTTGATAATAATATTTTTTTGGTGGAACCTGAAAAAGCCGAGAAGGGCTCAGCAGGAGGGCCTAGAATTCCAAAGATTAATGGGTGCCTCGAAAGGTGTAAAGAGAGGTCGAATGTAGTCATTCTGATGGAGATGCTGGCAGAAGATATTGATTATTATTCAAGGCATTCTCTTTATTGCAAATTCTTGGGTTTGAAAATTTCATTGCAATTCTTGGATACATGGGCTCAAAGGACATGGATGCCAGAGGGGGAGATGGAGATCCGCCTTTTGGCAAATAACTATTTCATGGTTACATTTGACTGCATGGCTGATCGAAATAGGGTTTTTGAAGGGGGGCCATACTTTTACAACCAGGTGGATCTATTTATTAAGCCATGGCATGCTAGCTTTAACCCAGTGGAGGAGCTTCTGAATCAGGTTCCAGTTTGGGTTTGTCTTCCAAGGCTCCCTGTGGAATGCTGGCACGAGGATGTGTTGTACTTATTAGCCTCGAAGTTGGGGAAACCTATGGGTTCATCACAACAAACGCAATTCAAGAAGGTAATGACTTTTGCCCGATTTTGTGTGGAAATTGACTTAAGTAAGCCATTGCCAGATTCTTTAGAAGTGAGTGCAGGAGAATATTCATGGGTGCAGCAGCTAGATTATGAAACACTACCTTTCTATCATGAGTATGGTCACCTCCAATGCAGATGTCCAAAGGCCAAGCCTTTGGAGACTCAATCTCCTCAGCCTTCAAATAATCCGCCCATAATGGATAAGGGCAAGGATCCCATTCAGGGTTTTGGTGGTAGGGAAGATGGTTTTACTCCTGTTAGAGGCCGAAATAGAAATAGAGGACATAAAAGGACTTTGAAGGATAGGCAGGAGGAGGACACCTTCAATAGGTTTGAGGTGCTGGAAGATCTTAGTCAGCAGGAGGTGAACCCAAGATTTTTTGATCTAAATCATGGGACTTTGGATATTGATCACCATGGCCCTTCGGTTGAGGAAATGCATGCTCCCCAACAGGAGGGGGCTATGGGGGTGCCAGGCTTAGAGGAGGTCGGGAATGATCCTGGACAGGAAAAGCTTGATTCAGAGGTGAGCAAGGCTCCGCATGTTGATGGGACTTTGGACCTGGTGACAGATCGGCATATGAGAGTTTAGGATGAGTTGGGCAGTGGTGCTAAGGTAGTGAAAGATAGTGCAGATAAGGCTCACCTCTTATAGAAAGAGGGTTCAGAGGTGGGTAAGAAGAATAATAAGTCATCCTCTCAGTTGGGTATTTTGCAAAAAGATCTCAAGAAGGGGGGTTGGAGAAAATTTCTAAGCTAGGAAGGAAGAAGGATGTGGAAAAGATTAAGATGATAGGGGAGACTTTGGTGGAGTCAGGGTCAGTCAAGACTCTGGATTCACATTTTTCAAGCCCCTTGAAATGATAGTTCTCTCTTGGAATGTACGGGGCTTGAACAATGGCCCTAGACAAAAAGTTGTTCAGGATTTGATTAGGCGTCATTCGCCTAATGTTCTTTTTCTACAGGAGACTAAGCTCTTTATGGAGAGTATGATGGGTTTAGTGACTAAGCTATGGAGGAATGGTGAATGCCAATGCATTGGCTCTCAGGGGTCTTCTAGAGGGGTGGCTTGTTTATGGAACTCGCAAAATATTTGCCCCCAATGGTGGGTTTCTTTCAAGTCTTCCCTTTCCATGGTGGCTTCATGTTTTATGTCAGGGGAAATTTCTCTCTTCTCCAATGTGTATGCACCTATGGAGTTGCAGGGTAAGCAATTCTTGTGGTCCAAAATTTGTTTAGTTCATAGCTTGTTTCCTTACCATCCTTGGATTATTGGAGGTGATTTTAATGCTATCACGGAGCTTGCGGAGAAGCGGGGTGGTACTGCAAGGTTGGATGCTTCTGCGTTGTTGCTCCAAGATAATATCTCTACTCTGAATTTTGTGGATATCAAGCCAGGAAATGGTATATTTACTTGGAATAATAGGAGAACGGGAGATGCTTCTATTTCAAAAAGACTTGATAGATTTTTGGTGTCCAGTTTCTGGTTGGGGGACAGGTGGATGACTAGTTCTGAAGTATTGGATGGTCATGGTTCTGACCATTGGCCAATTAAGCTGGTGGCTAACGTGCCTCAACGTTGTGCTAGACAAACCTTTAGGTTCCAACTCATGTGGCTCAGGGATGAATCACTTCATGATTTGCTTCCTAGCTGGTGGGATCTTGGGAAGCCAGCTTATGGCACTACTATGTACTCTTTCTCAAAAGGACTACAGTATGTTAAATACAGGTTGAAAAGATGGAATAGGCAACATTTTGGTAATTTGTTTCATGAAAAAAAAAAAGCTCAAGATAATTTGGATCTAATTTCCAGAAAGATTCATGATCAAGGCCTCACAGAAGAGTTGAGTTCGTTAGAGGTTGTTGCAACAAAAGAGGTTGAGGAATGGGAGTTAAGAGAAGAATTTTTTTGGAAACAGAAATCCTGTATTGAATGGCTTCAGGCTGGTGATAGGAACACTTCATTTTTTCACAACTCAATTAAAGATCAGAAGCAAGGTAATGTTATTTCTTCTCTCTTGTTGTCTGATGGGGAAACTTTTTCCTCTTCTATTTCTATTTCTGTTGAATGCATTCAGTATTTCTCTACATTATTTTCTGAGGATTCACCTCCAACGGAGGAGGATGAAGCAAGGATTCTAGACTGTATCCCACAGCTAGTGTCTAATGAAATGAATGAATCATTGCTTTCTCCTATTACCTTGTTAGAGCTTGAGACTGTTGTGTTCCAGATGAAGAAAGGTAAATCCCCTCAGCCTGATGGATTCCCAGTTGAATTCTTTTAGGAGTTTTGGGAGGTGGTTAAGTTAGACCTCTTAGAGGTGGTTCAAGAGTCCCTCAGGAATAAACAAATGTTGAAGTCGTTGAATGCAACCTTTTTAGATCTTATTCCAAAGAAGGAGGGGGCTAACTCTTTGGATCTTTTTAGCCTATTGCGTTATGCAATGTTGTTTATAAGGTTATTATTAAGTTGATTGCTGAAAGGCTGAAACCTTGGCTTGGGGGGTTAATCTCTGAGGAGCAGGGGGTTTTGTTGCTGGCAGACAGATCATGGATGGGGTTGTTATTATGGCTGAGAACATCCATTCTATGGAATCCTCAAAATAAAAATCTATGTTTATCAAGTTGGACATGGCTAAAGCATATGATTGAGTTAAATGGAACTTTCTGTTCAAGATTCTTGAGCTTTTGGCTTTGCAGGGGATTGGATTGAATGGGTCAAGAGTTGTGTTACTTTTGCAACCTTTTTAGTGCTTATCAATGGTGATCCCACTCAGTTGTTTGGTGCTTCTAGAGGCCTCAGGCAAGGATATCCCTTGTCTCCATACTTATTCATCCTTCTTGCGGAAGGCTTGGGAAGGCTCATTAGTGCTCAGGTTGCTAGCAGCTTGCTTCAGGGATGGAGTTGGGGAAATGATATTCCCCCTCAGTCTCATCTTCAGTTCATAGATGATACTGCCTTGATGGGTAGGACGAAGGTAGAGGAGGCTCTCAACTAGCGTAGTGTGTTGGACAGTTACTTGGCTGCTTCTGGGCAGTGCATTAATGAGGGGAAGTCCTTCATCTACTTTTTCCACACTCCTAAGGCTATCCAAAGGAGAATTGATGGTATTCTTCATTTCTAGATCAGTTCACTTCCTTTTTCCTATCTTGGAATCCCTCTTGCCATTCGTTCTCTCCCTAAAAGGTTTTGGCAAGAGACTCTTGACAAGATTGGTCAGTCATTGGACTTGCAGGTGGCTTTCTTCAGCAGGTAGAGTGACTCTTCTAAAGTTAGTGGTCCAGGCTCTCCCTCTTTATAGGTGCTTTGTTCTTTCTGCTCCATCAAGTTTTATTAAAGATTTTGAGAAATTGTCTCATCAGTTTCTGTGGGCTGGAAACCTTCTTCATAGAAAATGGAGTTTGGTGAAGTGGGTTGTTGTTTGTAGGCCAAAGCAGGAGGGGGGTCTTGGTCTACGATGGGTAGATTTGAGTGGGTAGGCCTTGGCTGCTAAGTTGTACTAGCATTGGTGCTCAAACCAACATCTTCAGTGGGCTAAAATTCTAGCCTTCAAATATTTGGGGGTAGTGGAAAGTAGGGAGGTTGTAAGATTCAGTATGGAGGGGAAAGGGTCTATGATCTGGAGTACCCTTAAACGAGGTGCCAAGCTTATTAATCAAGGACTTTTTTGGATTTGTAATGGGGGTCGGGATGCTCTCTTCTGGAATGATTCTTGGGATGGACATCCACCCATTATGTCCTCTCATCCCCACCTCCAAGATTTGTGCCATATTTTTGAGGAGGCAGGTTGGTGTCATGTGGTAGACTTCAAATCTCAACATTCTTTGGGTCAGACTTTTGTATCCAAGTGGAAGGAACCCTTGGAATGGCCTCCTGGTGGTGTAGTGGAGGATTGTTAGGAGCTTGCTAAGATTTTATCAGGTCATGCCTGTAATTCTCTCCAGGGGAGTGATGTGCTTGCTTGGGGTCCTGATTTGAAAGGTAAATTTTTAGTTGCCTCTGGTTATCAGGTTTTGGATAAATAGGTTTTTGGGAGCTCTCAGGTTTCTTGGTGGAAGCATGTTTGGAATAAATTTGCTTGGCCTAAGTGTAATTTTTTCTCTTGGCTCGTGGTCCAAGGTAAGTGTCTTACTTGGGACAATATTTGGAAACGTGGGTTCCAGGGCCCCTTCATGTGCATTTTATGTGGTCAGCATGAAGAATACTTCTCACATCTCTTTTTTCAGTGTTCTTTTGTTAAGACTATTTGGCATCACTGGTGGAATCTCTGGAGCTTACCATGTTGCCATGTCTCTTCTTTGGAGGATTTTTGGAAGAGACAGGGATCTTCTCCTGCCACAACCTCTTTTCTTAAAATTGCTTGGAGCATTGGTCCTAGTTTGATTGTTTGGAAAATTTGGTTGGAGCGTAACAGAAGAATTTTCCTGGATAAAAAATTTCTCATGGGGCAACTTTGGAGGTGAATCCTTGGGGCTCTATAGAAGACTTTGACTGCAAAGTGTGATTTGTCTGTGTCGATTGATCCTAGGGACTTGGGTGTGGTTAATGCTCTGGGTCTTGTCACTACGGACAAGAGTATTTGGAGCAAAATGCATCGTAGGCATGGGCATGAGAGGGTTGCTCGTGATGGATTTTGTTGTCTGTCTGCTTTGGGAGAGCTAAAAATCAATACAGATGGGTCATCTAGGGGTAATCCTAGGCATGCTGGAGTTGGTGGTATTGATAGGGATAGCATAGGAGTGGTGGTTTTCTTCTTTTCTATGTATCGTGGTTTGCAAACTAATAATCTTATGGAGGTGAGTGCTATTCTCTTGGCGATGGAGCGAGCGGTTGGCCTTGGATGGTAGTAGATTGTCTGTGAATCTGATTCTCAAGTGGTTATTGATATGTTGAATAAGCAAAATTTGGAGGATGTGAATTGGCAGCTAGCTGTTGTTGTCAAGCAGATTATTTCTATGTGCTCTTCTTTAGATTCCATTGTTTTCCACCATATTCCCTGGGAGTGGAATAGGGTGGCTGATGGGCTGGCTAGATGGGCGTCAGAGAGGACTAATTCTTGGTATGTGGATGATTGGGGAAAGCTTCCTAATGACATGGCCCCTATTCTTGAGGAGTGGATTGCTGAGGATATGAGGTGTTTCTTGGGTGTGAATTAATTCTTGTTTTGTTGGGCCCCTTGTGGCTTCTTTCTTTGGACTTTGTAATGTTGTTCTGATTCAATAAAGTTTTTACCCCCTTTTTATTAAAAAAAAAAAGGAAAGAGATAATTAATATAGTAAAAAGAACAAAACAATTTGAAATAGATAAACAAGAGAAGAAAATGGACTAACAAACTAACAAAAACAAAGAAAAAACTTGAAGAAATATAAAAATACATAAAATAAAGAAAACTAACAATTAAAATAAGAGAATAAGGAAAGAGATAATTAATATAATAAAAAGAACAAAGCAATTAAACAAAGAGAAGAAATGAACTAAATTCATTAAAACAAAAAATAGAAAGAGGACAAAGAGAAAGGAAAGAACCAACCATAAAAATGAAAAGAAAGATTGGTAATAAATAAGTAAAAAGAGATAATCAACAAAAAAAAGGTAAACAGGAAGAAACAAAACACAAGGATAATAATCAAAGAGAAACTAAAAATAATAGAAAATGGTAAATAGAAAAATAATGAAATCAACTAGATAATATAAAAACATAAGAAAAGAGATATAAAGAAAAAGATAAAACCAAAACAATTGAAAAATAAATATAATAAAAACAAGCCAAAAAAAGGGGAGACCAAGAGGGAATAAGGATGCAAAAAAATAATAAAAAACATAAAGAAAAATAATAATAAAAAGCAAAAGAAAAAAATCATTTGGAAACCAAAAAAGGTAAAGAAGTACCTCGAAAGCTAAAGAGACAAAAATAATTAAAAATAAATTAAAAAGGGGGAGAGACCAAGAAAGACAAAAAGAAGAAAGAATTAACATAATTGCAAAATAATTAAAATAAGAACAAAACAATTCAACAAAAAGGAGAGATAGACAACAAATTGAAAATACAACAAAAGGAGAACAAAATAGGAAGGAATAAAAACCAAATAAGAAGAACAAAAAGGAAAACAAAGGCAACAAAGGATAAAAGCAATAATTACAAAAGAAAAATCAGGAGGAGATGGGAAAAAGAGAAAAGAAAAATAACACAATCCAAAAGGGAGTAGTGGAAGGGATCTCAAAAGGAGCGAAGCAAGGAAGGAAAAAAGAGGAGAGGGGAAGAAGGCTAAGAACACGAGGGAGGAAAAAGAGAGAGAAGGAAGAAGGAAAGGAGGGGAAAGAAGAAAGGGGAGAACAAGAGATGAGAAATTTTTATTTTGTTTTGGGAACTTAAGAATCTTATTTCTATGGGTAGGGTGACCCTTCTTGGAGATTGAAGATTTTATTTTGGAGTTTTTGATTTTTCCTTGCCAAGTCGCCCTTCTCTAGGGTCGTACCATGCTTCATGCTCCTTGGAATTTGTGCTAGTCTTTTGGGAAGGTTTTGATGTGTTTTAAGGTGGAAAATTGGGCGCCTATCCTCCAGAAAACATTTGCATTCAATTTCAAATAGTTTGGAGGTAATTTGGTGAAGTTTTGAGAATTTTGGATATTTCACAGTTTGTTGATCAGAATTCCAAAACTCAGTTTTAATATCAGATTTCATTAGATTTCAGTTTTGGCCTTTATTTCATCATTGAGAGTTAAAACATTGATAAAATACATTATCCTCTTCTTAGCATTCTTCTCTATCATTGTAATTTACATGTAATTTGTAGCTCTCTTTCTTTATTGTAAGACTATAAATAGTAGTATTGTTCCAGTCCTTATTTGCTGCAATTTATTTCTCATTTCTCACATTAAGTACCCCTAGATGGTTTACCTCCAGTGTGGATAATTGAATTTGTATCTCTCTTTGTACCCACTCTCAAGTGGTGAATCCCCACTTTAAGTGGATGCCGCCACAATCGAAGAATTAGTTAGTTTCAGTTTCAATTAACTACTCTGTCATATGTTAGCACCTCGCCCTCATTGGGATCTTGAGTACACATTCTTGACATTGAGTTTTTTTTCAGTTAAGTTGCATTCTATTTCTGTATCGAGTTGAATCCTAGGGATCCTCTGACCATATGCCCACCCCTCTTCCTTAAATGGTTTTAGGGCACATTCAACGCTAATCAAGTTGGCCAAGTGTTGGTTGTGTTGTGTAAATTCCAACAAAAAAATTGGTTAGCATATTTCATCCTACAACTCTTTTTGCATCTTGATGATGGATCATAAAGTGTGATCTGAAACGTTGATCCAAAAATAAATACACAGTTTAATTCATAAGCAAAAATCTCTATTCTAGTGTGTGTTCAATAGTTTGAAAATATTCCCTAGAGTTGACAAAATGCTACCATTTAATTGGTTTGAATTGAGATAAAGACACTCTAGTTTGCAAATGCAACTTAAAGAGAGGGAATAAAACCTTCCAAATTTTTCCAAGAAAGATCAATACATAACAAAGGAAGAGCTCTAAGAAAGGTAGGAATATTACCTCTAAATGAATTACTTGAAAGATCCAACTATTGAATCCATGATAGAATGAAAAAGAAAGGATGAACTTCTCTGGAAATTATGCAATTATACATGTAAAATATGGTGATACTAGTGAGAGATGAATTATCTTCCCAACTATATATCTTTTGCCATTGTGAGATTTAATTTTCTCAGTCTAAGATGATCCAACCCTCTCAAATGTGTTTTCCACTCATCGATGAGATAGAACATTTGAAGAAAATTGAGAGATATGAAATTTAATAGCTTGAGGAAGATTTGGGGTGGCATAAGAAGGATCTCACAAAGTGCCTAGGTTTGATGGAACACATTTCAGCTTTTGGAGATTCTAGATGGAAACCCATCTATCCTCTTTGGGTTTTGGTGCTTGGTCATCTATCAAAGATGGTTATACTATTCCAGCTACTCCTCCAATTGATCTAGATGAGATCAAGTTCTATGAGAACAATTTGGAAGGAAAATAATACTATCTTGAGTGGGCTATCATATTCTAACCTTGTAAAAGTAATCCATTGTAGGTTAGGTAAGGTATTGGGATCTCTTCCTAAGTCTTATAGTTCTAAAATATCTTCTATTGAGGAAGCTAGAGATCTGGATAAGATTTCAATGGATCAATTATATGGTATTGCATTTTAAATGAGAGAGTTTGAAAAAGAAGCTCCATAGAAGGAAACAACATTAAAAGAAATAAAGAAACATATGAAGAATATGATCCAAATAGTGACACTGATGAAGAAGAAAATTTCGTAAGAAAGTTGAAGAGAGGTATCGATAAGTATAAAGGTAAGCTACCTTTCAAATGTTTCAAGTGTGGAGACTTTAGTAATTTTGCTTCTAAATGTCCCTTAAAAGATTCTATAAAGAGAAACAAAGAGCCTAGAAGAAATAAGGTTAACAAGAGTCTCTACTCCTTGGAAGATTCCTGCTCTTCAAAGGATGATGAATCTAGTGGTTTGAATAGTGAAGATGAAATCATGTTTTTGGCTGATAAGGAGTCTAAAGTTAAAACTAAAGATCCAAGTGTTGTGTGTATTGATTTTCATGCAAAAGATGAGGCTAATTTGTAATGCCCCTTAGTTTGCCTTGTTTGGACAACTTTTTGGATTTCATCTAGACTTTATGATGTTGTTTAACTTGACCTTAGGTTACTATTTGATAGACTTTATGTCACTGTTGGATGTTACTTGGACATGGTGATATTTTGATGAGTTGATGTTGTGACTGATTATTCTTTATGTTATGCTTTTGATTAGTAGAGTTGTTATTTGAGTTAATGTTGATGTATGCTCATATGATGATTTATTGATGCTTTAATTTTGTTAGTCTTGTTGTGATTGTATTGGTGAAGGGGACAGGATTACATTACTCGCTTGCGAGCACCCTGTGATTCCACGATTTATCTTCATAGTGTGATTGTTATGATTTTTATACATGTACGACATTCATCTTGGCTGCAAGATTGCAGGTACAAGATACCATCTCCACTTGGTTTCACAGGTTTGAGCGTGTCCATTTTCCCAATGGTTATATTGATTGGGAGATAGTAATGGGGTAACCTTGTCAAACCACAAATCTAGTTACAATGTGTCATCAATTCATGTTTGGTATGTCGTAATGTCAAGTTGTCCTTTTTTGTTTTGATAATTTATTATCTTGCAAGGTTGTTTATGAAAATTAATGTTTAAATGTTTTAAATGTGATTTATTTATTTCTAGATTAAAGTTGTTAAAAGTTTTAATTTAATTTAATTTATTTGGTAAGGTAATTTAATCCCTGTGATTAAATTTATCTTATTAAGTAAATAAATAAATAAATTAAATTTGTTTAAGTTAAAGTGCATAGATTTAGTGATTTAAATTTATTTTGAAATTAAATTGTGTTTTAAATTATATAAATGCAAAAAATAGAAAATATCTGTGATTGAGAAGATATTTTTAGTTGACAAGTGTTAGTTAATTCATTAAGGGATTTGATTGAGGATTATTTGACGGAGATAATTTTTGGATTAATCGGGAGATGCAAGAAGTTACACACAAAAAATTTGGCTGGGAAATTATTGTGCATCTTCTCGTAGTGAAGAATTTGGGGAAAAAGCTTGAGAATTGAAATCTAAGGCTTTGCTCCATTCTTCGTCGTCCCTTATTTTATTTTCTTATTTAATTTTTGTTTTGAAAAGATTCCTGTGCAATTCTTTGTTTAGATTTTGTGAAATTGAAAGATTAATCTGTTAATTTTGAAGAGGATTTGTTTATAAATTTTGAAATACTGCCTATGAGTTTTCCGTGAAATCTTGAAAGCCTTGTAGAAAATTGTGAGATCCTTAGATCCTCTATAGGGAATTGGTTTTGAACAAAAGGAGATTCAAAATGAAAACAACAAGAGATTTAGGGAACCTCTGTTGAAAATTGGAATTGAGAACTTAGTTAAATTGTGGGAAAAATTCTTATCCTCTGATAGAAATTAAAATATTTCTCTATAAGTTTTTTATTTAAATATTATTTTGCAATCTTATGTGAAACATGTTTGTTTATATATATGAGAATATATACATATGTATATAGAAAAGTGATTTGATTATAAATTTCCTGTTGAATTATCCTCTAGAAATTTTTTTGTGAAAGCATATTTTCTGCCCTATGCCGAATTTGTGAGAATTTATGGATAAAATATAAAAATAAAATAAAATAAAATAAATTTGTGGCAACTAGGGGCTACCCCCACAACCGCCTCCAACATGGAGGCGTTGGCTGTGGCAGCAACCCCCATAGTGGGGAAGGTTGTGTAGCAACCCCATAGCCATGTATATGGTTGTTGGTATAATCTGCACAACCATTTGATATGGCATAAAACTTATTTGGTCGGCCTAAAAATTGAAACAACGATTTTGTTATTTTAATATTTTTTTTAAAATATAAGAATATATAATTATAATATATATATTATATAATATGTGTATTATATGTATATTATAAATATACATATATATATATTTATTTATTTATTTATTTATTTCAGTATTTTGTTTAATGGAAATAGTAATTAGATTTTTTTTAAATAAATAAATATTATATTTATTTATATATATAATTATATTTATTTGAATAAATGTAATTATAATTATTTATTTGTATATATAAAATGCTATAATAGATGTTTTAGAAAAAAAACAAATGGATATTTTTTTAAATGGATTGATTTAAGAGAAAAATGATTTTTATCATTAGTTGAAGTTGAGGAAGTTGATCTTTTTAATATTATGTGTAGTTGAGGAAATGAAGTTAAATAGTTAGTGTTAGTTTCCTTTTTTTCTTTATTGAAAATGGAATTATTATTAAATTTTTTAATTACATGCAATATGTCATTGCTCTATTTAGATTTAAGAAATCCTAAAGTTAGGATATTAATTTAATTGAATTTCTTTTTAGTTATGACTTCTCTTATTTGTGTTGTGTATTATAATTGCTTTTTAAATAATAAATATATTTAAGTACATTTATTGTATTGAGAATTTTGTTGTAAAAGATGCATGCAAATGTATAATTAAATATTTAAATGTAAAATGATTTATTTAGATGTATTTGAGAAACTCCTCTAGATTTAAGTTTATTATTGCTTGTAGAAGGTGCATTGAAATGTACAATTTGACATTTAAATATAAAATGATTAAGAAGGAAGATAGATTTTATTTGTGTGTAATTGAGAATTGGAGTTAAACTAATAGATTTAAATTTCCTATTGTCTTTTAGTGAATTGAATAAATTGGGTTATTTCATGCAATGTATTATTAAAATGGAGATTAGATTTAAAAAATATGAATGTTAAGATTATTTATTTGCTTGAATTTTTTTTTTAAATTGTGTTTCTTCTATTATGTCTGTGGGGAAAAATGAGTTAATTGAGTTAGTAAGTCTTCCAGAGGAGTTTATTCTATGTGAGGTTGTTATATGTGATGGTTCAACTTTGATTTACTTGGGCTAGTGCACATGGATGTAGTCAGTTTGAACACCCGATTACCACGAACGAGATATGTGATATGATATGGATACCTGGTTACTATGAACGGGATGTGTGATCTTATGCTTTAAGGTTGATAGTTGATATCAATTTTTGGTGCACCTTGTCTACCCATGGTATAGTAGATTGGTTCCTTATGTTGTTAGTAGGGGAGTGGCTCTTCATGGGGGCCGACACACAAAGTGGTGTCTGGGTAACTCATGTAGAGTTAGTTTAATCAAGTGATAACTTTAAAAATTATGGGAATGGAAATTCACAAAATAATAAAGATAATGAATGCCTCACTCATGGGCCCATGTGCTCGTTTAGGCATGGGATGAGTGTGAAGGCCTGGAATGGCAAGTTTAACCACCTTGCCTTTGCATAGTAACCTTGCAAGGTAGGTTGAGTCCACATTGGTTTGCATGTGGGGCCAGGTTTCGTGAGAGGTCACCAAGGTAACCCAAGATGGGGGTTAGAGCCTAGGAAGATTCACCAGGGTAACCCATGCAACTTTGTGATGACACTTCTCCTATGGCAATAGTCAGTTAGTCAATGTGTGGTGTATAGATGATGTACTTAATCTTTGTAATCTGGAAGCATTGTAACCAATATGTTAAGTATGGTACTTGTGTTGTTTAGAAATGTATTTGCCTGTGTGTAGAGGTTGTAGGTTTTTCCTAGGAAACTCTTTTACTATCTCCTAGCATGGGGGTGGGCCTTTAGGTACCACATGGTTGGGTGGAACATGCACCTTACACCGTTGGGTCCCTAGATCTTGTTCATGATGGCGAGTACTTCCTGATGAAGAGATCATGTATACCATTGGAGTTGTATATATTTCATGTTCTCATTTGTATCAGTTGGATACCCTATATATGTATTACTCCTCAATTGTGTTCGAGAAGGATCCTTGCAAATTGTAAATGTAACACTTTGTATAAACTATCTCATTTGGAAATGAGTAATGTAATTGATATATTGAATGAATGTAATATGAGAAAGAAACTTTAATGTACTTTATTTCTTAGGTGATGAGTTAATGATATTGGATGTATGATCTTTAATTCATAAGTATTAAATATATATTGTGTTTTGTTACTTTAGTAGATATGGGTTTTGTGAGTCTTGCCACATGCCTTAGAGAATGTGTGTGATAGCATAGCATACTTTATATGTTTAAATACACTTTTAAGAAGAAAAAAAAATTGTTCATCTGGTATTCTCTAGGATTTCGTGGCAAGCATTACATAATTCATGGGTGGTTAATAGTGGTTCTTCCAACCACTTGACAAGAGATAAGAGAAATTTTATCAAACTTGTGAAGTGGAATGGTGGCATAGTCAAGCTTGGAGATGATACTTCAATGTAGATCTATGGAAAAGGTTCACTAAGTATTAATGGAAAAATTAGAACAAAATATGTTCTTTAAGTCAAAGGTCTCCAACACAATATTCTTAGTGTAAGTCAGATGTGTAGAAATAGGTACAACCTCGTATTCAATAAGAGTAGATGTGAAATCAAAAAGAAAATTTTGGGAAATTGGTTGTTGAAGGATCTTGATCTATGGAAAAGGTTCACTAAGTATTAATGGAAAAATTAGAACAAAATATGTTCTTTAAGTCAAAGGTCTCCAACACAATATTCTTAGTGTAAGTCAGATGTGTAGAAATAGGTACAACCTCGTATTCAATAAGAGTAGATGTGAAATCAAAAAGAAAATTTTGGGAAATTGGTTGTTGAAGGATCTAGGACAAGTGGTGACATATACAGTCTAAGGGATGTTAATGGGGGGACTTGTCTTTTGGTAAAAGCAAGTGAATTCTAGTTGTGGCGTAGGAGATGGAGACACATCAACTTTGACAATGTTGTGAAGATCAACTCATTGCATGTGGTAAGAGATATGCCTAAGATAATCAAGCCTGCAAATATAATGTGCAAGAAATGTCAGTTTGGTAAGCAGACAAGGATAAGTCTCAAGTCTAAAGAATATTCTTATTGTAGACCTTTGGAGTTGGTACATACTTATTTGTGTGGACCTACCAAAACAAAAAGTTTGAAAAGAGAAAGGTATTTCATGCATTTTATTGATGATTTCTCTAAGATGACATGGGTTATTTTTATTAAAATACGAATCTAATGTTTTTAGTAGATTCAATATTTTCAAGTCAATGGTTGAGAATGAAATGAATGTAAAGATAAAATGGTTGAGGTATGATAGAGGAGGTGTGTTTACTTCAAATGAGTTCAATGATTTTTATGAAAAATATGGAATAAAGAGGCATCTATCTATTGCTAGAATCCCTCACTAAAACTGGGTAGTAGAAAGAAAAAATAGGATTGTTCAAGAGATTGCAAGGACCATGTTGATGGGAGCAAATCTTCTTGATGTTTATTGGAGAGAAGTAGTTCATACTGCAGTATATATTCTTAACAAAGGATTGTTAATATTGAACAACACTAAGACTCCAAATGAGTTATGGTATGGAAGAACTACAACTGTTAGGTATTTTAGAGTCTTTGGAAGCAAATTCTATATCAGAAGAGATGAAGATTTTTTGGGGAAGTTTTATTCAAGATTTGATGAAGGTATATTTCTAGGATATTCATCTCAGAGCAAAGCATATAGGTGCTACAATAAGATATTGGGAAGAATAGTTGAAATTACCAATGTGAAGGTTGATGAAGATCTACATTAGAATAGGAATGAAATTGAGGATTGTGGATCTAATGGACCTCCCTACTCAGATGAAGAAGAAGAAGAAGAAGTTCAAGAGAAAGAAGAAATAGTAGAAAAGCTCAGCAAGACCCCGACAAAGTATGTTCAAATAAATCATTTAGAGGACCAAATCATTGGAGATAAGAATGAAGGAGTTATGACTAGAAGGCTTGCAAAGACGAGTGAACAACTAAAATTTTCTTTACTATCAATGGTAGAACCAAAAAAATTTGTTGATGCCAACAAGGATGAAGGATGGATACAAGCAATAGAAGAATAATTGAGAAGAATTGAGAAGAATTAGACTTGGGAATTGGTTCCAAGGCCTACAAACAAGAATGTGATAGGAACAAATTAAGTGAGGAAGAAGAAGCTGTTAGGGAAAAAAAAATATTGGTTTGTAAAGACTATTCACAGGTAGAAGGTATTGATTTTGAGGAGACTTTTTCTCTAGTAGCAAGAATGGAAGCTATCAAGATGTTTCTTGCTTTTTATACTCACAAGGACTTTAAAGTGTATTAGATTGATGCCAAATCAGCTTTCTTGAATGATATTTGGAAGAAGTCTACATAGAGAAACCTGATGGATTATGGTTATCAATAGAACCAAACATGGTGTGCAGACTCAAAAAGGAATTGTATGGTCTCAAACAAGCTCCTAAGGCTTGGTATGTAAGGTTATACAAGCACTTGCTTTAGCAAGGATTCAAGAAAGGTACTACAGATAGTAATATTTACTTCAAGATTGAGGATGAAATAATTTTGATATTTGTTGTATATGTTGATGATATTATCTTTGGTGGAAATTATGAGATGTGCAAGATGTTTGTTGAAGAGATGCAGAAGGAATTTGAAATGTCAATGATAGGTGAGTTATATTTCTTTTTTGGTCTTCAAATTTCTCAATTAGATGATGGCATCTTTATTTCTCAAGAAAAGTATGTCAAAGAGATGTTGAAGAAGATTGGTATGGAAGATTGTAAACCAATTAGTACTCCCATGGTTACTAGTTTTCATTTGAGAAAATATGATGAGTCTCCGCTGGCTAATCATAAGTTGTATAGATCTATGATTAGAAGCCCATTGTATCTAATTTCTTCAAGACCTGATATCATGCATGTGGTGTGTTTGGTTGCAATATTTCAAGCTAATCCTAAAGAAACTCATATGAAGGTAGTCAAAAGAATCTTTAGATATTTGAAGAGTACTCCAGATTATGGCTCATGGTATCCAAAATTTAATGAATTTGATCTAAGTGCATACACTGATGCTGATTGGTCTGGTTGTGTTGATGATAAAAGGAGTACCAGTGGTAGTACTTTATTTTTAGGAAGAATATTGGTTTCATGGTATAGTAAGAAACAAGATTAAGTATCTTTATCAATTGCAAAGGCTAAGTATATTGTTGCAACATCCTATTGTACACAAGTGTTGTGTATGGAGCAAACATTGAAGGATATAAATATACAATATGATGAGCATATTCCTATTTTATGTGATAACACAAGTTCTATAAATATTTCCAAGAATATAGTGATGCATTCTAAAACCAATCACATATAAATTAGGTATCCCTTTCTGAGAGAGAAGGTTGTAGATAAAGAAGTGAAGTTGGAATATGTACCTGCAAAGGATTAGATTGTAGATATTTTCACAAAGGAACTTGCAAAGGATACATTTGTGTATCTCTAACAAAAGTTAGGGGTGCTTTCCCCTCCTTCCTGCTAGATGCATAGTTGATGCATTTGTCTAAGGGGAGTAATTAAATCTATATGTTTCTCCTAGATTGATTGTGGCTACCTCTCAGGGAGAGAAAGTAGTGGTTGTTGCTAATAGGGGGATCCTATAAGCTGTTTCAAAAGGGGGAGAGAGTATGCATTTTTCACCTTAGGGGGAGAGCTTGTGCCCTAAGGGGGATAAGATTAAGGAGAGATAATTATGCAAAAAAGGGGGGGAGAAAGTTGCCCTTTTCCCTTGATGTCAAGGGGGGAGAAGTGTGCATGTTAGATTGGTTTTTCCATCAATTCCAAAGGAGGAGATTGTTGTAGTTTGGTTGTCATTGATGCCAAAATTATGGTTGAGTTTATTGTAACTTGATAAGTTTGGTTTTTAGTGTTGTAAAAAGTGAGTGTTTATTGTAGCTTGATAAGTTTGGTTGTCAATTTTGTCAAAAGTGAGTTGCAGTTTGGCTGATTGGTTGCTAGAGTCTCTGAGAGATGCTCCACATATATCCGTCGATGATGATTTTCTCCTATGGTTTGGAAGATAGATTCATGATTTGTTAAAGCATGTGTGATCCAAGTTTTAGTTCATTTGAGTTGCAAAAAAGGTGTTTTGGTAGTGATAGTTTGAAGACACTTTTGGTTTTGTGAGGATGATCACAAAGGTACAAAGTTTGGATCTACATTCCTCTGTGTTTGCATATATGATTGTGTGGTTTAGAAGTTAAGTTTTTGGTGATGTGAAGGTGCTATATCCAAATTTTCATATTATTTGTCCTTCTGCAATTTTTTTTGGAAGTGACAGAGTTCAGGACTGTGTTGTCTGGTGGCCGGTTTCATGTTTGTTGGCTTGCACTAAATTTTTGCTACTTGAAGTTGTGAAATGGTTGTATGAGATTGTTCTAAGTATGATGTGATGTTTTCTATTTCTCCACAAGGTGATTTTTAGTTTCTTTGGAATATGTTGTGGTACAAAATGAAGGTATTGCTAGGTTATACTTTTGCCTAGCCCACTAGGGTATGTTGAAAGTATACACAAAGAGTTCATGGTTGTGCAGAGTCTATGGAGTATTTGAAGATGTTGTATGAATCATGTTGAATCATTTGGGAGAAGCACAAGTAATTCTTATTTCATGAGTTCCACCAAGTTGTAATGGTTGACATGCTACAAGTTTCATGTTTTCTTGCTTAAGGCGAACCTAATTTGAATGTGTGAAGCGTGTAGATGTTGTTCATTGAAGACCAATGTTCTCAAGAGTGTTTAGGACTAGGTTAAACATGTGTTGGAACTTTCAAGGTGTGTTCCTCTTCCTAGTGTTGCATGTAGTCCATTTTGGGTCTTGCCCTCTACATGATTCATGTTGTTGCTTAATCTTTGGCCAACATATGTAATGTATTCAATGTAATCTAATTTATATATTGTTTAAACCTAGTTGATCTAGGTTGATGATAAGGTGATTGAAGTATGGATGCATAATGCATAATGATAATCGTATAAGCAATTGAAAGAGAGTAGAAGTGGGAGACCCTTTATGGATTCAATTTGATCATATCTCTGTGACAGGTAAGTGAAGAGTGTGCCTAATTAATTGATAGAGGCTATGAGCCAAAGGAAGAAATTATTGAGTTTTTCAAAAGCAGTGAGCTAGTAAGCTCTAACGAGAAGTCATTTGAAGAAGTTGCAAAAGAGTTGTCAAAGAAGAATTACAAGCATCAAAAGGATTGAGCTTCATTGTCAAATTTAGATAGTATGACTGTCATGCTATAATATTTTTTTATTTTGTTCTCAGTTTAGGGATAGTTTCTTCATTGGGTTGTAGAACTAAAACAAAGTCTCCAGGGAGTTGTAGCTTCCTTGGGAGTGACACTAACACATTTCTATAGGGAGTAATAACTTCCTTGGGTTGTAGCCCTAAAACAAAGTCATAAAATGTTATTCATTTATGAGGTTGGATTAGGACAGTAGCTCCTAGAAGCTTTTCTCACCATGGTTTCTCCCCTTTTGGGTTTTCCATGTACATCTGGTGTTGTGTGGTTTTGTGCATTGTGTTCAACTTTCATGTTTTTGTTTGTGTTATAAAGTTTAAGATTCAATTTTCTTTGGAGGGTTTTAGATTTGATAGAATATTGATTCACCCTCTCTCTTAATATTCAAATGTGTGTTCAACAGTTTGAAAATACTCCCTAGAGTAGACAAAATGCTACCATTTAATTGGTTTGAATTGAGATAAAAACACTCTAGTTTTTAGAGGCCACTTAAAGAGGAGTGAATAAAACCTTCTAAATTTTTCCAAGAAAGATCAATACATAACAAAGGGAGAGCTACAAGAAAGGTAGGAATATTGCCTCTAAATGAATTGCTTGAAAGATCCAACTATTGAAGCCATGATAGAATTAAAAAGAAAGGATGAATTTATCTAGACTTTATGGAATTATACAAGAAAATTATGGTGATACTAGTGAGAGATGAATTATATTTGCAACCATATATCTTTTTCCATTGTGAGATTTACTCTTCTCAGTCCAATATGCTCCAACCCTCTCAAATGTATTTCCTACTCATCCATGAGATAGAATATTTGAAGAAAATTGAGATCTATGAAATTTATTTAGCTATATTTTTCACCATAAGACCAAGAAATTTTTGGTTAGAATTATATGTCAAGAACAAGTTGAAATTTATAAACAACACTTTTTCAAACAAATATTTAGGGGAGGCTAGAAAGTTTTTGGGTGAAGCAAAATATTAGAATATGAGCACACAATTTTTTTTCCACAAACATGAAATACCTGGAGCATTTAGAAAACAATCATAATAAAACTAATTACCATCCACAAAGTGAATCCATCATGAGAATTAAGACACTTCATTTTCCAAACACACATGAAGAAGCTTAGAATTAGGAAAATCATAGAGTACTTCATTAAACAAAAGTGATGTACTATAAGATTTTCCATGTGGGAGGATGAATCTTTTATGCAAAAGAATCCATAATTAATCACCATTAAGGATCATGCATCTCTAAAGAGTAGGGCATGCTCCACCATTTGTCCTATTATGTGTATAGGTTTATTATTAGTCAACTTGTGGCTACCTTAACTATTTATTAAGTGATATGATTAGTATATTATTATTTAGATAATTAGGTCAACCTAGGTTTAATATTTAGGTATCTTAGTTGGCCTTGATGACATCCAATGCATAAATAAGGTATATATAGGAGCTAGTGAATAGTATATAATCATCACATTGATTATTGTGTTCATATTGAAGAATATTGGAGGTATGCACTTTGAGTGGAATAGGAGGTTTCCCCCTCAAAGTAGAATATTATTATCAAGTATTTGTTAGTATACTTATTATTATTATCATCTTCTATTTTGTAAGTTTCTTTTTATAGAGAGCATGCAAGTTATTAATCTGAGTCAAGATTTTGTAAATCTTATGAGAGATCATTATTTGTTATATTTTGGGTTAAATGAGTGTGGGTGTGTAGAGATATCTTCAAGAAAGAGGATTTGGATAACCTTGGCTAGAGCTATTAAAAATTTTCTTTTATATATCTAAGATAGACTGCTTCAAAATTAATATGTTGGATGAGAATCTAAAGGAAGTGCCCATATATGACCGAGATGTTATGAATATTAAAGGAGAGTAGAGTTGAGGTGGCTAAGAGGAGAGGAGAGGAGAAGAAAAGAAAATAGGATAAGTTGAATCTATTGATTTTTCTAAAATTATTTTTTTGTGTAGGTATGGAGGAAGGTAGAGCAAGAAAAGAAGAAACAAAGTGTCATATTGATGAAAGAGAAAAAAATATCCTCATGCAAGAGGATAATGAGGAAGAGGAAAAGAATGAGGTTGTAACAAAATGAAATTTTTTTGGGAGTTTTGGCTAATAGATTTGCACTTTTAAATTTATGGTATAAATTTAACTCTATTACCTAAATGAAGTGTAATCAATTATCATTAGTTGAGTTGATTGTTTCTATATGAAACAACCACTCTTTGAATTTTTGTAAGGTACAACTCTCTCTTCAAATTTTCAATAAAATCTTAGAAATATGAATTTAAAATAATGTTTACTTTTAACCAAAAAGTAGGAAAGGTAGAAACCTTCAACACTTAAAATATTTTAAGCATTGAATACAATGAATGAATTCAAGAACATATATAAATTACTAGCGCACAAATCATCCTAACATTCCATATGAAGTAAAATAAAAGTATCAACTTGAAATAACACCAAAACTAAAATCAATCATATGGATGAAAACGTTACTCATTCACACAAAAATGATATAACATAAGAAATCAACTAAACACATAGATTGTAATTAAATTCCTCCTTCATCCAAAGATAATTACCACACACACAGATGTAAAATTTCTCAATTCTATATATTTCATTCCAAAATTGCAATGTCGTTATTATTGTTAAGAGAGTCTTCAGTTATGCTTAAGTACATATATATCAAGCAAATATAATTGCTTCTTTAAAATAACTACCTAAAATTGAGAAAAGTATTTTCAACTTCATAACAT
The DNA here is from genome assembly GCA_007258455.2 of Sequoia sempervirens. Lineage (NCBI taxonomy): Eukaryota > Viridiplantae > Streptophyta > Pinopsida > Cupressales > Cupressaceae > Sequoia > Sequoia sempervirens. The sequence continues at coordinate 566,089,632 of VDFB02000003.1, read as the reverse complement.
AAAGTTCAAAAGAAATAATTAAAACAAATAAAACTATTGTTGAGGTGGAAATACAATGATGACTCCTTCAAATGATTGGGAGGTTGACATGGCACTCTTGGCTTGATACACATAGTAAGCTTTTACAATGGGTGGCATATCTCCATGCTAACGAATAATTATGTTTTTAGCCCTTAGTTTCTAAAGGGATTTGTTTGCTTTGGTAACCTCAAGCTTTCTAGTATAAGAAGTGACAAGCCCACTAAACTGAAACATAGCCAAATCAATACCATTGAGCCTTCTCAAGCTCTCCATGATGAACTATTGTTTATTGTAGAATTTTCCGTTCATCCCTTTGAGGCTTCCTTTCAATGTTTCCTCGTCTTTATGATCCAAGTTACCCTCTTTTCTAAGATGGAGGCTAATAACAGGGAGATTTTTATGAATTTCGCTCCTTATTGCATTGCATTCACTCAATACCTTTCCTTGCTCTAATAGGTTTTATTTTATAATGAAGAGTTTCCACTCTATACTCCTCTTCCACATGACACACCTATTATCTAAAATTTTTGGAAAGATCTACTCTCTAACTAGCCTATCCGGACCCAAATCCATCATACCTTTGAAGTCACCATTTGTTTTTTTCAAAACTACCTCTTCATGTTTCATTGAGGAAATATAATTTTCGATTTTAGCCTTTATAACATCAATATCTTTACATAGATTTTTCATATCCGTAATAAATTTATTCCCTTTCGTTAGAATATCAACAACCCAAACCTCTATAGCCTTTCTGCAAGCCTTATAATTTTTCTTTTTTCTTACCACTTCTCTTCCCATAAAGGATGTAGAATCAAATGCAACTTCAATTTGACTAATTGATTGTGAAGATATATCTATCACAAATTTCAAAAAATCTATGAGAACCTTTACCTTATTCTTCAGTTCATCTTTACTTTGCTTATCTCTGGTTGTTCTCTCCACCAACCTTGTTTTTGTCACTTGGAAATTGTGAATATCTCCATTCCTAATAGAATGTCCTAGATTCACCCTAGTGATATTATAATCAATAATAGTAGCTTGACTTGTCTCCTTCTATATTGAGGGATGTGCCACTTTTGCATACATATTTCCAGTATTAGAATCCTTCAACAACCTTGATGTGATTTCCAAAATTTTAGGCTTAGGAGTCCTTTGGATCAATTGGCCAACAATATCCTTATTTGTAAGATTAACTTGGATTTCTTTCCTTTTATTTGGAAAGGTTTGTTCAAGCCATGAAGTGGAAGTAGGTGTAACTTCTGTTCTAGAACTTGAGGAACTAAATTGTAAAACTCTCCTTAATGGAGGGGTACAAGAAGGCTTATCTTCAGGAGAGGAAGTAGGTGTAGGACCTACCCATGGAGAAGTTTGTGTTTCTCTAGGAGGAGAAGATTCAAGAGAAGAGGGAACACTTTCTTGGGAAGGAGAAGTAAACACATTGATCATTTCTTCTTCTTTAACTACTTGTTTCCACTTATCTTGTTGTATTGACTCAAGAGCATCTTCTCCATAGTTTTTCTCTAGTAGACTCTTCTCTAAGGGCTCTCCATCATTGCTGCCCTATCCTTTTGGTGACATTTGTTGAATAGGAAATTTTTACACCCCTGAGGATGAGGGTGCTTACTACTCTCACCTTGTAGTTGAGTGTTCTATGACTTCAAAAGAGGGTTCTATTTCTCTACATTCTTCCTCACCATCTAGTCCCGAGTTCTCCTAATGAACACTACAGTCTTGGCCTCAATAGTCTCAAATTATTTTATGCTCTAGTCGATAGAGACAATTGGTTGAGTTATGTGATTAAAAAAAATAGATCCAATAAATTAGATTCATCGTCATCTAGAACTTGGATATTCAAATTTAATTTGAATGTTACTACATGTCTCAAGGTTAATCTCATCCAACTTCTTCTGTGTACCTCATATTCATCCACATAATTAACCCAATAGTCTTATAGGTCTGGGATGTGATAGAAACTATGACCTAGTTGCAAGTTGTCCTTCACAAAATTCTTACTATCAAAATGAAATATCCTTTCATAGAATTGCATCATGTGCTTGACTAGGTATCCTTCTATATTGAGAGCATTTAACATTGAATTGCAAGAATAGTGACCAAGTCCAATGAGAAATTGCACACCAACCTTCTTTCTCTCCTAACATCTTTTATTCACCTCAGCAACTTTCCTACATACTTCTATCAAAAAAAAACTTGTCCTTTGCATATTTCAGAAGCTTGAACAAAATGCTATCAAAATATCCATTTATGATATATGTGAACCTATGAAATTGTATAAAATATCTTCCATAGGTTTCAATTAACTGTATTGCTTTCGAGGAGATCCTCAGGCCTATATCACCTTAGATTTCTCCAACCATCCTCATGGTAAACACATCATTTACTCTCCTTAAATTCTTACAACTTGTCATAATAATCAATGATTTGGACATCTTGGTCCTAAACTACAATTGGTCTCTGACCTAGCCAAGGTTGATTTGGACATCTTTGTCCTGAACTACATTTGGCCTCTGACCTAGCCAAGGTCTTGTACAAGTGATAACATAGAACAAATAGGATGGTATATAAAAGAACCTATTGATAGGAAATAGGATAATCATCACATACAACTGGTCGCATATAAGCTTTTCCTAATCCAAATACTTCTGACCATGAATGATAATTTGCATGAATAAATATATCCACTCCTTAAAGTTGTGAGCTCTCTCACTACCTTTCAATCTGTGCAAGAGCACAATTATATCATAGATGTCATCTATAGAATGGATTATGTGCAATTTTTTAGGTAGCTGATATTTTCCTTTCATTGGTGTACCTAACCATTAGTTGGTGATGAAATTCCTATATTATCCCTTTTTTTCTAAAAATATCTGATATAAGGAGGTGAAATCAAAATTTGCATATGCTTCCCTTTCTAGAATTTTCAAACAAGAGGCAAAAGTATCCCTCTCAATCTTCACCCCTAATTGATTATAATTTGTTCTAATTTCCCTTGTTTGTAGATCAAAATGATTTATACACTCCAAAACACAATCAATACTATAAATGCTATAGCTCTGAGTAATCCACTCTTAATTAGTCTTTGGGTAATTAGTGGCAGGCTATTTTTCCCACTCTCTCCCAAAATTCATTTAAGTTTATATTCCCTAACTTCATATCCCTCCCTAAATTGGGCATAGTACTTATGAATTCAACTCCAAAACAATAGAAATTCCATTGTGCTTCTCTACTATTTCACCTTCTTTACCATTTGTGGAAATCTCCTCTGAATACTTATTGAAATGAATCCTTTGATGAGATTAATTCACCTATAAACATCCTTAATTAATGCTTAAGAGTGGTAGACAACCATTAATGGTACCCTTAATGGTTGGCACGTGGGAGCTTTCCAATCTCTCACTTTATTGAGACATCTTTTTAAATTTTTGAAAAAGAATGGCTATCAATAACCCTTTCAGCCAATTGATTAGTTTCGATGACCTCATTGGAGGGAAAAATGGGTTTTCAAACCATTTATTCTAAACAAACAAGACATTATTTTGAAATTCCAATTCTCTCTGATGCTAAAAATTTTGGTAATTCCAACGATTTCAAAAACCCCATTGGAGACCGATGAAGGTTTTAAAATCTATGTACGACTCTAAAATACCCTTTCTATCATGCAATCTCTTTCTCAACAATTCTCTAAAGAGAAAAAAGATTTAAAACATATGATTTTTAGGGGAAAATATGGTTTCAATAACCTTGTTGGAGAGAGACAGAGGTTTCAAAACCAATATTAAGTTCTGAAGCCTTAGTGACTTGATCAAGAAATCAACTTTATTTTCATCTGCTAGTGTTTGACGAAGTTGTGAGGACTACTTCGAGCTTCGACGTGGTTTTGAAAACTCACGAATAGACCAACCATGAAGACATACTTAATCTTAATTATAAGTTTCCAAACAAAGAAATAGTTGTGACAACCTAAGCAAGACCCGATATGGTTCTGAAAACTAAAGGAAGAATTGATACTTTGAAACAAGGATTTTTTTTTTTATGGGTGGACATGGTTTTAGAGGATGAAAAAAATCATGGTAACAAGCAAGTATGGACATATTGGTAAATGATGATGCATGTGTAGTTAGTGTTATTTAAAAGAGGAGAATGAGAATGCAAATGTTGTATGTCCAAGTTTGAAGATCAAGTGCACCAAACCACATTTTTGTGCATTTGAGATATAGAAGAGGTGGTTAGTGCAAAGGAGAATGTGAAAGTGGGTATGAATTTTTTTATTATCATATTGTTTGTAATGATGATTTGTCTATAGATGAAGACTTGTAGATTCTCTCCACTAGTTTGGACTTCACATGTAAATTACTTGAGAAAGAACATAACCAAAGCTTAAATTATTGGTAGTTGTACAATTTATTGGTATTGAAAGGTGTACTCTACACAAAACCTAAAGTTAAACCAAGATCCAAGTTGAGGGAGGGTCAACTCATGTTAAAGGGCTACATTTATGATTAGGCAATGGACAAGGGCCAATATATGAGAGTACAATTCTCTCTTTCTCTAGGTTTTGATAGGTCAATGGGAGTTTCTTGATTTTTATTTTTAATATATTCAAAGATAAGTACCATATCATAATTCATCTTGATAAATAGGTGTGATGTATGTGCATAACAAGACTCCTAGAATTGTCACTAAACACTAATACTAGTTAAGAGTTGACCTCTATTTTAGCATATTATAAAGAATGCAGGTTTCAAGATTTTAAAGAGTTTCCCCTTATATTGAATGCAAGTTTAGGATTTTTTCATGTACTGATGTACTAGTAAACTAACAAAGTAAAACCCCACAAGTCCGTTTTTATATCCAATCTCTCTAATATTTTTTTTGAGTATACTAGACTTACAAAGCTAATTAAAACACTATATCTTTTTCTAATATAGGTTAGTTTGTTATACACACAAAACAACTGAGAGGGAGGGGTGAATTAATTGTACATTAAATCTTCAAACCCTTATCATTAAAACCATTAGAACATTATTAAGCATTGACATGGATGTAAATAATTGAAACATCAACACATCAACAACCATACACAATAGAACACCATATTTTACGTGGAAAACCCTAATCAAGGAAAAATCATGGTGAGAATTAACTCACATATATATGAATATCAATACCATCTACAAAAGGATCACTAACAAAAGGGATCACTTCCTAAAGGACTCACTGTCAAAAGAAAGAAAGGCTTACTACCCAAGAAGATCAATTCTTCTAAAATACAAGACAATAGAAATAGACTCTTGCAAGGAGGTTCACTACCTCAGAGCAATAGGAGAATCCACCACAACCAATTGCAACCTTTAGATCATTGCCTCCAATAACTTTAGGCACATTGAAGTGTAGACACCTTCTGGTCACTACTTCTGGTAGTCTTAGGCATTCATGCTCACACTCATATCTCAACTAGTGATCACACTACATATTTTCACACCACACTTCACACCACAAACTTCTCCAATAATTGACCTTCCATATATACCTTCCATAACTTTGAACAATATTCACTAGGTCAGCCTTAATGAAATGTATGCACCTCAAGCATGCAACCACCAAATAGGTTGGAACCAAACACTTTCATGGTGGAAATAATTGAAGGCATACCACACCAAGGGTTAGCTAGGACCCAAATCTACACTAAAACGCTACACCACACTTCCAAAAACAATAAAGCTCATTCGAAAACATGACTAACATGATAGGTTAGCTAATGTATGTTGAGATATGGTATCGTACATGATTGCATAAATTGATTTATTATAATATTGTAATTAAATAATTATTTAGTTGTGATACACCTTTGTGTTGTTGTTAATCACACTAGGTAATTATTTGGGGTCCACTTGATATTGTATTGTAACATTGTATTATTATTTAATATGTGGGAGACATGTGATAATAATTTAATATTGGGGAATATTAAATAATGTGATGTCTTAGTACCCAATATTAAATAAAGGATTAGTGGTTTTGTATTCACATGGTTTTGTGGTACACGGTTTCACCTCACCACTAGTTGTATTGTGTGTGAGCTTGTGTCTATAAAAGCAAACACATGTGTAGTGATTTGGGTTGGCTGAGTGGGTTGGCTATCATTATTGAGTCTTCTTGTGGAGTGAATTTGTGAAGCATGACATGTCATGTGTGGATTCATTCTTGAACACATGTGAATACATTAGAGGGCTTGATGCTTCAGAGGTATTCATTGTAACTCTTCTATTGATTTATTGCTGAATAATATGATGGAGTATGGATGCTTTTGGAGGCTGGGTTTTTCCCTCTTGAGGGTTTTCCTAGGGTATATCTTGCATTATATTATGGCTTTTCTATTTTGATCTATGAATTTTGGAAACTTGTATGCATGCTTATCTGTCATGGGTTATGTAGGAAATGGATTAAGATCATGGGTTAAATGCAATATTTCCTAACAACGTATGATCCCAAAACTTGTCAACCCAAAACTCCAACACACATGACTTGCAAAAGTAGCCAAGGTGTGTCCTTCACCAAAATAGGTTGGAATGGCCTATAGTCACTCTTGTGATTCTAATCCATACATAATTAAGTACCGCATGACCCCAACCCTTAGGTTGGCACCTCTCAACAAAACTAGTGAATTAATGACTGAACGAACCAATTGTTCATCCACAACTTGACATGCAAACCACCAAACCACTTGACACTCAAAGTGCATACACATTTGAAATATTCAAACACTTCCTAAAATATGCAATACAAGAAACTTCAATGCAAAGAAATGTAGAGCAATTCCATTTCTCCCTAATAACCTTCTTCACAAGTCAAAGACAACCCAGCACATTGTCAAATATATCTTTCACTATTGCATGATTCAAAACCTAAAACTTTGGATATAACACCTAAGAAAAATTTTGAACATCAAATCCAAACCACATAAGCACATATTCAAGCATGAAGAAATGTGGAGCACAATACAAAACACAACCTTGCCACCTTGTACATTGGTGCAGGAGCACCTTGTGAGTTTGTAAAAAAAATGAACTTTCAAATGTAAAAGCATGCAAATATATGTAATAAGGTCATGAAGGGTCATACATAATGAATTTTTGGTCACAAATAGGTCACTAGGTGGAAAAAAGAGAAAAAACAAAAAAAAATTGCACAAAAGATGTAAAAGTGAGAAATAGCAAGAAATTGGAAAAAATGCTAAAAGAAGATGAAGAGTAATCTAGTTGGGAAGATAGTTAGTTAGTTGAAGATGAAGGGGTAGTCGATATACATGATGTAAGCATCTATAAAAGCATGTAAAGGATGGGAAAAAGGCAGATTTTGTATCTTGGAATCATATTTTGTAATAAAATATTCTCTACTTTGCAGATTTGTGCTTTCTACTTTAGTTTTTAGTCCTTGTACGGATAGTTTAGTATTCCATAGAATAAGTTTTTGTTTTGATTTTATTGAGAAAATGATTAAATCTCTTTTGGAAGTGATTTGAGGTCCTTTCATCCAGATTTAATACTTTGGGAGCATTTTTAAAGAACTCGATCTGAAACTTCAAATTTGTGTTTTGCGAGTCTAATTTGCATTTCTACACTACTCCACCGATTTAGGCACGATGGATCAGTGAAGTAGGTTAGATAGGGTTGTGTTTATTGTGTTTTATATTGTGTTAATGAGTATTGGTGTAGGATAGATGAATTTTTCTGAGATGAGGCTGCTATCCTACAAAAAATATAATGTTTTCATCATGAAAAGCTTGGCTCCAAGGTGGGAAAAGTTGTGTCAACATGCAAGGAGGATTCAAGATGATGTGGATAGTTAGTGAAGACCTATATGGAGATGTTTGAAGTAGAGGAAAAGTAAAATAATGTTTGGGAAGGTTGTTTTCTTAAAACCCTTGCTTTTCTTGGCTTCAAACTAGCAAAAATGAGGGTTTTGATATTGGGTGTTTTATTGTGCTTTCCAATCTATATAAGTTGGTTTAAGGGAAGTTTTGAGACCTATTATAATGCTTCATAGGGTTGTTGGGAGTTTAGAGGCTGATTCATTGGTAGTCTCTTTGTAATTTTGGCCTATTTTGAGGCACTTTTCTAGCGTTTAGGCTAGTTTTATGATGTTTGCTTCAAAACAAGTCTAACTAATGTTGAGATATGTGATAGTATGTAAAAATGGGTTTCAAATTGTGCCTTTATGTTGGAAATATCCAAAATGATGGAAATGGAATCACTTGATTAGGAGGCTTGGTGACCTATAAAGAAAATGAAGGTTTGATTGCTTAAAACTATAAATATGATAAAATAGAGAAAAGAATGGTACTTGATGCTCGGAAACCATTTTTTTGATGATATTATAGATGTCACTATGTTTGGGTAAGGTTTTGAAGGCAGGTTTACTGGTCTTGTTGTATTGAGCAAGATGTACCCTATGTGTAAGAATGGTGATTGACTGCAATTATCAATGGTTATTATAGTTTAGTGCCTTGATGGCGAGTTACTGATTTGTTCCTGATAAAAATGAGATGATAAAGTGTCTTGGAAGTCTAAGAACAACATTGAAGCAAGAAATGATTGCTATATGGCTATTTTTTCCTTAAGGAAACAAGATACAATGAAGAGTAATAAGGTGCACGCTGGGTGATTGTTTTGGTTCAAATAGGTTATTGCTTTGGTTTTGATATTGTGATGTTGGCTAAATTGTTTTGAGTCTAATAATGATATGGAATAATGATGAAGTGATTTGGATTTTTGGCTGCCTTATAAAATAAAGTAAAATTGATGGATTTTGGTGAGATGAATAGTGAACTTTTGATGGATTTTGTGAAAGGATCTTCTCAGTTGAGTTTGGGTTTGAAGAACCCCTGATGAATTGTTGTTGTTGATAGATACTCTTGAATCAATTGGTATCGGAGCTAGCTAATTTTGATAAGTTGGTTTGTTGATTTGTTGAGTTTGGTTGTAAGTGCTTGATCCATCTAAGCTATAGCGAAGAAGGTTTCTGAGAAGTTGTGTGTTGGAAGAAAAGTTGAGGTATGTGGTCACCATCCTCCAATGGAGATTAAGTTGGGTAGAAGGTGCAAGGAAGGAGAGTGAGGTATCTTCAAGGATCTATTGTTGGGTAAGATGGATGGTTTGTTGAGTTTGTGAGTTTGTGCAGGTTAAGAGAGAACCTGGTTGCTGAGTTGTGTGTGGTGAGGCAGTAAAGAGAGATGGATTCTTTTCTGAAGAAGCACTTGAGTTTGTAGCCTAAAGAGTACTCCACTAATGGGAGTAGATGAGAAGATGAGAAGATGAAGACAAGTTGGTTAGAGAAGGTCAAGGATGAATTGTGGAAAAGAGGAAGATTGCTTGGAAAAGCAAAGTGGAAGGATAGTTCTGTGTCCTTTTGAAAGAGAAGAGTGATTGTGAACCTGATAGGAAAAGAAGGCAAGTGAAGATAAGAAGAGTCAGTGATGAAGACAAATCTAAAGACAAAGATGAAGGAAAAGACAAGACAAATGAAGATTCAAGAGAAAAGAAGTAGTCAAAGACAAGTTTGAAGTTGTTTTGCAGGTGCAAGCAAAGTTGGTACAATATGTTTCGAAGGGACTTGGAAAGTTTCTATTGGTTGGTTATATGGTGCAGGAGCACCTTACTCACAAGATGTCTCTAATTGGAAAATTTGTAAAAAAATTGAAATTTCAAATGTAAAAGCATGTAAATCTATGTAATAAGGTCATGAAGGGTCATACATAATGTATTTGTGGTAAAAAATAGGTCACTAGGTGGAAAAAAGATAGAAAAAACAAAAAAAAAATTGCACAAAAGATGTAAAAGTGAGAAAAAGAAAGAAATTGGAAAAAATGCTAAAAGAAGATGAAGAGTCATCTAGTTGGAAAGCTAGTTAGTTAGTTGAAGATGGAGGGGAGGTCAATCTACATGATGTAAGCATCTATAAAAGCATGTAAAGGATGGGAAAAAGGCAGATTTTATATCCTGGAATCATATTTTGCAATAAAATATTCTCTATTCTATAGATTTGTGCTTTCTACTTTAGTTTTCAGTCCTTGTATGGATAGTTTAGTATTCCATAGACTAATTTTTTGTTCTGATTTTATTGAGCAAGGCATTAACTCTCTTTTGGAAGTGATTTGAGGTCCTTTCATCCACATTTAAGACTTTGGCAGCATTTTTAAAGAACTTAGCTTGAAACTTCAAATTTGTGTTTTGAGAGTCTAATTTGCATTTCTACACTACTCCACTGACTTAGGCATGATGGATTAGTGGATAGGTTAGATAGGGTTGTGTTTATTTTATTTTATGCTATGTGAATGAGTATTGGTGTAGGATAGATGAATTTTTTTGAGATAAGGTTGTTGTCCTACAGAAAATACAATGTTTTCATCAAGAAAAGCTTGGCTCCAAGGTGGGAAAAGTTGTGTTAGCATGCAAGGATGCTTGGAGATGATGTGGATAGTTGGTGTAGGCCTATATGGAGATGTTTGAAGCAGAGGAAAAGCAAAATAACATTTGGGAAGGTTGTTTTCTTAAAACCCTTGCTTTTCTTGGTTTAAGACTACCCAAAATGAGGATTTTGATATTGGGTGTTTTATTGTGCTTTCCAATCTCTATAAGTTGGTTTAAGGGAAGTTTTGAGACCTATTCTAATGCTGCCTAGGGTTTTTGGGACTTTATAGGTTGATTCATTGGTAGTCTCTATAATGCCCTAAATTTTGCACGAAGGCAAAATCACAACTAACAATTTTTTTTTGAACCAAGCTACAATGTGCACTCTAAAACACTAACAATTGATAACCATGAACTTGCATGGTTGAATATTACATGCATCGAGGAACATTGCATGTGCAACATCACCATTGACACGTCGCCTAAGAGTGGGGACTGGAGGAGTAAACATAGTCAGGTGCATAGGTCTATCATGTGCACCCTCAATCCATGTGAGGTAGGATTTAAAACCTAGGCTAACATTAGCTAAACATATGATATATAAGGTTTACTTAACTTTTAATTTTCATGTTCACAAGGTTAGGGTTGGTATAGTGGTTATTCATATGGTTATGTTTGTCATTATTATTATTATTTTCGTTTATGAATCTAAGGATACCAAGTTTGGTACCATTCGATTGTTGCGACAAACATTACTATTCACCAATAGAAATAATAATATTAATACAAATTGACATTAATATCAATATAATTTATCCGTAGTAGCCATGTTAATGAATCATGATAATGATAATATTAATGATATTATTTTGAAAAATGTTAATATAAACATCTATATTAATATTAATGTTATGATATCTAAGAGTATGCCAATACTAATTAGAATGGTAACGTTGTTATTGATACTTTCACCTTCCAAATATTAATATTATTCTATATTAATACTAATTCATAAGTATTAACATTATAATAAGAAAATTTAGTTTATTTATTATTATCAATATACATTATTATATATCAATTTATTTATAGGTAGCAATGTTATTGATACTTTCACCTTCCAAATATTAATATTATTCTATATTAATACTAATTCGTAAGTATTAACATTATAAATAAGAAAATTTAGTTTATTTATTATTATCAATATACATTATTATATATCAATTTATTTATAGGTAACTATTTATAGCTAGCTACTATTTATTTAATTGTTTACTTATTCATAAATATAATTTATTATAAAAATAATTTAAAACAATTTACAAGAATTAAAAAAATCATATATTAATAATTATACATATTCCTACTTATATACATATTATTTTCTTCTAAGAGGAAAGGACAAAATAAGGAGATAATCTCTTTCTAAAGAAATTCTTAATTAGCCGATAGGCTTTTATTGTGGACTTGCCAGTCCACAAGCATCGACATACTTGTCCCACACACCCTGGAAACCATTCGACCACCCTATAAACCATCTGCCATGCCATTTGACGTCCACCAAAAATTGTCAATGATGCCACCTGTTGTGTTGGCATGAAAAGAAAGCCACGAGCAGACTATGTCAGCATGAAAAGTAAGCCATGAGCAAACTCAAATCTAGACAAGAATTTGAAAATTTAATTCCGCGTCTAATCTCATTATGGATGCAGTCACCAAATTTCTTCTCACACTCCACCCCCAGGATGTTGTCAGTCTTCATGACCATAAGCGGCTGGACATGGCCACGGAGGATAAGCTTAAATTCAATCTCCATTTATGGAGAAAGAGAAGGTTTGTTACAAAGGTGCATTTTGTGGGAACCTTCCAAGAGATTATACGAGGTTGGGTCTGTAGGGAAAGATTATTTCAAATCTATTTCTTTCCCCAAGGCTTTCCAAGACCTCTGTTGTAAGCAGGTTTTCCAAGTTTTTAAAGAAGGGAACTCCAGAATCATAATTACAAAGTACCCAGCTTATGGCATTTGTTGTAGGCACATCAATTGTTGGGTCAACAAATTCAGTTTTGGTTTTTGTTTTGTTGCAAGGATTTTGAGAGATTTGATGTGGGTTTTGATGTTTTGGTTGCACTATTGTAGGACCAAGTCAACAGATGTGTTCAGGGAAGGACTGGTCAACAATAGCGAGCTTGATAAGGATGCCTCAAATTGCATGGAAAGCATGCCCATGAGTAATTCATGCACTTGTCTTCCGGAAAGACTTGCTGAGATTGCAAAAGTATGATGTTGATTATTAAGGCTGGTAAGGTTTTAATTAGTGCATATTCGGGCAAGTATTTAGAGTATGAAGAGGAATCAATATTAGACAAATAGTTTTAGGGTTTATTGGAACATAGGGGAAGCTTAAATTTTGGCGATAGGCAAATGAAACTCTTCTTGATATACTTTTATTACTTGAGAATATCTGAATTTACTCCTCAAAGCTATTTTTTTTTGTTTTAGCCAAGTATGTAAACATATATAAAGTTTAAAAAGTTAGCCAGTGATAAGCTAAGAGATTTTTTGAATTTTTTTTTAGTTCTTGTGAATGTGTGAAACTATCATGAAAGATAAAATGCCTTGTCCCAAATAGGAACTAAAACATGTTCTAAATTGAGAATGGTATTGTTTACTCTCTATTGAAAGTATTGTGATGTAAAATTAGTATCGTGATGAATGTAACTACAAATTCTCTATATCTTGTGTAATAAAACACCATAACAAAAAAAGTAGAGTCAAAACTTATAGAGTGTGTTAATTTGTATCTGAAAGCATTCTATTGCTTAGTAAGAAAAATGACAATTGAACCTAGAAATATGCTATAGAGAAAGTTTCTGACATGCAAAAGTGAAAAGCCAGAAAGTTTCTGACATGCGAAAGTGAAAAGCTCATGAACCATATCAATTCAATAGTTCAAAACCATTTGAAAAAGCTAGCTCTGCTCATTCACAGATTATAACATTTTTGTTAGGCAATGCGTACTCGTTAGAGAGAAGAGAAAGTTCAAACTCTTAGTTGCATCCTACCCATGATGGTGAACTTTCTGCTCTTAAAGCCTTAGTACCTCACAAGAAAAGAATGGCACTTCCTTTCCAGCCACTATCAATTGCTTTTGAAAACGTCAACTACTACATGATGACATGCCACAGGTTGGTGCAGCTAGATTTTGTTTGATTTAAGTTTTTATTTATTTTACAATAGTTTGACATGCCTAGCTTCTCCCCAATAGGAAATTTGGAGTTAATAGCTTGTTTTGTGTCAGGAATTGAAGAATGAAGGTGTGGATCATAACAGGTTACAACTCCTTTACAACGTAAGTGGATCCTTCAAGCCAGGGGTGCTTACAACCTTGGTTGGAGTTAGTGGAGTTGGAAAAACCACATTGATGGATGTCTTGGCTGGGAGAAAAATAGGGGGCTACATAGAAGGAAGTATAAGCATCTCTGGATACCCTAAGAAACAAGAAACATTTGCTCGCATCTCAGGGTACTACGAACAAAATGACATCCACTCCCCAAATGTTACAGTCTATGAATCACTTGTGTACTCTGCATGGCTTCACCTTCCATGAGATTTTGATGAGAGAACTAGAACGGTGGGGTCTCAAGTTCCTCTCTTTGTATGCAATGATTTGGATAGAAGTTCTTTTCTTTGTAATGAAACTAAGCTGGCAGGTATTTTTGATGATCTTTGCTATAATGATTACAAATGCTTGTGCAAGAAGTGATGGAACTTGTTGAGCTTACTCCTCTAAGGGATGCTCTCGTAGGGCTTCTTGGGCTGATAGGTCTTTCTACAGAGTAGAGGAAAAGGCTTACAACTTGTTACTAACCCTTCCATAATCTTCATGGATGAGCCAACTTCAGGATTAGATGCCTATGATGCAGATATAATAATGTATACTATGTGCAACATAGTGGATACTGCACGGTTGTCTATACCATCCACCAATCCAACATTGATAGCTTTGAAGTTTTTGATGAGGTAAATTCAAGTATTTTCATGATTCTGATACGCTATAATAAACAATATATTTTATATTGGATCCAATAAACTTCATAGCTTTGCTTCCAAAAGGAGAATTAGAGTGCAAATATCTGAAGTAAGGCAGGTTCACTTCTTAGTTCTCTGGTAAAGGTTCACTTCTCTGTCTTGCCTAATTGCAATTGCTACTTATGAAAAGGGGCGGCCAAGTGATCTATGCAGGACCATTGGGTTAGCATTCTCATAAACTTATTGAATGTTTTGAGGTACATTTGGCCTTCTATTCACTTTATGGTTTCTTGAGACAACTACTGATTAATACATGCTCAATGTCGTTGTCAACACATAGCAGAAGAGAATAATGTTGTTTGTTCCTTGTGTCATTAATTAGTTTGTGGAAGGTGTTCCGCCAACTATAGAAGGATACAATCCAGCAACATGGGTGTTGGAATTCAGTGCCATACCTGTTGAGCAATGTCTTGGCATAGACTTTGCTGATATCTACACAAAATCTTCACTTTATGAGTAATTACTTAATGATTGAGCTTTTTTTAAGCAAAAGTTGTAGTCATCCTTGTATCATTTAGAGGACTCATTTAAGGATGGAGAAATGTCATGCCTTTTCTTAAAGTATTTTATGTTTATTAGATGGAATATATAACTTATTAAAGAACTAAGCATCCATGCTCCAGGCTCAAAGGATCTAAATATTCCAACACATTGTGGACCTGTAGCCACCAGAGTCGTGTTTTACACATTTTTTGTGATCTATTAAGGTTTTTCTGCAAGACTACAACATGTTCCAATTTGGCTACCCGTCATATTGGTTGATTATTTTTTGAACATTCTATAATTTATTTTTTAGAGGCAATCAACAAGATTTATTCAATATTTTGGGAGCAATGTATTGTTCTGTAATGTTTCTTGGAGTGAACAATGCAGCCAGTGAACAATAGCCAATTCAAATATTGTGAGAATATGTAGATTCTAAATAACTTTTATGTTTCAATAGGGTATGTTTGTTTTGGTTTTATTTATAGCATTTAAATTTATGAGAAAATTTAACTTTGGTTCATATTTGTACAGATCTTGTTTAGATGTTTAGTTGGGTGATTCTCCATGATCATAAGATCAATGACCCTATTGTGTTGCTTGAAAGATAATTGTTTTCAATATTAGAACTATGCAGGGACAGGGCATAGAAAAATCTAATTAAAGGTTTTGGTGTATTAAATTTGTCATAATTATTTCTAATTTTCTAATTGAAATGGTATCAAGTATTTCTTTTAAGGTTATAGATTCTAAATAGCTTTTATGTTTCAATTTCTTGTTACGGTTTTATTTTTAAATTTTAGATATACAATAAAGTTAGACCTTAGTTCATATTTGCATAGGTTTTTGTAGGTATCTAGATTTGTGTGATTTTCCATGACCATAAGATCAAGGGCTTGACAACCTACGTCTTAGTTCATATTTGTAAAGCTTTCCTCTAGGTTTTTAATTTTGTGTGTTTCTCCATTATCATAAGTTAATGGACCTTACTTAGTTGCTTGAAAGAAAATTGTGCCCAATATTAACACAATGTACCTTAAAACACAAATCTAATTGAAGGTTTCGACATAATTATATTTTTTGTATTGATTTTCCACTTTTATTATTGAGATGGTATCAAGTCTTTCTTCTAATTTATGAAGCAACAAGAATGATTTGTGTTATTAGTTCCCATAAGTGGCAAATGAGTTAAATGAATTTCAAACTAAAAAGAAATGATTGGTTCTCTTGAGGATTTGAATTAGCTATGTGTGCCTAATCTCGAAAAGACAAACATAATCGAAGACTTTGATGTAATTATATTTGTTGCATTTTTTCCACTTTTTCAATTGAGATGGTATCTAGTCTTTCTTCTAATTAATGAAGCAACAAGAATGCTTTGTGTTATTGTTTGTCATAAGTAACAAATGAGTCCTTGATCAAGCTTTGTGTTATTGGTTCTCTTTAAGGATGTGATTTAGTTGTGTTTTGGATCTATATTGTTTGTTAATGACTAACCATTCTTTAGATATTTACAAAGCTGAAGATAGCGAGTCATTATTTGATCATTTCTTGAGCATTGAGTTACAAGTTATATTAAAGGTTGTTCAACTTTGTCTAAAGGAATTTCTTATCTTATTGAGATTGAATTTTTTCATCTTAGTTTTCTATGCATTAAGTTGCTTATTTGGGTGAACCATTAGACATGCAATCATATTGAGAATAGTTATAGTCCTAAGGTTACATTGATAATTTCCCAAAAGAATCATCATAGTAAGCTCTAGGAAAATGCATCCAAAAGTGTTAAACTAGGTTACTATATTTTTCCTAATTATTCCATTCCTAAAAATAAGGCATGGTACATATGTAGCAAAAAATGCCCTATTTATTATGACTAGGAATTTTTTAAATGCTCGTCATATTCAAAAAAAAATCCTAATTTATTTATATGTAATGTTATTGATAGATTAAATAGTAAATGAGGAAAAACTCTCATTAAGTCGAAATATAATTTGCGGTTTAAAATTCATTTTTTGTTGTTGTATATGCTCTTTACTTCTATGGATACACAAATATGCCATCCAAGAAATGTTGATTTCTTTGTATCCACATAATGGGCCAATTGTAAGTATTGTGCGCTATCACATACTATTAACAAAATGTTTTATTTCTCATGATGCAAGGGACATCTATTTGTTGCTTCGATTCCTCTTTTGATGATTTTATTGTAGAGAACATTAGGCCTACACATTACCATGTATTACTTGATGAAAACAAGTTTGGTATAGATAATATTCAAATTCTTATTCATACGTTGTAATATGTGTAAGAACCAATGATTTTTTCCTAGCTACTTGTAGTGCTATTTCTATTGTAACATATATTTTCACATGTATCAAAGAAGTACCACAACAATATGATTTTTTAACTTCATTTCCAAAGTAAATCTTCAATTGAGTTTTATCTTTAATTTCCTGTTGGCGTATCCCTTGTAGATGCAAGTGCTAGTAAAACTAACCTTTTATTTATTTAGCCGATAGTTTAGCCGATAGGCTATATATATAGTGTCAGCTTTCAGCCGGATAGTTGTCACACGCCGAAATGTTGTTTTAGGCCTGATTACCGGAACCGGCCTGGCTGCTTTTAGGGAAGTTGGATTTTTCCTCCCCCAAACTCAAATGCTGTTTTCACCCTAATTTTTTGTACCCCTGCTGGCAGCGATACGTATACCCATCTCACCGCGCTCAAACTATTATTTCTTAACCTGCGACGGAGCTGCTTTGATCACCGCCAATATTTTTTGCAGACAAATACAAACATACTGGTATGCTTATCCACTGTTTTACAGTTAATCCCACCGTTGACAGCAAGAGGGAATTTGTGCAGAATCTTAAGTCATTCTAGAGAGAAGGTAAGCATTTTTGCTATTTTAGCATTCGTAGAGTTTCGTAATTCCGTTACACGATAAAAAAAAAATTCCTCTTTCATTTCGTTCCAAATAGGAGTTGGGTTTTTCAGTACTGCGAAAACTGTTTTGGGTATCAATAGCTTCTATTAATCCCAACTCAGTGTGTGTTGGCGGTATGAGAAAAAAGTGATGATGCCCATGGTGTACAGATGAAGCAATAGATATCCAAAAACACACAGAACAAAACAATGTACAAGCCTATATAACATTACACTACCATTTTTTCTATCAAACATATCCTGAAAAATGGCAACTTCTCTCCATCACATTGCAAGGGAAACTGCAGACGTGCAGCGCCTTGCTAAATTTTACGAGGAGGTATTTTAACACATTTATGATTATTCTGTTTAAATGATTATGAGTTGTAGTGGAAGTTTGATTAGTTGAACTGTAGGAATCAGGGTTTCTGGGTATATGTTTTTTGTTGATTGATTGCAGGTTTGGGGTTTCACCGAATTGATACTCCCGATTTCGTTAGAGAAGTTGTATGACTTTCTCTTCAGTCTGTTGTTTCGCTGCATATCATGAAGAGGGATCAAAATGCAAATCTTCCGGAAATTCCCTTCAATACACAAGCTGATACCAAGTATGCACTTTTAATTTGCATTTTCTTTCCATTAATTTGGTAAATCTTGTTGAATTTCTCAATGAATCTGATGGGATTATTTTACTCAATTCGTCACTTTATTTTCCGCAGCATTTGCACTTATTTTTAGGAAAGCCTGGGTGAATAAGTGTATGATTTTAAGGATTGGCTACTTCAGCCTTTTGGATTTCTCTCCTTACATATCAAATTTATGTTAAAATTGGTCTGTGTTAGTTATTATCTAAATTTTGCACGCTAGCCCTTAGAGAAAAATGAGTTTCTGGTCTTTAACTTGGCGTACTCCATTGCATAGAAGTATCTCCCTTAACCTCAATCTCAAAATATTTCCTCGTCAACAGGTTTTGTGAAGATATCTGCAATTTGATAATTAGACACAAGTCAGAAAGCCTGAAATTAATTTAAGAATATTGATCTGCAAATGCTTACCCTTTACATTGATGGCGTGACTTTGTTCTATCGATGCCCCTGCCTGGTGTGGTCCCAGCAGTGGCTCTAGGAATTACATAAGGTACATTTAAGATGTTAGCGGACCTGTGTAACCATCGTAACGCATCACCTGTGGCCTTGGGCATACAGCTAGGCTTGTTTCAGCCGGATAAGAGTTATTTGGGCTTTAGGTGTTTCAGGTTCCGTAGGCTAAGTTTATGAGCCATATTTTGTTTAACACTATTCTATACTTTTGATTCATAAATGAGCCTGATTAGATAAAATGATTAGGATGAGGTTACATATAGAACTGCTGTGGAATTGCAGGCATGAAGCTGGGAGTAGAATCTGTGCTACCATATACGAGTCCTTCACTTAACGAGATCACAGCCTTATATACATGTCTGATGTAGAAAGCGGGATGAGACTTATCTTGACCTTATATCTTTCTAAAGGGTTTGACACCTTCCCAACACTCCTTTGTGCAGATGGTTGTTGTATGATCGATAAAAGAATGGTCAACAATCTTACCTCAATTTGCTTTAAGTTCCAATCATGTAGCATCGATATGTTCAGCTGGTGGTTTTAACATAGGAATTTTGAATTCTACATTGGATCAACTTTTTGGTCTAGAGATGAATTTTAACGGATTCATTAGAGAGGCTAAAGCACTATTAGATGCCAAGTACATTGGATACTGTGAGAAGATAAATAAAATTGTTCCATTCCAATGGCCAATGGAGAAAGATTTTGCTGCATGGTCAGAGAGATATGGGGAATAGTGTAATGGCAGTTGAATTTCCATATGTAAAGCAGCTGGATTTGGTCAAGACATGCATCAGGACAAAAGATTTTTGGTATATATTGTATAAGAAATATCAGGGACAGTTTATAACTTGTAAATTTGTATTCCCAAGATATTGTAACTTGCTTTGACCTAAAGCAAATTTTGTAATCGATGCAACTCTTTTAGGTCAGTTAAGTAGTGCTATAAATAAGCCGACCTATCTTGAGTCTCTTATATAAATGTAAAAGAGATATTGTAAAAGGAGAGACTGAATAGAGGATACCAAGTGTAAAGGGCTTTTTGGAGTTTTTGATCAAAATCAATAAGAAAGGAAGCATGTTCGGGTTGCAGGTTACTTTTTGCATTTGAGTATTGTTTCTTGCATGGTAAAAGTTTAATTCAGGTTGAGTTATATGAATAACACTTAATGTGTTTATCATGTGCAATTGTCTCCATTGATATGGATGTTTTCCTTTTGAATGAAGTTGCCAAGGGTTTCTGATTTCTTCAATATACATTTGCTATATTGTGTATCTAGTTTATTGCTTGGAATTAGTTTTGTTCATTTGGTGAATTAGGAAACCATTTAACAAAGGAAGTAGAACCATTGGAGGCCTATTAGTCCTCTCTTTGCATAACAGACATCTGTGTTGTGATCATCAGAGGAGATGTCTGAATTTTGCTGATTGAGAAAGGTTGATGTGTAACCTCTTGTATGGAGAACCAAATAAATGAATTAGGCAATTTGGATAGTGCAGAGTGATTGCTTTGTCATGGAATTTAGATGGCACCCAAAGTCATTATGTAAAATCACGGGTTTTAGTGTTAAACTATAAATGAGATATTTTGAAATTGTTTGGGTTTTATAAGCTTCAGCCTTAGCAATAGTGATTTCAATTAAGTATTGGGAAACAGTATTTTCGTCTGAGTTTTAGTGAACAATTTTGTATCATATATCTGTTCAAAATAACTTACACACAACAAATTACATCATGTTATACTGTATTAACTTATTATTTTATTTCTATGACAATGTTGATTGTAAAAGAATGTTTGAATTTGATGATTATTAAATAAAAATTATATGTAGTCAAGGAAATAAATATAAATTTTATGTAATTTATAAATGATCTCATACATAAATTCCATACAAAATGAAAAATTCTCTTTCTTTAAAAGTTTTGAATGGGTTTATGAGTGTATTGAAATCAATAATGCAACTTTGTTAACTTTGACAGAGTATGGTAGATATAAATTTTATCAATCTCACAAGGACGGCTGCTAGAAGCACAATTTTACACAATTTTCCTTATTTTGTTAAAATTTGTGAAATCACTGCAAAAGTCACTCAACAGTCATTTATTATACAATGGATTCCTCCTATAGATACTAAGTAGCATTTGGAGTCATAGTGCAAAACAAATTTTGATTGTGTCGAACAATGTATGAGTTTTACTAACCTTATAAATATTTGTGAGGGCGTGGGTTTTAGAGGTGAAGGAATTTTTGAGCAATAGCCAAATGCTGTTTGTGGGCACAGAGGAAAATGCAGTAGCAACTTTGAATATACAACAATAAAAATGGAACAAAATATTTCGGATGAAATGAGATGCCATGTTTCAGCCTCTCTCTAAGCTTTTGAACATCAGACTCTGTAGTTCCAAATGCATAAAAACTTCAGACTCTGTAATTCAACAACATTCAAAATTACAGAATTAGCAAGCTTGGCATACAACTAATGTGACCTATGAATTAAAAATGAGCAATTAAAATACCTTTTTTGGCAAGCTATGTAGGAGAGGATTTATGCATGAGAATGTATTCACAGCTACTCATTTCTTTTTCTTCTTACTCTTATGATCTAAACATGTGTTGCATAAATAATCTTTGCAAAATTCACAAACTGACATAATTTCCTAAAAGTGTGATTGGTTAAAGGATGAAATAGTGGATAAAGTGTGTCCTGTCACACCCTTTTGAAGTACTTTTTAGTTAGAAGTATAGTTACTTTCTCAGTTAGAATCAATTAAATAAGGGAATGAACCTGTAAGTTATCAGTGTCATTTTACAGTTTGAGTTCACCATCAATTGAGGAATGAAGCTGTCAGTTAACTGTTGTTGTCAACCGCCATCACTTACTGTGATTTCATGACTCTAGATTTGGTAGCCACCCAAAATTTCGGTATTTGGTTTTGAACCTCATGATGCGCCACTGTAGCCAAGGACTTGCATTAGTGTTTGTTAAAAAAATGCAGAGCACTATATACCAACAACCATTAAAAGCCTTCCTACCCAAATGCAACAATTGCCTGACACTCAATTAGCTGAACAACTGACACAGATGCAATGTATGTTTTCTCATAGTTTAGAGGATCATTGTGTACAGAGATGCAACCTTCTATCCTTTGTTTTCTATTGCCTAGAAATGTACTAAGTACAGAGGATCACTGTGTACAGATATTTGTAATTTGTTTCATCAAAAAATCATTCTATGCAGGCAACTAGAATGTTGTACAAACAACTAGGTCTTTTCTTTTTTGAAATAAATGCTCCAATTGCAGTCTCATTTTTGTTTTTGCGTTGATTTATTATGTATACAGCTCACAGGAAATCTTCCATTGTCTCTTACATGAACCAAAAAATAGCATATATACATCAAGTAATTGTTATTGATCTTACTGTTTGAGTTACTTTACAAGTGGAAATTGGTTAATCATGACAGGAACTCAATGTAGGTGCAGAATGGCTTCTAAAAAGAGATACACAAGTTTAGCATACCATGTAAAAAAGTGGAATTTTACATGTCTATTATTGTCTATGGTCAAAGATTTGCTTGAACTTATTTCTGTAACATGGCAATTGTCCGATCATGAATTATGAATCTGCAAGTTGGCCTTTCAGTTGGATGATCATGAGTTTGCATTTTGAGCTCCATGTGTGCAAGGGAGCATATACTAAATTCTTTTTTCTTTCTTCAGAATAAAAAGAGATCATCATCACATGATGATTTGAAGCAGTTGCCAAAGTCTAGTGCAATAAAGTTAATTGATTTTGGGAGTACCACATTTGAAGATCAAGATCACACTTCAGTGATCTCAACTAGGCATTATTGCGCACCTAAAGTTATTCTGGGTAAGCTTGACTTGGAAGATAATATACCATTGCCTATGATTTGGCTTGGAACAATGTTGTTATCTTTATTTTCTGAGTGCGTACTTTGAGTCTGTCGAAGGTTGCATAGCTCAAGTACACAAATTTGATTATATTTAAGCCATGCTCCATTTACTATTCTTTAAGATGAATTTGATTATACTCAGCATGCATCTTTCTGACTACGACCATCAGGGTTGAAAATTTGCTTTTGTTGTGGTAGATGATTTTGGCATTATTCACCCTCTTATCTACCTCCAAATGTGTGAAATTCTCATCATCCATCCTAAATTCTAAATGAATCTCCACCTTCCATTCTCACACCCATGTGAGAGTGCCTCCAATTGCCACCCTAAACTCACCATCTCCCTCCACTTTTCACATTGAGAGCTTGCAAAACCAACAAGCTAATGTCTGCCCTTGATCTACCAAACAAATCCTCGCTGCCCACTGATCATTGCTTGGGTTTGCATTGTTTATGTTTTGTGTTTCCATTTATGCTCTAATTGGAGGTGTATGTTGTTCTTTGGATTGAGTGATTGTTTTATACGCTTTTACTCTCTTTTAGTCCAAATTTCACCATCACACTAACCATATAAGATAGGCGATGAAAAACCAAAATGGTTAATGGAAAATGTATAAGCATAAATAGTGCATATGAAAGATCTTGTAAAATCTTTGTAAGAAATGTACTCACATGGAATGCAGTGATTGGAAAACATACACAAAATGGATTTGTCGAGAACAGAATGCAAGATTTAAGCTACCCACTTGAAACAAGTTATATACTCTCATGGAAAAAGGCTTCCAAAAAATTGAAACAAATGCTTGATTTGATAGGTTTAAAATCATCTTCTGCAACCTCTGTGTGCTTCTACAATCTTTGCATTACATTTATTTGAGTGATTTTGTGAGAGAATTCACTTGTGTTGTATATGCGTTTACATTTTGCTAACATGTCCACCAGGCAACTGCAAAATCTGACAAAAATCTTGCTTTATTTATGCTGTAATAAGCCACAAATTAGAAGAATGTTGCCAAAGTAGAAATTTGAACTGTTTACAAATAATTTTTTTTTTGTCAAAGTTTTGATTGGCTGAGGAAGGCGCCTGAAATGAATTGTATAGCACTTCTCATTAGGATGTTAACAGTTATTCCCTGTGTTCAATTTTCAACAGACAAAAATGCAGACCAAATGAAATTGAATAGCTGTTCATACGTCAGTCTTTCCAGTTTTGACAGATGCTGCACAACAGGTACACAACTACTAATGCAGCCTTCTATTCTATTAATTTCATATTGTTTACCCAACAAAACAAATACTGACATAACACAATCACTATTTTCCATGATGTGTTGGTAATTTGTCTCATCAAATAATCATTCTGTATGGGCAACTCCAAATGCATGGTTTCCCAGAAGGTGTTGGATACGGCGCAACTCCTGGGTTTTAGTATGGGTTTTCCAATGCATCCCATCATGGTCATCCCCATGGATATCAGCAGCATCATTGGAGCTTTAGCCATTTTCTGTTTAATTTTCTTCTAGATGCGCAATAGTGTATTTCATAGCTGAATGAACAAGAAAAACATATATGAAACCTACGGATCAACCACAGAAATGAGGGTTTGAGTAGGCCTAAGAATACAGACAAAGAACTCATCCGTTATGACTTGAGGTTGTAATAAAAATCACTTACAAGTGAAGACTGATCCTGTTCATCTCAACTATTATTTTATCTTAATGTGGTTTTGAACTATCTTTGCAGAGATGTGGAAGACTGGAAGACTGGCTTAGGGTTTAGCCTTTAATGGGGAAGGAATGTAGATTGCCAGATCTCAAGGGAAGACGACTTCAAATTTCTATATAACGAAATGGCTACAAGATTATTAGGGAACTTGAGTTGGGCATATATTCAACAGTCCAACTATATTTGGCAAAAATAGGGTTTGACATCAAGTAGAATAATCAATGCATTTCTAATATGCTCTGCACTATTATCAGTCCTGTATGCAACTTATGAGTAGATTGAACATGGTTCAAGGCTCCCAAGGATGGTATTGAAACCCCTTGAAGTAATTAGAGGCATAGAAAACTTGAAAACTTTGTAATTTTTTACAGCAACATCTAGACATTTAAAAGCAACTAGAAGAAACTAATCATGATATCTTTAACAACTTGCTCAGGCCAAAATTCAAATTTATTCCCATCGAGCATAGAAAGACCAGATTTGAACTTAAAACACATTATGTGATGAATCTAATTAATGTCACCATTCTCATCTCCGAAACTGATGACAACAACAATAGATAGTGCAAAATTATTCCCAATTTAATACTTTCTCATTCAATTCTTGTCATCATATATAGAAGAAAAAAGTGAAGCCTGCCGGGCTTTGTAACATGCAGAGAGGCATAACCATCATTCGAGGGGCAATTATCTTTTTGCTGTTTATTGAAAGATCTCCAACACTCCAATTCTATTTTGATGTCTTTAAGCATTGCACTTGGTTACAACAGTAATCGAATGAACTCAATTTTAATCAAGTTTAGATCTATCTTTACCAATTAAAAATTGGTATATGTAACCTGAATTATAGATCAGATCGCTGTAAGAGCATTCTCATCATCCTTGGTTTGTGTTTAGATTTCTTTTAAGCTATATTTTCAAGATTATACCCTTAACAAAATCAGCAAGAGCAAGACATCAAGGTGAAACGATTCCCTTGCAACAACAGACATCCACAAAGAAACAGACTCAGTGAGAGGAAATTTTGAAGGCAAGCAATTCAATTGATGGAGAGGTAAAGAATCACCACTATTCTTGCAAAGATTAAAGATGCTATAGAACATTTTGGGCTTTAAGAAATAGCTAGGGAATACTGATAACAAATGTTGGAAATACGTCTGAACCACCACTATTCTTGCAAAGATTAAAGATGCTATAGAATATTTTGGGTTGTGAAATAGCTAGGAAGTATTGATAACAAACGTTGGAAATACATCTGAAATCAGACCTCAAGAACCATACCAAAGGGCAGTCCAAGGAGGCCATGGTCACATTTGGTTGGAAGGAAAGTAATTGGGAACATCTCTTCAATGTTAAATGAAACTTGTAGAGTGGAACACAAAAATCTTACTATTTAATTGCAGATAGCACCAACTGGAATTACGGTTGTTTCATCGGGATTTCAAGCTTTATTGGCAATGAGGCAATACTCATCAGCTTGTATTGTTTGGAAGCTTCAATCCAGAGTCACCATATTTTAAGTTTGATGTTGTTTAACAGCTGTGATATGTTTGATTCTGAATTCTGCAAAGTTTTATTCATATTAATTAAGCAATATTTCATCGCCCAACTTTCTGCTAAAAAAATTTCCATGGCAACTTTGCCTTTATCATCATACATCAGGGAACAAGGAGAAGAAAAGGTCCAGCATTCATGATATGATAATGCCCTACTTCGGAGCAGACAATATCCTATTGTATAGTTGTAGTTGTTTGTGGCATTGCTAGAAACCTATATTCAGTTTTATATTTGTAAAATTTGTTTCCTGAATCAACGCATTAGGGTCTTTTAACTCAGAAGTTTTTTGCAATTTTTGATTTTGCATTTCTATTGAATGTGTGAAAGAGAAAATGATTCTGTATAATTTTGGATCTCATTCTGTAGAAAATATGCATGCAGAAATAAATTAATTGGTGATTCATAGCAACTCACATATAATAGCATAACTTCCATGAAAAACTTCTGCACAGAAAGGCTCAATAATTCTTTCAAACATATCTGAACACGAATGGGAGAAGTCTTCAGGAAAATGAGAATGAGGAATGAGAGCTGCAGAGTGACTGGTTTGGCCAGAGTATAGGATGAAAGTGAGGGCGGCCATTAGAGGACTGAGTGTGTTTCCCAGAATGGGCCTGGTTGGTGATGCCATATGCATTACAATGGTGCTTCATAGTGACATTACTAAAGAGGTGGTGGCTCTCCTTCATGTTGGATTAGAACGAAATGACATGGGGCTATTTTCCTATTTCATGCAATCCAACAAGAATCTATTCTCCCCAACCCAACTTGAGCACCTGCAAGAAGTGGAAGGGATTCACATCCTCATCTTTGTCCTTTGTTTCTAGAAGGAGAATGTAATGGAATTTCTATTTTGAAAGTAAACATGACCTTCATAATATTGTATAAATATATAAGACATTTTGTATTTCAATGGTGTGTTCTGAGTTTTTCAAGTGAATGCCACTCTCTTTTCTTTTCTGCACTTTATTTTAGCTTATGATACTGTTCAATTTTAATCGCATTTACATTTGTCCTTGATTAAGTATGCTTGCCTAGGATTAATAAATGCTGATCACTAAACAACATTGTACTAAGGAACAGTTTTTAGTATACTCAGTACTCACCATGGTTAAAGTAACCTTCTCTTTTACCACTTACAACCTCTTTAAGCCTTGTTTATGAACCAACCGCCTAAATTCTTGTATTATCGGTTGGTGAGGAGGTTTGTGAAACCCTTTCGGGGACCAAAAAAGGTTTCCAAACCTTTTGTAAAATCTGACTTTGGAAATCTTTTCTTTTACTTTTCAAACAGAAGCAGACTTTAGGGTGGTTTTAAAAACTTCATCAGAGGCCGACGACACCTTAAAAACTTGGATAAGTAAAACACACTTGATATTTTTTGCAAGGCATCAACATGAGAAGGGGTTATGATAAATTCCTTGGTGACCGACGAGGTTTACAAAATTTGGGATAAGGCTGACAAAGCTTCATACTTAGAAATTTTTATGGTGGATACACAAGTTTAGGCCATGCGATGGAATCTTAGATAAAAATGGCTCTGTTTGGGGACAAAGACTGCAAGGATGAAACCATGAACCCAAGGATATATTTAAATATTAGTGTCTATTTCATTGGGCATAGTCATGTATGAATTGAAAGGAACCAAACAAAAAAAAATAGCAAAAGGGGAAAAACAAGTGAAGACCAAAACAAGAGACACACCAAAACTGGGACTATGTACACGGTAGGAAAAAACCTACCTCCTAGAGAGAGCCCATTCAATCATGTGAAACCATTAATTGGTTGGGAGAAGAACAATCCACACCTGAAAAAGCCAGAATTCCCATGTAACTTCTGGAGGATAGCAGAAATCAAACATGCCCACAGAATATTCATTTCAATGAGGAACCCAACACAAATAATCGTAACTCCGAATAGCCACTTCTCGTCATATACCTTCTCTTCTCGACACATACGGCTCTGTATTTCGCCTTTTATGTCTTGGACCATCATCTTAAGGAATCTAACATATTGAGTAAACTCACCTTCGCTTGCGGCATATTGGGCAAATTCCAAACCTTTTTCTCAATCATAATCTTCAGGTGGACCAGATGACTCACTGATTTGTTCTTCCTTACTCCCTTTACATTCCCTAGAGATTTCATCAACAATCTTTAACTTGGTTTAAGAGGATGCTTGTATTTTAAAGAATGTGGGAACACAATCCCTTTGACTTTATTAAGGAAAGACTTAAACATAAAGTTCATCACGTTGCTTTTATTTCATTTTTATTTGTTTTTCTGTAATGTTAAAGTGGCTTCTTAACGTGCAGCCTTAGGTGGGAGCAGGGCTTAAATTTGATGGCCGTATGGCCGTACTTAGTCATTTTGGCTGTAAAATACAATGAAAATTTTAGGAAGACCGTATCATTTGAAAGGCAAAATTTTAGTTAAACTGTCAAAATTTCTATGTAATTATTCCTATATATGTTTTTTCAATCTACATATATTTTTCTTAAAATAGATAACCTTTAATATTTGAAAGGCAACTTTGAATAAATGACCGTCACAAAAAAATTGCTTGACAGGCAGGGTCTACCGTCAAATTTAAGCCTTGGGTGGGAGTCTTCTTAATGACAAGAGCAAATTAATGATTTGAATATTATCAGAATGCTGAAATAAAAGTGACGCTGCAAAAACAAGTCATACTCATCCCACACACAATTTATTAATGTTCCCAAGACTTCAGCAATAAAGAGACGTCAAAGTATCATTTTATTAACTAAAGGTTTTCTTATTTTTTTCACCACGGCCTAACAATTAGACTTAGTTTAGAATTGTCTTTCAATATGATAATTACTATTTATCTACCAGTTGACGATATCTTACAATATTATAGATACAACATTATAGAAAGAAATCACAATCAGTATAAAATTTATAGATACTCTAATTATCAATATGCAAATATACTTAAAGTGAATTAAAAAGTTTTACTTTAACCTAAGTTACCGATTCATTTTTGGATTCAAGTACGGGTACAAGATTCCGGTACGGGATTCGGCAAAAAAAAAAATTGGGTTTGGGTACGGCTTGGGTATAGCAATACAAAAAACATATAAAAATAAGAAAAATATACATATTTGCAGCAGTAATTAAGTTCAGAATACACCACCATATTAATAATAATAGTCTAATAACATAGCAAAAATACATCACCACTTTCATAGTCACTAAGTCATTATTGCAATGTCATGATATAAAATTATAAATTAAAGTTCAAACATAAAATGTCAAACTTTTACAATCAGCCATTATTGATCATTGATCAAAAAAAAAATTTGAATCATATGGTTCATCAAACAAACTAGCATCATTAGATGCTACATTTTGTGTAGAACCACAAATAGCGTTAGTGGCACTCACACAAGCATTGCCGCCAGCAGTAGCACTGACACTACCACTCTCATGATCAGTAGTTGCTTCAAGCTCATACTCATCATCAATACAAGTGCAACTAAGTGACTTGTGGAAGCATCCAAGTCAAGTTGCTTTGGCTCAATATCCCTAATAACTTTGCTTGTGTGTTAGGAGGTGCAAGTTTGAATGCACATCACCAAGTCCTTTGCCTTTTTTGAATGCAGCCTATTGTGTTTTATTGAGTGGATGAAGGAGTGTGTGCTCCAATTCCTCTTAGAAGAAGATGAACTAGCAACCTATTAAGACCAAATTAAATAGTTAAGAGTTACAAAATTTAACTAGACAAAATTATAAATTAAAATTAAAATTACAAATATAAAACTTACTTGGGATAAAACTTTTATTGCAGTAGGTTGGAGGTGCATGTATTTTTGCCCATGGAAGTACCACCATTTATGAGCATCCACCTTGCACTTGTCTCAAAGAGCATCCATATTCTGATCAACACTACCAGAGCATGCAAAAGCTATGAACTCAACCCTCACTCAATCACGTTGGTCACGATCACCGAAGAGTCTATGAATTGCTGCCTTGTACCCATGAGCCACTTCACCATCCCTATATGGAGCAACTCTTGATGATGTAGCAAGTATCTCAGGACTATAATATTTGGGACTCAATGCAAAAGCGAGAAGATGCAATGGAGTGGTCATTTTGTTCCATCTATCAACCATGATTTCCTGTAGCTCTTTGAAGAAATTTTCTTCAGGATCTTCCTCTTTTGCATTGATGATGGTTTTCATCTTCCCAATCATTGAGTCGATACCATCATATACTTCTCCCAAACAAGGTCTATCCATGTTTGTATAACGGATCATGCTTAGTATAGGCTCAGTGAAACTGACCAGGTACTCAACATGATCCCACCAACACTCATCTAAGATCCTTTGTTTGACCCTATTTGCCCTTTCACTGCTAGACTACCTCCATATAGCCCAATTAGGGCATATTACCATGGCACATAGTACCTCACGAACCTTTATAAGTCGTCTCAACACAATTGTGTTGGAGGCAAAACGGGTCTCTGCAACCTGTTTGGAAATCAAAATTAAAATTAAAATGTAATTTAAATTTACAAAATCAAAATTTAAAATTAAAAAAAAACTAAAAATTTAAAAATATTGAGAATTAACTTACCTTCAACAATTCCAATTTTGAGAATTGTCTAAATATTCCTTGTCATATGGTGGTTGGTGATAAACATTTGGATGTCTTCGCCCTTAGCATAAACTTGTTTGATCCACTCAATTTTGGATCTATTTTTTTGCAGCATTAGATTGAGGGAGTTGACAACACAAGGTGTCCACAAAATGTTTGGATACTTCTCAACCAATAACCCAACAACCCTACAATTTTTGGCATTGTCGGTTATAACTTGCACAACATTTTGATAGCCCACTTCTTCAATAGCTTGGCAAAGAATGTTAGCAATAAATTGACCATCTTTCACCTGTCCTTCACAATCCACTACTCTGAAAAACATTGCCCCTTTAGGGGACACAACGATAACATTGATCAATGGGTGATTTTTTGCATCCTTTTATCCATTAGAAACGATGCTCACCCCTGTTTCGATCCATGAATCCCTTATGGGCTTCAAAGAGTTTGCTACATGTTTCACCTTTCTCCAATAAGGTGCAACACACCTTCTCAAAACCTGGGCCCTTATACCCCTTTGGAGCCCCATTAATAGATTTCACTATTCTTTTCCAATATGGTGAACAAACAACGTTGAATGCCAATCCATCTTGCTATGTCTTGATCGACAATCTCTCTTGCCTCATTCTGAAATGAAGTTTCCAACGGTCCCTTGGATCTTTTATTTGATGAGGGCACAATTTGCTCTTGAGGGATGTTCATAAATGGATGGCTTTCTGTAGGTGGAAGATACGTAGGTGGTGTAGGGGGTTTCATGGATCGAGATCCTTTTCTCAAAGGATGGCTTGTTTTAAGACTACTAACTTTTTTCTCTGCTTTTTCTTGCTCAACAATATATTTCAACACGTCATCTGGAAGGCCTTTGCCATCACCTTCTGGAGGTCCTGGACAAGCTTTGATGCCATTATCAGGGATCCTACACAAGTGGGCTTTCACTCGACTGTATGAGCTTGTATATTGAATTTTGCAATGACTACAAATCCAAATAAATACTCCACCACCTGGACATTGTTGAACCATTTCTACATATTTCCAAAGGGGAGAGGTTGCATTTATTTTGAAATGAGATTGGGCTATGGCGTTAGAATGGATGCCATTGTAATACCTAAGACAACATATTGAAATAATTTTGGTATTGAAATTTGAAACTAAAAAACTTAAAAGAATGAGAACAATCAACAAAACAATAAAAACAAAACAAAATAGTTCATTTGTTAAAAAAAATGTAAGAAAAAAAAACAAAAAACTTCAAAGAAACCTACCTCTTTTGAACAAATCTTTCTCTACGATCTTCTTGGAAATGAACAGAGACTTGCAAGTGCTTAGAAATAGCACAACAATCAACTTTGAACAACCAACGATCAACCTTCAAGTCTATTCAAGCTTCTGCAAGCAAGAGAGAAAGTTCAACAATGGAGGCAAAAAAACTTGTTTTTCATTCACAAATTGTTAAATGAGATTGTTTTTACCTATTTAGTGTGTTTGGAGGCCGAAATTAGGGTTGCAATGAATATTAAATTATTGGGAAGTTAACATTTGGTCAAGAAAATGATTAAAAAAATGCTTTAAAACCACTTTATTATGGGCATTTTGACGTCAAAATACGTTGTGGATTCACCTTGGATTTGCTGCACCATATCTTGGTCAAATCCATAGTCAACCAAAGAATCCAACTCGAATATGTAGTCATGTTTTCGAATCTTGGTTGAATTTTGAGCATAACATATCCGAATCATGAATCTGCATCATACCGTATCGTATCTGGGCTCTTATAGGGACGAATCAGTAACTTAGACTTTAACTATTCCACAAATCCAGCTCCATGTGGCATTTTACCTTTAATTTGATTTGAGCGGTCCTTACAGGTATGCCCAGCTTCATAAATCCCTAATCAAAAAGGTTTTCCCAAACAACAGATGTAACCATATAATTTTTCCTATCCCAAACGTGGCATAACTAAGCAAGAATCTGCCCTAATCTTTTATGCAGTCACAACAAATTGCAACCCTACATTTCTCTTAATGTACCTCCTTCGACTAAGCAAAATGAAGGTATGGCAGTGACCATTCTCAATAGGGCATGGCCTGCAAAAAGTATTTCCAAGAAGCTAAAAGGGGGAGGATGGGAGTGTTGCTGGTTTGTTTGCAGAAGATTTACCCCATTTTTATTTTTATTTTTTGTTTCCCAGGTTGCAGACCTACGCCATACTTGAGTGCTCAAGGATGGGGCAGAATAGGCTATCCTCGTGGCTTCCTGTTAACTCCCCATGCCTAGCAGGTCGAGACTCTCTAGATCGAGCCAACAATTTCATATTCATGGTTTTCAAAAAGAGACCATGTTATTTATTTACCAATTCTATTATAATGTGATCTTATTCTCTTAAGCTCTAATTTTGCTTACCAATTTTTATTTTATTTTTTCTTTCCCCATTGCTTGCATATGAACACAAGAGAGGAGTAGCACTCCTCTCGTAGGGGAGGTAGGAAGAATCATTTATAAGCAACAGATCAAGAGAGGTGGTGATTCACCTTTTTAAGTCAGCTAATGAATTAGTTCTTCAACTTTGTCCTACAGTTTTAAATAAGCTACATCTAACTACCCTAATTCTCTTTGGAAGACTCTTCTCGACAGAAGTGGGAAAGGCTAAATGCATAAAAAATAAAAATGGTAGATTAATATTATCCTTAGTTTCTAATTTCTTTTGCTACTCTAATTTCCCTTCTTTATAGTTGTATTTACATGAAATTGCTTTTGTTTACAGACTATAGTTTTCCCCTCCATAGATGTCTCTTGAAGAAGCCATACAAAGCCATACCTAGCATTGGGCGAACCCAAAATCTAGGTTACCTCAATTGCCTGGGGCCCTTTATGGGTATTCTCTTTCTTTTTGGTTTGATTAAGCATCATGTTTTCCAAGGCTCCCAACCTTACTTTATTACCACATCTCTACTAGGATGGATTCATCTGTACATCTATTATATTAGAAAAAAAATTGACCATTATTTCTTAACATGTGTTGGTAGGTTATAAATAATTTTTAGGTACACATACCAAGAGTTAAATTTCAACCTTTGCAACTATGCAATAAGAATCTATAGATTAATGGGCTTGTCTTTGTTTTAAAAAGAAATGCATATGAAGAATTGTATCTAAATATTTCTATAATCATACCCTTCTCACTAAAATCTCTCTTTTCTTTGATGGAGATTTCATTGAAGTTTACAACTTAAAATTCTAGAGTCTCTTAAACAGAGAATTTAGCTCAACATATAGGTTCCTTGATCTTGTTCATATTTACTCACCACTTCAACTTTTAGATTTGAATACCCAATTTAAAGTTTTCCAGAAGTCTATAGAAAAATAATAACACATACATCCTCCTACACTGCACAGGGTATAATACAACTTTCTTGCAATTTTCTTACAGCTGATAAAGGACATCCATTTGTTCACCTGACACATAGCTTTACTTGTATAGTGGAAGAGCTGAGCGCATGGTTACCAAATGGTGAGGAAATACCGACAACAATTTAGCAACTCGAAAACTCAAGCACAACCAATGGAAGGGAAAAGCTCACCACCCTTCCATATTGGCATCATCAAGCCACATAGAGTTCTAGCCAACCCTTGAGCCAAGAGTAATCACCAAAGACCCTTCAAATTTATGTGACTAGGAATTATGGAAAACTAACTTACAGGTTTCACACAACAAAAGGCTCGTTATGGGTTCACACACAAAACCAGGGGCAGAATGTTATCCCCATTGGAAGTTCTATATTCTTACACACATAGCAAAAAATTACTCTAATTTCAATACCCCTTATTGCTTGCAATGATCACAAATAGAAACATATGAAAACCAAGGGAAAATCACAACACTACCATATCAGAAAATGCAACAACATAAACAACAAAGATAAACTTGTAGCAACATACTAGAAATCTACCTCTTGCATAACAACCATCTCCCCTCTTTCTTCCGTAAAGCCTCTGCCTTCCATTCCAACTCTCCCCCCAAATAATACCTAAAAATGCCTTTTTATCTCTTTCCTTAATTCCCTAACCCTAGTCACATGGGTAGGGATTTTAATATTCACCCTCCATTTTCCTTTCTCCTCCATTTAACCCTTTTTAAACTAGACTCACAAACTGTCCATGGGTTGCACCCTCTTCAAGACACCAATAAACACTTGAACTCTATATTTTACCCAAATTTTAAACAATTACTAGAGAAAGACAATAATACTTAACTGGCAATCACATAACTAACACATAGCTTCACATTGTGAAAAGGGTAATTAGGGTCCTAGTGATTCTCTTGCCTTCCATTGACCAATTACAATCCTGCACACTTTCATTATTGTCAATACCTCATAATAAAGAAAATAGTTACTTGAATGAGATATTTTAAATCAAACTATCAATTGGACAATAATTGAATTTTCTTATCTTGATCATCCTTATTGTGTATTGTTGAATGATTGTCGCTCAATCTTGAGTATTTGAACACAAAATTCTTGTCACTTGGCATTAGTAATTATAATGCTAATTTATACACAATAGTTTAAATTCGACATGCTTGAGTAAAACTGACCAACATATTAAAAATTACTGAAATAACTAAAATAACATTCTTCTTATATAATTACACTTCTATTTCTAAAATGGCCACTAAAATATAATTGAATTTATTAACAAATCAAATGATAATTATCCCTTAGTCAACCATGACATCACTATATACATTTTCTCTCATTAAACCTCCTCTCCACACTATTTAAATTTACAAATACTAGTTAGTCAATCTACATGACATATTCTAGCTCCCCAATGAACACAACACATTAGAAGTGGCATCCAAAATAACTACTTTAATGAGCTCAAAGAATTTACAACATAATAACATGACAAATGTTATGATGAGGTTGGATTCTTCCTCACCAACATAAAGGAATCATAAAAATTATTAATTCAATCATCATAATAACAATCCTACCTTCCTTTCCTTCATAACTTTGAGATAACAATCACATAAGGGGTTAATTATCTTCCTACGTTCATATTTATTCATGATACGTTCCACCCTAGTCAAAGGAACTATCATATGTGCAACCAATTTCATGAAATGCGAACACAATATATGTTAATAAGGTACACAAATTTTCCAATCATTTGGTATGATGACGTCCCCAAAGATATATGTATGATATCAAGTAATCATATAAACATCCTAAGATACTTACCACATCCTAACACCTTAGTTAAGTATCAATATCATGTACATTGCATGTTCTACGTTAGCTCTAAGTTGTATAACTCTTTCATTTTACTCAACTAATTATTGTTAAAGGGAAAATATACCAATGGTGCAATTAAAGTACATATATCCATCATGCAAAAAGGTGAGGCCTTATAGTCTCTTTGTAATTTTGACCTATTTTGAGGCACTTTTCCAGCCTTCAGGCTAGTTTTCCAATGTTTGTTTCAAAACAAGTCTAATTGATGTTGAGATATGTGATAGTATGTCAAAATGGGTTTCAAATTGTGCCTTTATGTTGGAAAGATCCAAAAAGATGGAAATGGAATCACTCGATTAAGAGGCTTGGTGACCTACAAAGAAAATGAAGGTTTGATTGCTTAAAACTATAAATTTGATAAAACAAAGAAAATAATAGTACTTGATGCTTGGAAACTATTTTTTTGATGATATCATAGTCGTCACTATGTTTGGGTAAGGTTTTGAAGGCAGGTTTGGGGTATGTGCAGGATCATGATGTGCCAAAAAGTGGCAATATGATGGGTATATGGCTGACGACATTTTTTAACTCAAAATTGATGAAACAAAAAGGGTTTTTAAAGGAGATTCTCAACTTTCCACTAATATAAATTATGCTTTATTTTGAATTTAATAAATAATTATTATTCATTTTCTATTTGAATTATGCTTAAAGCCCTGATTGATAAGCTGATTGAAAAACATCTATAGCTTTCAAATGGTATCACATTTTTTGAATTTGAAACATGCATCACATTCTATTATTTGCATACTATAGGATTAAAAAAAAAATGAATTTCATGAAGTTTTGACCAAGTTAAGGTGGTTAGACATATGAGTTTTTATATTTTTGAAAAGTTGTAATAAAAAAATCATAATTAATTATTTACTTGGAAAAACATTACAAAAAAATATGCATCACATCGAGATGTGAGTCCTCTACTTATATCTAAAATCTTATAAAAAAATATTATCATTTTATTGTGGTTAGGGTGGTTAGATAGACACCTACTTCTTATTTTTCCTTAAAATTTAAGTACTATTGCATTGAAATTTCAAATTTTCACCAAATAGATTTTTAAAAAAATAAAAATTTAGTAGTTTAGAAACTACATTCAATTTTCTACAAATTCTATTCTTACATATTTTTGAAATAATATAGATAACTTATTCAAATTTTTATGTCAAGTTGCCTAACTCTGATTTTTTTGAATTTTTCGCCACTTAAGGGCATGTTTTTTCCATGATGACCCTGCACATACCCTTTGTTGGTTTCGTTGTATTGAGCAAGATGCACTCTATGTGTAAGAATGGTGTTTGACTGCAATTATTAATGGTTATGATAGTTTAGTGTCTTGATGGTGAGTTACTAATTTGTTCCTGATAAAAATGAGATGATAAAGTGTCTTGATGGAAGTCTAAGAGCAGGATTGAAGCAATAAATGATTGGTTTGTGGTTATTTTTTCCTTGAGGAAACAAGATACAATGAAGAGTAATAAAGTGCAAGTTGGGTGATTGTTTTGGTTCAAAGAGGTTATTGCTTTGGTTATGATATTGTGATGTTGGCTAAATTGTTGAGTCTGATAATGATATGGAATAATGATGAAGTGATTTGGCTTGTTGGTTGCCTTATAAAATAAAGTGAAATTGGTGGATTTTGGTGAGATGAATAGTGAACTTTTGATGGATTTTGTAAAAGGATCTTCTTAGTTAAATTTGGGTCTAAAGAACCCCTAATGAATTGTTGTTTTTGATAGATGCTCTTACATCATACATTCTTTATACAAATTTTCTCAAAAGCACTTAGAAACCAAGCAAAATTGCTACATATGCAACACCAACTCATCACCACAAACACCTTCTCATATAACCATATAGGTTGACATCAATGAAAACACTAATGACAACATAATGAAACAATATCCCCATTTTCCATTAATCGCAACATCTACTAAAAGCCATCAACAACAAAATAAAATTTGCAACTCCAACTCTCAAGTAGCTCTCCCCCTCACTTGGAAATTTCTCTCTCCACTTTTCTATGTGTTTTTCGGACATCACTCTCTCTCCCCTTTGACATTAATGGAAAATGGAAACACCTTCATACTTCACTTTTTTCTTTCCCACTTTAGGCACAATATATGCTCCCCTTGACTTCACCAACAAAAGACACCACTACCTACTCCCCTTGAGAGGTAGCCTTCATCAATCTAGGACAAAGAATTCATGTCTTGAATGAAACCCCTAGATAGATGCACCATATTATGCATCTAGTTGAAAGGAGGATGGGAAATAACCCCTAGATTATGTTTAAGATACTCAAATGTATCTTTTGGAAGAGCCTTTGTGAAAATGTCTACGACTTGATCCCTTGTAGGCACATACTCCAACTTTACTTCCTTTTCAACAAATTTCTCTCTTAGAAAGTGATGCCGGATAGAGATATGCTTTGTTCTTGAATGGAATAATAGATTTTTTGAAATATTGATAGCACTTGTATTATCACACAAGATAGGAATAGGTTCATCATATGATATTTTGAAATCCTTCAATGTCTGCTTCTTCCACAACACCTGTGTATAGCAAGATGCTGCAACAATATATTCTTCCTCTATAGTAGATAATGACACTGAATCATGCTTCTTACTTATCCAAGAAAATATCCTGCTTCTACGGAAGAAAGCCCCTCCAATTGTACTTCTTCTATCATGCACACAATGTTACACCCTGTTTCATAGTTACCGAGTTACTTTTACCATTATGAGTGAAAATGTTGATAAATACAAATTGTGACTTTAATATGTTTGCTAAGTGAATGAAATACGTGAATATGAAATAAGATGTTATTAATTTCAAAATAATGAATATGTTTTGAATTAATGGAATGCTATGTATTATAATATGAACATTCTAATGCTTTTTTGATACAAATGTTTTATGATGCAAATGGATTTACTATGAATGTCTAACTACCTTGGTGTTTTACTAAGCTGGATGCAAGGACAGATTCAATCCTCTGGAAGGGAGGGGAAGTATCACTCAGGAGAAGTGATTGGTCAAGTAACCCTTAATGAACTTAACTGAGCACACACACACACACAGAGAGAGACACACACACACTTCTTGTAGGTCAAGTTGAGTCGAGTCGGGTTGAGAATTGGTAGGTAACATTTAGTCTTGTTTGTGCATGATTTAGAAGGGGTTATGATCTCATTTTGTGGATGTTCTTGATTGGGGTTTCATGATTAATTATTTATATTGAATGAAAGATCTTTATGTGTGCATACTTGGGTGTTAGTTGATAAGGTATATACCTGGAATGTATAAGTATATATATGTACATGCCTTTGATAACTCATATGCATGGTAGTACCAATTGGATAATTGTGACATATACATATATATACACATGCACTTCATGGATCTACATCAATTGATGAATATGTGGCAATTATATGTGTTTAAGTTGGATATAAAAGTAATGATATATGTATATTAAAAATATGCATATATTAATGTATGAGTATATTATTATGTTCATGTAAAAGAATATACTTATATATTAGTATACGTATATATGTATATACATATATATAATTAATTTAATATATATAAATGCATCATTATTATAATAGGATAATGATATATATTAATGTATATGTGTGTATAATTTCTATTTTAATATATGAATATACTATGTCAATCGACCATTAATACATACATTTTATAACTTTGTGAATATAAATATATATTTCAATATATCTATATATACATATATAGATTGATGACGATATATATATAAGAAATAAAATGTCCCTTATATTATCAAAGTGTTGGCCTCCTACAATGATTCAATAATTAAGCCTTTACAACCATGATTCAAAGATTGGACATCTAACTCGAATAGCTATCTCAATCATCATGAAGGTGCATTTAACTTGTCAACCTAGGGACATGAACTTGAAATGGGTTGGCACAGTATGTGCACTAGGAACTCAAAGTAGCCATCTTCATTCTATAACTAAGAAAAGAACAATACTGGAAAGTAAATTGCTTGAAAAGGAATTAAACAAGATTGAACATCAATTAACAACTATGCTAAGCTGAAATGCATGATAAGAATAAAGATCTGAGTGAACAAACATGAAACTACTCTATCTGCTTTGGCTGCAGGAACAATCAATGCCATATTTTGAGCTAAGTACTGAGTAAGAAGTAATAAATAACTAAAATATTCTAAGGGATGGAATACTCACCAAGTGGGCCCCCTTGGATGAGTATCCTCTTAAGACTAATATAAAATCAAATGCTCAAACTCAGAATATCATTTCATTTATTGGAAAATGTGTAAACAAAATAGTAGCATGACTGTATTGAAAATAGAGAATGCTTAACACATCATCAATATCATCTATTAATAACAACAAAAATCAAGAACTAAGAACCTCTAAGAAGAAGGTTTAGATCCTTATTTATACTACTAGCTAAACAGGGCGACCAACTCCCACTAACTGAGAGGACACCATTTAGGGAAAACAGGGAAAAGAGTGGCAGGGTGGTTATTCCTATAGGGAATCCAGTCAGACATGCATGTCAAAATGTGGACTCAACACTGTAGTAATTCCCATAATTGCTCAATTCCATAAATGCAAGGAAGTTACATTTGACTGTCATGGGGAATCTGCTGTCATGGTCCTCTAGTTGACTCTTTGAAGGATTCCCTTGCATGACCAACTGATGGCTATCTTTCTCAACTTAGCATCCACAAATTGTATTTGCATGGCAATGTCAGTACACATAATAATTGGACATCTATAATCAACTTAAAGAACATTCATCAACCACATGCAAAATCAATATAGATAATCCACATAATATGCCAATATCATTAAAACTTTGCAGAGATAGGATTAACTCAATGTCAATGGTTTGAGGGAAACATTATGCAAATATCAACACTTAACTATTAAAGTTCATGACACTGCCAACAAATAAACTATAGATTCTACCCAAAATTTAACCAAATACTAGGCTCATCACTCCCCACAACCTAACATCTTGCTAGTTCTCTAACAGTGGAAGGATTATTCTTTTGCTTGGTCAAGGCTCTGAAGTTTGCAACTGATAGCTATCCAACATCTGTCTCTGCTAAGCGTGAGTTAGAGTCCCAATAAAATCCTCCCAATTTGTCAAATTTTCCCCATCTCTGTCTTTTTGCAACAATGTCGTACTGGTAGAACTTGTAGTTTGGTACTGGCCACAAGAGAATGGGTGGATGGAAATTCAGGGGAAGCCAAAATCACCCCTTGGTTCTCCCAATCTGAATATACCTGTCAATTTGTTTTAATGTTGTAGCATAGTTATGGATAGAATGGGGTTTGAGCTGCTTCAGCTCATTCGTTAAGCTATTCCATCTTTGGGACAATTATCCTCTCACAAGCTCCTCTTTTGCTATTGCTTTTACCTCATACTCAGTGTAGACTGCCTCAATCCAATGCATAATTTTGTTACTATAGCTAGGTCTAAGAAGAATTTTGAGCCATTCTCTACGAATATCACTTGGGTGGCTTTGATTTGACCCTAATGGCCAAGGGGATATTAGATTCCATCTTTTTATAAGCATTATGTTGCTCACCCCAACTGATCTCATTTTGCACCCAAGACATGAATGCTCTCAACTAAATGTCTCCAACATACAACAACGGGTTCCAATTGTGGTCCTGTGTGACAAGATAATTATGCAAATAAAATTCACATAGAAAATTTTTCATCTTAGGGGAGGCAATCCTATAGGTATTGAAGAATTCGGTAGGAGTCTCAATAGAGGGGTTCAAATTTGAAACAATTTTTGACAACTTGAAAGAGAGATATTTCTCTTTCAAGTGTAGGGCATAAACCCTTGGAGGGGTTTTGCATTCCAAAATCTGTGGTACCAAGGTCACATTGTTATCTACTTTCTTCTTCAGAGTAGTAATTTCCTCATTCTTTTCTTCAATGACCTCATCCCTCTTTTGAATTTAATTTTTCAATCTCTTCTTCTCCTTTTTCCATTCCTCCCCCCTCCTTTGTATTTCTTCCCATAAATTTAAAATTGCTGCATGAACTATAAAACCAGGAGGGTTATGAATTCCTACCAGCATTTTTGTCTATGGCTACTCCCCATATGGTATTATCTGCATGAACTCAGGCTGTCCAATTGTTTCAAGCTGCAAGGGTACTATTTATTCTCCCTCTTCTTGCTACAAGACCTCTTGTTCTCGTTCTTGGATTTGCTCTTGCTCTTGTTGTGTTTGTAGGAACTCCTACTTTTGTTCTTGGTTTTGTTGCAGGAACCCCTGTTTGTCCTCAAGTTCTTCTACAATATAATTAGCAAGGTTTGCTAGTGTTATTTTTGGTATTCTCTCAAAAATGTCCTCTTCTTTTTCTTCAACATTTTCCAGCCCCATTGGAGCTTTAATGTCCTCATGTGATGTCTCTCCATGCTTAGGGATTTCCTATGGAGGCATACAAAAAGCCAACCCAACTGGTCTTGATTTCCTAGGAGTACTCTTACATTTTCCTTTGGCTACAGGATGAATAGTATCAACCTTTCTCTTCCTAGCACTCGAAACCTCTTTTTCTACAGACTGTGTTTGGGATTTTCCTTTTCCTATTTTTTCCTCCTTCTATTCCATAGCTCTCATTATGGTTTCAAGGGGGACATCATCATCCAAATCAGATGAAGAGCTTGCTTTTTTTGAATGATTTGTTTCAGAGGAACTAATGTCTATGGTTTCTTCTGTTGCTGCAGGAGGGTTCATACTAGAGCCAGCGCCAGAAGTTGAAGCACCAGGAGTGGCTTCAACTATGCTTAATCTCTTGTTAGATCTATGGGGCTAAGGTAAAACCCTAGGTTGTAATTGCTCAAGCCTAAATTGATCAACATTCATAAACTCCTCCTAGGACATTCTAGATACATTATGTAGATATTTTTCAACCAAAAATTTAATCAAGAAATGGTGGGAAATAGAATTTTCCCTACCTTTTTGTATTTTGGCTACCATGATGGAGTGAAGGCTGTATAATATGTTAGAAAAATTCATCCTCCTCCCATGCCTCATGTGACTCAACAGGTTGAAATGCACTAAATGCAGGTTCAACAAACATCCTTCATAGGTGATATACCTTATATTGTAGACAACGACTTGCTTCCATGGTTTAAGCAAAGATGTCCTTTTTGCACCCTGTTTATTCATGCTAATTGGAGGGTCACCATGTATTGTAAATTTTTCCCTAGTTGACTTGGCATCTTTGGAGGCAGGGTAATGCTCACCATCAATAGGTAACCCTGAAACTTCTGCAACTCTTTCCTCTGTTGCCACAACCTCTAACCCTTTTACTATGGCTTTGCCTTAAAAAAATGTTTGAGCAAATACAAGTGCAATGCCTTCATCAAATCCATCCAACTTCATGAAATAGTCAAACCAATCACAATGTTGAAATTATGCCAGGAATTGTGCATCTTGCAATAGAGCATCATGAACTGAGGGCTCATTTCGAATTAGCCCACCTCCCATTGTCTGAAATCAACTATCACTTTGCAACTTTTTTTTTTTTTGCAATTCCTTTCTGAAATCCAACACCTCCCTACTAAATTTTTAGTGCTAATATTGACTAAATTTCCCTTTGCTTTTACCTCTTGCCTTTTATAACACAAAATTAAGATAGGGTTAATTATGGCAAGGAAATGAGTGATAAATGGGAAGAAATGGCAGCTATAGTTAACGTCACTTCACACATGTGAGCCAAAATTTCAAATTGGATCATTTTAAATTTTTTTGATGTAGCCTAATTATGATTGGACACATGAGCAATATACTTTTATTTTTTCATCCCCCCCAACTAAAAATTGGACACGTGTCTGCACATGTGAGAAGGGAGTGGTGATTTGACAAGGAGTAATGACATACCATGTGAATGTCTATACTAACGTACCATGGTTAAATGAACACACTTAAAAGGTAATTAAAAGATGATAATTAATGCACACATACTTGAGCATGTGGAGGATTTTTTGCAAAAATCGTGGAGAGAAAGTACCATTCACTTTTTTTAGAAAATAATTGAGCAATTAATGAAAGTGAAATGGAGTGAGGTGAGGTGGAATGAAATATTGGAAGAGAG
Source organism: Sequoia sempervirens (assembly GCA_007258455.2). Lineage (NCBI taxonomy): Eukaryota > Viridiplantae > Streptophyta > Pinopsida > Cupressales > Cupressaceae > Sequoia > Sequoia sempervirens. The sequence continues at coordinate 566,045,327 of VDFB02000003.1, read as the reverse complement.
AGAAAGGTGATAAGATGGGAAAAGAAATGGACTTCCAAAAAAGAGGAAATCTTTATTATGACAAGTACATACCTTAATTTAGCCAAAAGGAGTGACACTAGGTCCACTTCCTTCAGTTGTAGGAAGCTCATGTGTTGAACATTGGGTGAATTACTACATGAAATCTTCTTTGGAGATTGGCCTATGATATAATTTGAGGCGATGACCATTGTCAAGTAACTTGAATCTAACAGGGTCAATGGTAGTGAGATGAACAACTCCATTAGGAAAGACCTTAACAAAATTGTATGGTCCTAACCATCTTGTCTGTAATTTTCCTACATTGTCTTGATACCTTGAGTCATATAACAATGCCCAATCACCTGGCTAAAATTTCTTCTCCTTGATAAATTTATCATGCCACCTCATTCTTTGATTCTGCACTACCTTAGTGTGGTGCAAAGCTACTCTTCTCATCTCATGCAAAGCATTTAGCTGCATGACTCTCTCTTTTTGTTCCTCAGAGATATCCATCCCCAGGTCTACTGTAGTCCTAAGAGTCTTGTGCTCAAATTCAATAGGGATCATAACTGTCTTCCCATACAACAATTCAAATGGAGTGAAGCCTATAGTGGTTTTCCAAGTGGTCCTATAGGACCAAATAGCTTCTAGTAATTTGCTTTCCTAGTCCTTTTTGTGGATGGCTACTATCTTGGTCAGAATGGCTTCAATTTATTTGTTGGTCACCTCAACTTGACCATTGGCCTGAGGGTGGTAAGGGGTAGACTTCCTATGTCTTATGTTATACTCATTAACCAAGGATGTAACAAGGGTTGAAGTGAATTGAGCTCCTTAATCATTTACTATCTCTCTTGGGATTCCATACCGTGTGAAAATTTCTTCATAAAGAAATTATGCAACCTTATTGTCTCTTGCATGCTTCATGGCCTTGACTTCTACCCACTTAGTTACATAATTAGTGAATTTTAAGATATAAGACTTACCATTTGATGGAGGGTCAATGGGTCCCATAAAATATAATCCTCAATTGTCAAAGGGAGTGATCACTACTTGGGGATAAAGCAACATCTCATCAGATTTGGTTGGTCAACCCATCCTTTGACACCTATCAAATTTCCTTGTGTATCTTCTTGCATCCTTGTGGAGTGTAGGCCAATAGTATCATGTGTTTAGAATCTTCATTGTTGTCCTCTTTGCTGCAAAATTCCCTCCACAGGGTTCATCATGACATGCATACAGGATGTCATATGTCTCATTTTCCCTCACACATCTTCTCATAGCATGATCTGGTCTAGTATAAAACAAGCATCCAAAAATCCATGAAAAAGAAAAAGAATTTTCAATGAGCACTCCTCTCTTTTGGTGAGAAATGAGGAGGAACTCTTCCTGTTACAAGATAGCTAGGTATGTCAGCATACCAAGGTGTTTGAACATTGATGGAAAATAGATGCTCATCAAGAAAGGAGTTATGTATGGCTTGATTATCCTCAGATGTAATCATCCTTGAAAGAAAATATGCAAAAACATTAGCCTTCCCTAGTTTATCCACAATGGTTATGTCAAACTCTTGCATCAACAATAACCATCTTTCCAATCTACTCGAGATCAGGGGTTTATTCATAAGGTATTTAATGGCTACATGATCAGTGTGCACAAAAAATTGATAGCCTGTTATGTAGTGCCTGAATTTTTTTAGGGAATAGATCACTGCTAGCATTTCTTTCTTTGTCACAGTATAGTTGAATTCAACTCCTTGTAAATTTTTTCTAACAAAGTAAATAAAATTTTCAATGAAATCTTCTTTCTGTCCTAAGACTACTCCTATGACATAGTTTGATGCATCTGTATGAATGTGAAAAGGGATCTCCCAATTAAGTCCTTTCAATACAGGAGGAGCATGGGTCAAGGCTACCTTCAAGTCAAAAAATGCTTTATACAATCTTCTGTCCATTGGAATTCAACATCTTTGGTTAAGAGAGTGTACAATGGTGCTGCCATTTTGCTAAATTCCTTGATGAAATTCCTATAGTATCCTACATGTCCCAAGAAACTCCTAACATAATTTTGTTTTGCAGATGTAGGCAGATTAGTAATTACCTCAATTTTTGCAGGGTCTACTTGAATTCCTTTGTGAGAGATGTAGTGGCCAAGAACTACACCTTCTTGCATCATCATGAAGCACTTCTCACTATTTAAAGATAGGTTTTTGTCTTCACATCTTTGTAGGACCTTCCTGAGATTTTCCAATGCTTCATTGAAATCAACACCATAGGTAGTAAAGTCATCCATATAGATCTCCATGCAGTCAAGGGAGATGTCTAAAAATATGCTAATGACTACTCTCTAGAACATTGTGGGAACATTGCATAAGCCAAAAGGAAGTACTAAATGGGAATATATTCCCCATGGGCAGGGGAAGGTTGTCTTCTCCTGATCCTCAGGTGCAATTTGAATCTGGTTGTAGCCACTATATCCATCTAGAAAAAAAAAGTACTACTTTCCTCCAAGTGAGTCCAAGACTTGATCTACAAAAGGAAAGGGAAAATAGTCTTTTTTGGTGGAAACATTAAGTTCTCTATAGTCAACAAAAACTCACCATTTTCCTCCCTTTTTTGGCACGATCACCAATGGGGACACCCACTGGCTATCTGAGATAAGATAGATAAATTTGACATCCAACAATTTTTGTTGTTCTGCTTTAACAAATTATCTCAATGTAGGGTTGATTCTTTGTAGAGGTTGTCTTACTGGTTGGAAATCATCTCTGATGTAGATCGTACGAGTGCAAATCTTAGGATCCAGTCCTTTCATATCATGATAGTCCCATGCAAACACATGTTGATGAGACTTCAGTAAGTCTGCCAATGTCAATTGTTGTTCTTCACTCAACTTACTATTAATATTCAAACATTTTCCTTCAAACACCTGTATTTGTGTAGTTAACTCTATCATAGATGCTTCATTAACACTTGAGTTCATATGGAAAAATTGTGTGGAACATACCTGTTGCTGTAGGAAGAGTGGCTGCAAGAAGTTTATCTATAGGCATAGTGGTTGCAGGAAGAGTGGCTGCAAGAAGAAGTGTCTTCACGAGATTAGCAGAACTAGATGAATGAGAGGACAATGCTTCCTCAACTTCACAATGGCTCTTAATTATACTAGATAACACTTCATCTTTGTCTTGAAGTTGTAGAAAATGACTTCTGCCTAACATCATGAGCTATGCCACAGAGTTAACTTCCTCGGCTTCCTCAACATGTGGCCATACAAGATTCTCCTCATCATGGGACGACTAAATAGGAGGATAAAGAACAAGATTTTTGGTATTCCTGCCATCAGAAATAGTCATGTCACTTGACCGACACCCAATATAAGCATCTACTATTGCTAACCATGGTCTTCCAAGAATGATAGGATATCCTCCTAGTGTAGCTTTAGGAGAGAGAATTATGAAGTCTACTAGATTCTCCCAAGAGTCTAGAATTACCACAAGGTATTCCACTATACCATCAGGCTTTACAATAGAACTATCAACGAGCTGCAGGACAGTAGGAGTAGATCTCATGCTTACAACATTTAGTTGCTGCAGAATGTCCTTAGTTATCACATTTATTGCTACTCCCAAATCAATTAGGGCATTCTTTATTTGGATCCCATTTATAACAACTACTACTATAGGACCACTTGGATCATTGTACTTGGGAATAGTCACTTTTCCAAGCATGATGTCAGTGAGTTGTCCCACCATATGGATTGTAGTTGGGTCTTTCTTCTTTCTCCCCAACTTCTTGAGGCATGCTTCCTTGATTGCCTTTCCATATATAGGAACACATTTCATGGATTGAAATAAGGGGATTTGGACACATATGTATTTCAACTGCTCCAAGATGTCAAAAGTTGTATCTTCTTTGTCTTCCCTATGCTTAACAACTTCCAATCTTTGAGGGAATGTTGGCTCTTGTGCAATCTTCTTGACTGGAATTGGTTTTGGATTGCTAGGTACATTTGGCTGAATAGAATAATTCAGAGGTTCCTCCTTCTCTTCCACAAGTAGCTCAGTGATGATGGGTGTGTAAGGAGTTGGTAAAGTGGTTCTTGAACGTAGATGGATGTCACTCACACTCATAGCACATGCAGGAAATTGATTTAGATCAACAAAATATACTAGCTACTACTATGGTTTTTTATTTGGGTTAGGTGTGGGATGAGATGGTAATTGAGTAGGTTTAGGTGCATTTGAGATTGAATTAGCAGGTGGAGGCATTATAGCAGGCTATTGGGATTGAGAAGGTGGCTGCATGTAACCGGTTGTCTGGTTTGGCCATTGGTGACCTCTCCATTGAGATGTTTGTTGCCAGTTTCTTGGAGGTGGCTGCCAAGGTCCTTGAAACTATTGCCAATTCCCCCGAGGTTGCTACCATTGGGGTGAGGAATTTTGATAGTTGGACCAAGAATTTGGAGGGTTACCCCAAGATTGTTGTGGATATCCCCCATAGTTGGATGGATATGGAGGCTACCATTGGTTACTAGATGAATAGGAATTAAAATATGGCCCAACAAAAGATAATGGATCTAATGGCATACCTTGTCTTGGAGCCCATGACTTTCTCTATGCAACAAAGTAGACTTGATCTTCCTCAATATGAATTGGTTTAAACTTAGGTGGAATTTTCTTATTGTTAATGTTAGCTACCATCTTGCATCTACAATCCCTCTTCTTTTTTCTACAATGAGGGCAATATTTTTTCAACATTGTCTCTCCCTCCTCATGTTTCTTTTTGGCCTGAAGTGTATCTAGTTGAGTAGCTAAATTGTTTATAATATCTTGCTTGAAATTTTCCAACAAATGGGTAATCTCCATCCTTGAAACTCCACTGGTAGATGACTTACCCATAGAATATTGGTAAGCTCTCCCTTTCTTTGAAGTTGCTCTGGAATAGTTCAGACATATTTTTTTGATATCTTCCCAAGGGACTTGGGTGATATCTCCTTCTATCATGAGTTCCAAAGCATCAATGCAAATCTCATTGATTCCTCTAAGGAAAAACAACTTTTGTGATTCTTCATTGAGTGTATGGTGTGAGGATTTCTGCAAGCAAAACAAAAACCTTGAAATGTAATCTTCCAAGCTCTGATCTTCCTTCTGCTGCATCCTAAAGATATCACCTCCACTCATATCACTGCCCTTGCAATATTCCTTGTACTTTTCAAGGAACTTTGTCTTCATGTCCTCCTAAGTCTCCACAATATCTTTTCCTAGGATCATAAACCATCTTAGTGCAACTTCTTTCAGAATGGTAGGAAATAGCTTAAGCCTATAAGCATTAGTGGTATAGTCATAACTCCTGCAGAGTATGTCAAACTCAAACAAGAAGGTATGAGGGTCTTCTGTAACAAGTGCATAGAACTTAGGAAGTGCTGAAGTAGGGATGTTTTTGATGTTGTCAACCTCATTTTGATGAGCAATGGGGAAAAGAAAAGCTGGTTGCTTAGGTCTGTTTCTATTTGTATCACCCATGTATTCTTGATGGATTCCCAAAGCAAAGGGGTTGTTAATTTGGTTTTGATCTTCAGTGGAAGTTTCAGGATTAGTTAGATCAGGATATGCATCAACAAAAGGAAATGGTTCTTCTTCTTCTTCATTTCTTGGTAGATTTGGAAGTTCTACTAATTGAAATGGATTAGGATCATTAGGAAGGAATATCCCATAAGCATCTCTTCTTCTTCCTCTATGCATGCGGTATCAACTCAACAACAACCAACTCACACAAACAATGAGAAAAAGAATAACAAATCATTACTTGTCTAAGTGAGGGGGTATTCTAAGAACAACTCAAAAATGCTATAGCAGAAAAACTATCAATGACTCCAAAGAAATTCCTAGCTTGACACCATCCTCGACAATGGTGCCAAAAATGTTGGCCTCCTATAATGATTCAATAACTAAGCCTTTGTAGCCATGATTCAGAGATCAGACATCTAACTTGAATAGCTATCTTAATCATCATGAAGGTGCATTTAACTTTTCAACCCAGGGGCGTGAACTTGAAATGGGTTGGCATAGTATGTGCACTAGGAACTCAAAGTAGCCATCTTCATTCTACAACTAACGAAAGGATAATACCAGAAAGTAAATTGCTTGGAAAAGAATTAAACAAGACTGGACATCAATTAAAAACTATGCTAAGCTAAAATGCATGACAAGAATAATGATCTGAGCAACAAAAAGGAAACTAATTTGTCTGCTTTGGCTGTAGGAACAGTCACAAAATGATATTCTAGTGGTTGCAGGAATAGTTAGTGCCAGATTTTGAACTAAGTACTGAGCAAGAAGTAATGAATAACTAAACTATTCTAAGGGATGGATTACTCACCAAGTGGCCCCCCTTGGATGAGTATCCTCTAATACTAATATAAAATCAAATGCTTGCACTTAGAATACCATTTCATTTATTGGAAAATGTGTAAACATAATAGTAGTATGACTATATTGAAAATGAAGAATGCTTAGTACATCATCAATATCATCTATCAATAACAACAACAATCAAGAACTAAGAACCTCTAAGAAGAATGTTCAGATCCTTATTTATACTACCAGCTAAATAGGGCAATCAACTCCCACTAATTGAGAGGATGCCATTTAGGGAAAATAGGGAAAAGAGTGGCAAGGCGATTACATCTGTAGGGAATCTGGTCAAACATGCATGTCCAAACATGGACTCAACACTACAGTAACACCCACAATTGCTCAATTCCATAGATGAAAGGTGGTTACATTCGACTGTGATGGAGAATTTGCTATTGTGGTCCTCTAGTTGACTCTTTGAATGATTCCCTTGTATGACCAGCTAATGACTACCTTTCTCAACTTAGCATCCACAAATTGTATCTGCATGGAAATGTCAGTATGCATAATAATTGCACATCTATAATCACCTTAAAGAACATTCATCAACCACATGAAAAATCAATATAGATAATCCACATAATATGCCAATGTCATTAAAAATTCGCAGAGATAGGACTAACCAAATGTCAATGGTTTGAGGGAAACATTATGCAAATATCAACTCTTAACCATTAAAGTTCAGGACACTGCTAGCAAATAAACTATAAATTCTACCCAAAATTTGACCAAAAACTAGGCTCATCACAAAGCATAAAGGATAATGTTGTTAGTGCATTATACTAGCAAGTATATAATGTGCACTATATTAACAAATTATTATATTATATAGTGCATAAAATGGATGATTGAAGGTGCTGCATTGAGAGGTATTAAAGGAAACATGTATATATGTATTTGAATAGTGCTTAAAGTTTGTTTGGAAACCCACACTTATAGCCAACATAATGTGCTTTAACCAGTGCATGAGGTAATACATGGTGCAACTTATGAAGGAAAGGTAAACCACCACTTGAGTTAGAATAAGTTCGTGTTGCCTTATAAAATGGATATAGTTTAGGCAAATGCAAATAGAAAACAATGATAGAAGCCACATTAAATAGAATGGAGATGACATGTAGCTATTTCTAAGCATGTGAAGACTTAGTCAAAACATGAAGAAAAGTAAATCACCCAACAAATAGGGTGCATGGTATAATGTGTGGTGCCAAGATATGAATAAGTTCAAACCTATTGTAAGTCTTTATGTATTGCACATTCTAGTGTATGAAGAAAATAAGAATAAGAGGAATAATTCAAGTATAAGATGACATGATTTGAGTCAACCTATTTGATCATTCACCTTGCATTTTTGAAACACATTCTTGTTGCCCTTGCATTAAGCAACCTGTTGTTTTGTTTTTCCGAGTATCAAATTTTAATGTTGCCACCCATTAAGATTATTTTCTAAGTTGATCTTAAGAGTTGAGAAGTGTCATTTAGCATAGCTTGCTTGTAGGTAGCAAAGTCTCATATTTTTGTATAAATATGGGAGAATATTTTCTCATTGGGATGCACAATTCACTTACATTTTGCTGCTTTCTATCTGTGATATTATTATTTTGAGTTGAGAGTTTATTTATGAGGAGAGATGAGAGAATTATTGAGAGAATTTCTATGTGGGTTTGAAGAATTGTAGAAGAGTTTTGTTGTCAAGCTGCAAGCTATTTTGTGAAGGCTAGGATTGGAAACTAGCTAGATCAATCAAAGCTTATACTTACAGGCATGTTGTATCTTACTCCCTTATGCTTGTATGACTTTGGGAATGTTTCTATGATGATTTAATGTTTTAGAAATTACTTACTTTGATGGAACCTATCTATTAGGTTGATGCTTTTATATACCCTATATGGGATTTTATATGATGTGTTTCTTTATGGGCTTTACGTAAGTAGTCTATATTGTACGTATATTAAAATGAGAGAAATGGATAACATCAACAATTTATGGGGGGAGTAACCTGTATTTGATAGTATAAAATGCTAGTTAAACCCCAGTGGTTAATGAGGTTAGAAATACAACAATATTTATGGCATAAGAGAAATGTTGTCATTGATAGGTTGTAACATCATGCAAACCATATTGTTAAGTCAATACTTGAACGATGATTTGATAATTTCTTTACCTAATTATTGTTTGGAAGCCTAGGTTGAGAATAACCTACATGATTGGTCCAATCGTTGATTGCTGATTTTATCCCAGGATTAGGGTAAACTAAGGATGAGATTATCATATGTGATTAAGTTGATCACTTGAATTTTTGAATTACTACTTGTTTAGAGCCATAGGTGGGATTACCCTACTAAGTTGGTTGTTTGATACTCTTGACATGAAGCCATTTTATTGATGTGATTCTACTTTTTGAATAGCTTTTTATTGATGAGATTACACTCTTGAGTAAGAGTCCTTTATTGTTGAGACTAAACTTTTTGATTGAGGTCATTTATTGATAATATGATTATTCTTTCAATTAAGGTCATTTATTGGTAAGATTATACTTAGAGTGAAGTCATTTCTTGTTGAATCTTATACTTTTAGTTTAAGGTTATTTATTGATACTTTTGAAGGGAGTCATTTAATGTTGAGATAAACCATTGATTGAAGACTTTTATAGTTGGGATTGTACCTTTGGTACCATATTCATTCAATGATGTGACGTTATGTTATTTCATTTGGTTACTCAATAAGTAAGAGTTACTTGAATTATTTAAGTAGATATGATATAGTAATATAAAGAAAAATAGGTTGTTCTTGGGGTTAAAGATTACCTTAAGAAGGGAATTTACTATGCATAGTATATGAATGGTCAAATACCAAATCAAGCTAGGGTAGTGGGTGAAGAGATGACACTTTTTTATGAAACTTTGGCCAGAGTCGTGTAATTAGCCACTATTTACACTGTCAATTCACTTTGATCCAATTAGACATTCTAGTCCAAGATTGTCATACTCATAGTAGTAGCTACCATATGATTGAGTTCTAGTTTGTAGGAAACAAGACTAAGCTCAACAAGGCTACTTGTTATGGGGTTATCCAACCAAAATCTTCATTGAAGGGTAGGGGAATCTTTTCATATGTTGCAGATGTGTGGGGTACCACATTTAAGTTTGTGGTTGGTGGAAAAATGCTTGAGTGATGCTTCTCCTCATCAGTTGATAGCTGTGATTTGAGGGGAATTACCTGGACCATTCGTATCTATTGCTTATGAAGCTCAGTTGAGCTTGTATGTATCTTTGTATCCATTTTGTGGAAGATTGTAAAATGTGACATGTTATATTGAGAATGAAATTAGCACTTTCAAAAGATTATAACCTTTTGTTGAGATGAAATGAGAAAGTTGGAATATTGTTATATCAAATGGGCACAATATCTTCTTGTTGAAAAGAGAAATTTTATTGCTATGTGATGGCATCATAAATTATTTTACTTGTAGTTAAAACATTGAAAATTCTTTGGAGTAGAACAACAGGGTTGTTACACGTGGTATCAGAGCTACCAGGTTCAGCTTTGGAGCCTATGGGCTCATTACATAAGTAAAAGGTAAACCTTATTGGAAATTAAAGGTTGAAAAGTTATTACCCCAAGATGGCAAGAGGAAAAGAAAAAATGGGAAACAAAAAGGGAATTTTAGATTCTTGAAAACTTATTTGCATTTGGGGACTACAAAAGAATTATTCCTAGAATTGAAAATTCCTAAACCAACAACTTAGAAGGATACACCTTAGATTGTAGAAGATTATGCAACCGGGTTCAAAAGATTTTTTTTGGAGAATTGCCAAAGGGTACCTTCACCCAATGAAATGGCTAAATGACTCTAAGGGATAGTGAGGATTGAAGTAATCCCCCTCATTGATAACAACCAATAGTTGTAAAGAGTCAAGGATTTTGGATTTAGTAGGGATATTATGAATCTATGAGTATGATTTGTTGGAAAATAACTAATGGATAACATAAATTGGAAACTTATATGAAGTAGAAAGTCCACATTTTGTGAATAAAAAATAACTAGATAGGTAACAAGAGGTTTTCAAGGATGTTTTCAAAATTAGGAGGGAAGATATGCCCAATTTACTTGGCATGGTGAAAGAGGGTTCCTAAACCCTATACAATCTTTTTAAATGGGTTTTCCACAAAATGAATTTTCCCAATGTTAGTGTTAGAGCTATGACTAACAATTGTGTTGAGCCTTCTTCCTCTAGGGTCCCTAATGTTCAAGCTCAAGTCAGTAAGGTCCAGTTGGAGGTTAATCAAATTTTTTATACTCTTAAGATGATTGCTGATGAGTTGATTAAAATGAAAAATTCCTATGAGAATAGAATTGTTGTTCTCAAAGATACGCTTGAGCATGTTAATTAAAAGTTGTAGAAGGTTATTGAGGTGAGCAAGAATGCTATGTGTAATGAAGCTGAAGGTTTGTGTTTGTTTAACAAGAAAGCCAGGAAGTGATTGGAGGATGACTCTAGTAGGAAAGATGTGATGGCTAGTGTTGAAGCCTAGCAAAAAGTGGCGAGTGAGATGGGTCCTTTAGCTAGAACCCATAAAAAAATAAAATTGAAGGCTAATGCTAGAATTCCTACCGAAGAGGTAGTGGAAGTAATGAATGTTCATCAAAAGATAATTGATAGTGACCTAGAAGCGACAGACATCTTGAAGAATCTCTAGTCACGTGCTATTTTCTGTGCCTTTTTCTGGTTGCTATTTTGCTAGTTTTTGGCTGCTTGCTTTGTTTTTGATTATTGTTGAAGTAGCATTTTATTTTGTTAAGGGTTTCAAGGTCCCTTCAAAACTTCTTTCACCTATAATAAAAAATAGGAGGTTGGATAAACCCTTGACAAACTTGATTCAATACAAGGTTAAAATCTTGTAATGATAATTGGAGTCAAGAGAGAAAGATGATACTTTTGATGAAGATTAGAGACTAGTATGTCAAGAAAAAAAACAACCTTAAAATAATTAAAAGTCAACATGATTCCACCAACCAGAATAGGAAAGATCAATTTGGAGATTCTAATTGAAAAAGGAGAAAGAAGACAAACAACCCTAGAATGTCTAAAGTTATGAGAAAATTAAGTTACCAAGAAATCACTTGGAAAGATTATTATTTGGGAACTAAAATGTGAATCAAATTAAATACGACAAAGTCTTGGATAAGAGAATAGTTTGATTGAAGTACAAATATAAATTACCAACTTTTCAATGAAAGTAAACTTACATTTAGAGGGAAATGGGATATGAAAGAAGACTGTGTCAAATTGAAAGAATATTTTGGAAACAACACACTAAGGTGAGGACACATTTGTCATAAGGAATCCTTAGGAAAGCTCATCAATGAAAGAGGATTTGTAGATATATGAAAATATTCTACTATGGTTAAAGGATATTAGTATTCATGCAAAAGAGAATTGGAATGAAATGCTAGCGTATCTTGTAAATTTTGGTATATTCATTAGATCTCATTATGGTAGAACCAATTGTTGAATTAGAGAGAATAGAAGGCAATGATTAATCCAATTTTGGAAATGAAAAAGTATATTCAAGGCATATCAAGGAGGTTAAGAAAGGAAAGTAATAGAAAACCAACTATCAAAAACCATAAATAAGGAATGTTAAACTAATTTGATTAATTGATGAGAGCAAATATTTACTAAGAGTTCAACTATTAAGATGATCTAAAATCATGGAAAAACTAAGGGCGAATAAGGAGAGTAGATAGATTCAGATAAAGTACCTCATACAATGAAGTACATTGATGTATCTCCAATTTGAAAGAACTTTTGACTTCTTCATAAGTCATGGTCAATCGAAGTCTTGTCCTCTATAACCACAACAAGGTTGGAAAGGATAAAGGATAAGATATTTGAACTACTAGTGAAAGGTAGTGAAAAATTCAAGGCTTGTGGCCAATGAGAAAGAGAAATTTATAACACAACTCTATACGTAATTAAAGTTGGAAGATCAATTGTTAGTATTTGTTGATGCCTTAGAAAAGGGATAATGCAGTATGAATAATCATGGAAGGAAAAATTATCGCCTATGGAATTAGATAGGGAAGAGTTATATATTCATGATCTTGAGTTATCAAGGAACATACATGATTGGTAGCTAAGTATGCAATTATTGCTGATATATTTTGGAAGATAATATCAAGTCAACATGATCAAACGAGAATAATTACTCGAACTAGTATAAATGCTCATTGGAAGGAATAGATTGAGCTGAAAATTGGATTATAACTTAGAAATGATTAAAGGATGAAAGAAATCCAAGATATGTATGTCCTAATAGGAAGGAGTTTAGCTTTGCCATTAAAATTTAAATATCATATTTCAAGAACCAAATATGGCATCAATCCATGGAAGAATATCTCACTTAGTTAGAATGGACTAATATGAATTGAAGAAAGAACATATGTACCCAAAATTTTGGGAGATGAAAGAATGAATGAGATAAATTGATGTCTTATTCAAGTGCTCAAGGGAATGGGATTTTTTTTTGGATGAGGAATCACTATAATCTAGAAGGGGATAGAGTATAATGTTACAAAGTGTGTATCAAGTTATTGTCTAGTATGTCGGTAGATGATGACATGATGCCATCATTGGTAGGGCTTATATACTTACATGGAATTCTAGAGGGGAAATGGTAGATCACGAGAATATTTTGATATTTCTATGTCAATAGAAATGACAAAATGTAATGGTGGATAGACTCACCAAGGTAACCAATTTTGATAGAGAAATTTGATTTGTAGGATATTAAGTTTGAAATAGAAAAATTGTGAAGTAGTTGCTTAAAGAGCCTAAAAATATTAACTCAGATGAGGAAAATAAAATAATGATAAGGTTTTGCATAAACCATGATTATCTTATGAGGAATTCAATTATGTTAGCCAGTTAGGCAAATGGGATAAACCAAATCTTAGTGAATTTGTAGAACACTTATAACTTCTATCATTGAGGTTAGGTCCATTATATGAGAAGAAGGATTGAATCTCTATAAAGCTAAGAAAATATAAGAAGTATGATTAACCTTAGATCAAAAAGGTTGTCAAATAGAATAATAGATCAAAAGGATCAAGGAAAATTTGTTGATACAAGCTTAAAATTATGTAGTATAATTATGCTTAAAGTAGATAGTTGTGTTAGTGATGGACAGTCTCAACTTTTGAGTTTCCTAATGGCATAAACACCAAAAGAAATGATGGGACCCACATGTAGTGTACAATACACCAAAATTCCTTATCTATTTTGGTTACACTAAGGATAAATTCATTGGCCAATGAGAACATGTTTTCTAGTAACTAAGGTATAGGTGTCATATAGGATATGGTCACTATTGTACTTGTAAAGTACAAGGGAGTTAATATGATTATGAAGTATAGCTATTAAAGGGAAAGTATGTGTAAAAGCACACAAAATCTCCCTGTATGTTAGTTTGGACCCTCAGTGCAAAATCTAGTATGGAGAAAATTACAAAAGGTCATTGCTTTAAGGGAAGAATGTTTTATTATTAATAGAATATGATTATTTCTTACATGAAGAGAAAAATTAAAAGTAGAACCTTTATTTGATTATATATATCTCTATATGTTTAAAATAATTATGGAAGATGATTCACACTTTGGGGGAAGTATGTTACACCTCGTTTCATAGTTACCAAGTTACTTTTACCATTATGAGTGAAAATTTTGATAAATGTAAATTGTGACTTTAATATGTTTGTTAGGTGAATGAAATATGTGAATATGCAATAAGATGTTATTGATTTCAAAAGAATGAATATGTTTTGAATTAATGGAATGCTATGTATTGCAATATGAACATTCTAATGATTTTTTGATACAAATTCTTTATGATGCAAATAGGTTTACTATGAATGTATAACTACCTTGGTGTTGTACTAAGCTAGATGTAGGGATAGATTCAATCCTCTAGAAGGAAGGGAAAGTATCACTCAGGAGAAGTGATTGGTTGGGTAACCCTTAATGAACCTAACTAAGCTTTTACACACACAATTCTTGTAGGTCAAGTTGGATTGAGAATTGGTAGGTAACCTTTAGTCTTGTTTGTGCATGATTTGGAAGGGGTTATGATCTCATTTTGTGGATGTTATTTATTGGGGATTTTTGATTGAGTCTTTATATTAAATGAAATATCTTCTTCTTTATGTGTGCATACTTGGTGTTAGTTGATAAGGTATATACTTGGGATGTATAAGTATATATATGTACATGTCTTCGATAACCTATATGTGATGCGGAGAAGGGGTGGGACTTAGGCAATTGATACCATATTTCACAACAATGATTTCATTCCTCTCAAGGTAATGCTCAAATACTCCATGTTTAATAGACATCCTTGGTTGCACACTTGAATACAAACCCAAATAAGTCACCTATGATTCAAACAACTTATCAAACACTTGAAACATCTTAGAAAATGTTAAAATAATATGTTCAGACTAACAACGACTCACAAGAACTCAGGTTTCCCAAACTACTTGGCATTCCTTTACAAGAAGACCTTAACCCTTGTAGTACTCCAAAAGGGAGAAACTTGACACAACTTTCAAGAGAGACCTGACACCCAAATCACAAGCATAGATTTAGATAAAATTTTCACCATTTTGAAAAATATCTAGGTTCTAGGTATAGTTTCTTTGGAAGGAAAGGGCTTAAAATTGGCTATCCTAGTCTTTAGGCCTAATTTCTTGAACAAACTTGGTAGTAGAAAATTGTGGTTTTTCGGCCATAATTTTTAGTTAAGACATGATATCAAGAATATAAACATAGTTTAAAATACCCATTTGAGATTTATACAACATAACTCAAAATAAGGGGTGGTCACTTTGAACGAAACCCTTCAAAAATTAGTTTGTTTGCTTACCATTACTCTAACTAGGGTTTCAAACCTGTTTTCAGTAAAATGGACACAACTTCCTTGAAATATAATGAAATTGAATTAAAAAAAAAGTAGAAATTATATTTAATTACATTTCATTTCCAATTAGTCTCACTCCACGAAATGATTGTTCAGATCCATACCATTCATCAGAACAGGGAAAAATGTTGCAAAATGCAAAAAATAGAAAATGTTTTATTAGTCCAACTTCAATAACCACCATCTCCAACCTTGGCTTCAACCCTCCAAGACTTATTTAAACATGTACCAATGGATCTCAATATTTTTTGGGTTACAACTGTCCAACTTCCCTCATTTCCAACTTATGACTTCACATTCTATGTGTTTACAACTTTGACAACATTTGTGCAACTTTTTACAAGTTTTGCATCTAGAGTCTAACCAATGACCAAGACCACTAATTGGACCCCAAAAGACATGAAATGGTATTTCTATACCTTATTACATGGATGAACATCAAACAAAACTAAAATTCTAATTTTGAACCTACTAAACCTAGGGTGCTCCTACACCATACTCCCGGGGAAGAAAGATTCAAGCTCCACTTGAATGGAGAGCAACACCATGAGAACTGTGCTTGAAAGATTTTGACTAATAAATTTAGATCCTTGGACATTGTATTCTTTGGAATGACTCTATGCTTGCTTCATCTTTACTGTAGGTTTCTTGAACACTTGGCAATGGTAGTTGAACTTGCCAATATAAACCCATCCTCCATTTGCACCTCTACCTTGTAATTGATCCCTTTTTCCTTGAAGAATGTCTTGCATGCCAATAGTACCATGATATCCTACAATGGATTTTTTAATTTTCACCTTAGGTTTCTTGTCTCTCAATTTTGCAATCTCATCAAAATCACTTTGTCCTCTCTCTTTGTCTCTAACCATCATGTCAACAAGTATGGATCCTTGATTAGTGTTACCGCCCCTTTCTAAAAGAAGTAAATTAGAATTAACCTTAGTACCTTTAGCATTACAACCACTAACATCTGCAACTCTTTTTTGCTACTCCACATGTAGTAGATGCTTGCTTAATTGTCCATCTTCCATATGCAACCCAATTTGGTCATTATGGTGCTCCATGCCTTCTTTTCCCTTCAAACATTGTTTGCTCAACTCTGCAATCTCTTTCACAACAATTTTCTTTCCTTTAGCATCAAAATTACTTTCTTTTACAACCTTCCAAACAAGTGCATCATTTGTATTGGCACCATCTCCTTCTTTAGAAACATCACATTTTTCATTTTTCTTGTCATAGGTTGTTGTATATGACAGATCAGCCCCTAGAAAAAAGCTAAATAGTGACTAACACCTTTCCTTGGAAGCAAAAAGTTAGAAAATTTATCAACCACTATGTCTACATGATCCTTCAAGACATCCTAAACTTCCCAAGCCAATTCTTCAATGCTTGTTGATGTTAGAATAGTCCTAGGATTATTTACCTTAGCATTACCTACTTCTTCCTCTTTCTTAGATGTATTTTGCTCTTCCTTCATCAACAAAGACTCCCAAATGTATTTATTCTCTTCTGCTGACCTCTCTTGCCTTCTCTTTTGAATGATCTCTTTGATAGGCCATTTTACCTTCTTTATTGGTAAATGCCAACCACTTTCTTGTTTTTCTCTCTCAAGAAGCTATTGCATTTTAAGTTCCATTCTCTCTTGCATATTTTATTGAATTTATTTTATTTTCTCCAAGGCTTGTCTCAATTCTATGATCTCTTGCTCAACATTTGTCTGTTCTTCTTTCTCAAAATTCTTCTTTATTCACTTTTCTCTCTTCTTTTCTCTTGTTTCTTTCTTGGTACCTTTTTACTCTATAAGTCTCCATGGACGAATCTTCTTAAAATTTCCATTCTTCTTTCTGAAGCAAGTCTCTTTCACCCCGATCCTTATTATCTTTGTGATACCTCACCTCAGGCCTCTTCCTCTTCC
The DNA here is from genome assembly GCA_007258455.2 of Sequoia sempervirens. NCBI lineage: Eukaryota > Viridiplantae > Streptophyta > Pinopsida > Cupressales > Cupressaceae > Sequoia > Sequoia sempervirens. Next base: position 566,028,025 of record VDFB02000003.1, on the reverse strand, counting down.
CTAGCCTAGTCTTTTGGCATCTAGGTTCTTGCTTCAACCTGCAAAAAGACAACACATAAACTCCAAATACTTTCTTGCCTAGATCTTCGAACTTTGATATAAATTTGATGCAGAGTAGGGGTGGGACTTAGGCAATTGATACCATATTTCACAACAATGATTTCATTCCTCTCAAGGTAATGCTCAAATACTCCATGTTTAATAGACACCTTTGGTTACACACTTGACTACAAACCCAAATAAGTCACCTATGCTTCATACACCTTATCCAACACTTGATACATCTTGTAAAATGTTAAAATAACATGTTTAGACCAAAAATGACTCACAAGAACTTAGGTTTCTCAAACTACTTGGCATTCCTTTACAAATAGACCTTAACCCTTGTAGTACTCCAAAATGAAAAAACTTGGCATAACTTTCAAGAGAGCCCTGACACCCAAATTAAAAACATAGATATAGATACCCTTTTAACCATTTAAAAACATATCTAGATTCTAGTTATAGTTTCTTTGGAAAGAAAGGGCTTAAAATTGACTCTCCTAGTCTCTAGGCCTAATTGTTTGAACAAACTTGGTAGCAAAAAATTATGGTTTTTTGGCCACAATTTTTAGTGTAGACATGACATAAAGAATATTAAAATAGTTTCAAATAACCATTTGGGCTTTATATAACATACCTAAAAATTAGGGGTGGTCACTTTATATAAAACCCTTCAACAATTGGTTTGTTTGCTCACTATTACCTTAACTAGTTTCTTAGACCTGTTTGCAATAAAATAGACACACCTCCCTCAAAACACGATGAAATTGAATGCAACAAAAATCAATAAAAATTAAATTCAATTATTTTTCATTTTAAATTTGTCTCATGCCATGAAACAACCATACAAATCCATACCATTCATCAGAATAGGAATTTTTTTTTGTAAAATGCAGAAAACATAAAATGTTTTATTAATCCAACTTAAATATTTTCAATAACCACCATCTCCAACCTTGGATTCAACCCTCCAAGGATTAATTAAGCATGTACCAATGGTTATAAACTATTTTTTAAGTTACAATTTCCAAACTTCCCTCAGTTACAACTTATGACTCTTCACATTCCATGTGTTTACAACTTTGACAACATTTGTGCAACTTTTTACAATTTTTGCATCTAGACTCTAAACAATGACCAAGGCCACTAATTGGACCCCAAAAGACATGAAATGGTCTTTGTAGACCTTATTACATGGAAGAAAATCAAACAAAACCAAAATGCTAATTTTGAACCTACTAAACCTAGGGTGCTCTTGCACCAATATGCATGGGAGTACCGATTGGATAAATGTGACATATACATATATATACTTATGCACTTCATGCATCTACGTAAATCAAAGAATATGTGGGGATTATATGTGTTTAAGTTGGATATAAAAATAATGATATATGCATATTAAGATATACATATATTAATGTATGAGTATATTATTATGTTCATGTAAGAGAATATACTTATATATAGTTGCCATTCTGATTTATGAATATATTATGTCAATCGACCATTAGTACATTTTATAACTTTATGAATATAAATATATATATTTATATATATAACAATATATATATATATATATATATATATATATATATATACATACATATATATTTATCAAGGATGATAAATATATATTGATAACATATATAAGAAATAAAATGTCCCTTATATTATCAAAGCATAAAGGAATATTTTTTTAGCGCATTATACTAGCGAGAATATAAAGCACACTATATTAACAAATTATTATATTGCATAGCACATAAAATGGATGATTGAAGGCGCCGCCTTGAGAGGTATTAAAAGGAAACATGTATATATGTATTTGAATAGTGCTTAAATTGTGTTTGAAAACCACATTTATAGCCAACATAATGTGCCAAGGTAATACATGGCACAAATTGTGAAGGCGAGGTAAAGCAACACTTGAGTTAGAATAAGTCTGCATTGCCTGATAAAATAGATATAGTTAAGGAAAATGCAAATAGAAAACAATGATAAAAACCATGTTAAATAGCATGGAGATGACATGTAGCTATTTCTAAGCATGTGAATACTTAGTCAAAACATGAAGACAAGTAAATCACCCAATAAATAAGGCACATGGTATAACGTGTGGCACAAATATATGAATAAGTTCAAACATATTAGAAGTATTTTTGCATTGCACATTCTAGCATATGAAGAAAATAAGATTAAGAGGAATAAGTCAAGTAGAAGTTGGAATGATTTGAGTCAACCTGTTTGATCATTCACCTTGCATTTCTGAAATTCAATCTTCTTCTTCTTGTATTAAGCGACCTATTCTATTTTGTTGAGTATTGAGTTTTAATGCTGCTACCCATTAAGATTATTTGCTAAGTCAATGTTAAGAGCTGAGAAGTGTCATTTAGCATAGCTTTCTTGTAGGCAACAAAGTCTCATATTTTTGTATAAATAGGGGAGAGGATTTCCTCATTGGGACACACAGTTCACTTGCATTCTGCTGGTTTTTTATTTGTGACATTATTGTTTTCAGTTGAGAGTTTTTTTGTGAGGAGAGATGAGAAAATTATTGAGATAATTTTTGTGCAGGTTTGGAGAATTGTAGAAGAGTTTTATTGTCAAGCGGAAAGCTGTTTTGTGGAGGCTAGGATTGGAAACCAACTAGATCAATCAAAGATTAAATACTTACAGGTATGTTGTATCTTACTCCCTTATTCTTGTATGACTTTGGAATGTTTTTGTGACGCTTGAATGTTTTAGACATTACTTATTTTGATGAAACCTATCTATTAGGTTGATGCTTTTATATACCCTATATGGGATTAAATTATATGATGTGTTTCTTTATGGGCTTTGTGTAACTATTCTATAATGTATACATATTAAAATGAGAGAAATGGATTACATCAACAACTTGGGGGGCGTAACTTGTATTTGATAGTATAATATGATAGGTAAACCCTAGTAGTTAATGAGGTTAGCAATATTAAAATAATGATGGTATAAGAGACATGTCATCATTGATAGGTTGTAACGTCATGTAAACCATATTGTTAAGTCAATACTTGAATGATCACTTGATCATTGCTTTACTTGATTATTGATTGGAACCCTAGGTTGAGAATAACCTACTTGATCGGTCCAATTGTTGATTGTTGATTTTATCCTAAGATTAGGGTAAACTAAGAATGAGATTATCCTATGTGATTAAGTTGATCACTTGAATTTGTGAATTACTATTTGTTTGGAGCTATAGATGGGATTACCCTACTAAGTTGGTTGTTTGATACTCTCGACATGAAGTCATTTTATTGGTAATATTATACTTAGAGTGAAGTCATTTCTTTTTGAAGTTTATACTTTTAGTTTGAGGTTATTTATTGATACTTTTGAAGGGAGTGATTTAAAGCTGAGATAAACCATTGATTGGAGACTTTTGTAGTTGGGATTGTACCTTTGGACTAGGTTCATTCAATGATGTGATGTTATGTTATTTCGTTTGGTTACTCTATAAGTAAGAGTTACTTGAATTATTTAAGTAGATATGATATAGTAATATAAAGAAAAATAGGTTGTTCCCCAAGTTAAATATTACCTTAAGAATGAAATTTCCTATGCATAGTATGTGAATGGTCAAATAACAAATAAAGCTAGGGTAGTTGGTGAAGAGATGACACTTTTATATGAAACTTTGGCCAAAGTAGTGTAAGTAGCCACTATTTACATTGTCAGTTCACTCTGATCTAATTAGAAATTCTAGTCCGAGATTGTCATACTCATAGTAGTAGCTACCATATGATTAAGTTCTAGTTTGTAGGACACAATAGTAAACTAAAGAAGTCTATTCATTATGGGGTTATCCAACCCAACTCTTCATTGAAAGGTAGGGCCATCTTGCAATTTGTGGCAAATGTGCAGGGGACCACATTTAAGTTTGTGGTTGGCAGAAAAGCACTTGAGTGATGCTTCTCCTCATTAGTTGGTGGCTAAGATTTGAGGGGAATAACCTGGACCATTCATAGCTATTTCTTATGAAGCTTAGATGAGTTTGCATGTATCTTTGTATCCATTATGTGGAAGATTATAAAATATGACATGTTATAATGAGAATGAAATCAATACTTTGGAAAGATTGTAACCTTTTGTTGAGATGAAATGAGAAAGTTGGAATATTATTATATCAAAAAGAAAATTTGTATTGCTATGTGATGGCATTGTAAATTATTTCACTTGTAGTTAAAACATTGAAAATTCTTTGGATTAGAACAATGGGGTTGTTACACACAACCTACCTAATCTATATTTGTATAACCACTCAAAGAGAATTCAATATCCTTGGAGTACCATAGACCATAGTCTAGAGTGCCTTTCAGATATTTGAGTATCCTTTTGACTACTACCACATGTGATTTTTTAGGATCTTCTTGAAATCTTGCCACAAGACATACTACATGAATGATATCTAGTCTAGTTACAATTAGATACAACAGTCCACCAATCATGGATCTATACTTGGTCTAATCCGTCTTAAGAGATTTGTCATTTTTTCTTAGCTTGCAACCAATAACCTTGGGAGTACATACGAGTTTAGAGTCCTCCATTCTAAACTTTCTTAACATTTCCTGAACATATTTTTATTATGAAATGACTAAAATTTTTCTGATTGACTAATTTGTATCCCAAGGAAGAAAGTCATCTCCCCAATCATTGGAATTTCAAACTCTTTTTGCATCTCCTCTACAATATTCTTACACATTTCTTCATTTCCTCTAAATATTATGTCATCAACATACACCACCACAATCAATATTTGATCTCTCTCAACCTTGAAGTAAAGGTTGCTATCTGTAGTACCTTTTTTGAATCCCTACTACAATAAGTTCTTGTCCAATCTTGCATACCAAGTTCTAGGATCCTATTTGAGTCCATATAATACTTTCTTCAACTTCTAGTCCATATCAAAATCTCCCAACAACTGATTTTTTTTTTATTGTCCAATATATACCTCCTTTTCTAACTCACCATTCAAAAATGTAGAATTTACAACCATCTGATATACCTTGAAGTATTTATGTTCTACAAACTTGCCAAAATCATCCTAATGGCTTCCATTTTTTCTATTGGAGAAAAATTAACTTCAAAATATATTCCTTCTGCTTGTGAGTAACCTTTACACACAAGCCTAGCCTTGTTCCTGATAACTTCTCCATCCTCATTCATTTTGTTCCTAAAAGCCCATTTGGTTCCTATCACATTCTTGTTTGCTGGTCTTGGGACTAGTTCCCAAGTTTTATTCTTCCATAGCTTTGATCCAATTTTCATCCTCGCTTGCCTCAACTATTTTAGAAATTAAACAAAATTTACTTGTTCCTCTACCATAACAAATTTTCTTCTTGTCAACACACCTTTGCTCTTGTGTCCAATTATTTGATCCTCATAATGACTTTTCTGTACATACTTAGGAGTGTTAGGGTTATTTTCTAGAGCTTCTTCCTCTTCCACTAGCACCTTCCTTCTTCTTCTTCTTCTTCTTCTTTCTCTTCTTCTTTGTAAAGGGGTTCATCAAATTCATATCCTTCTATCAGTACCGAGGTCTGATATGATTCTTCATCCACTTTGACACTTGCACTTTCAACTATCTTCTTTAGCCTTTTGTTGTAACACATGTATGCCTTGCTCTTTGTAGAATATCCAAGGAAGATTCCTTCATTTGATCTTGCATCAATCTTTCCTAAGTTTTCATCATCCCTCCTGATATAACATTTACTTCCAAATACTCTAAAATATTTCATAGTAGGAGTTTTTCCATACCATAGTGCATAGGGAGTCTTTGAATTGTTTGATCTTGCTTTTCCTCTATTGAGAATGTAAATTTCAATAAGGATTTCTTCTCTCCAATAGACATCCAATAGATTTTCTTCCTTCAACATGGTTCTTTCTACCTCTTGAACTGTCCTATTCTTCCTTTCCACAATTCCATTTTGTTACAAAATCCTAGGAGTTGATAAATGCCCCTTTTATCTCATGATACTCACAAAAATTGTTAAACTCATTTGAAGTTAAATCATCACCTCTCTTAGACCTCAAACACTTGATTTTCAAATCCATTTTATTCTCAACCATAGATTTAAATGCTTTAAACTTATCTAGAGCTTCTTATTTTTCTTTGAGAAAGGTCACCCAAGTCATTCTAGAGTAATCATCTATTAACAACATAAAATACCTATCACCATGAGAGCTTCTTATTTTGGTAGGTGTACATAGATTTGTATGCACCATCTCTAAATTTATTGTGGTAGAATACTCCTTGGTTTTGAAACTTTCCCTATTCTGCTTTCCAACCTGACACTCTTTGAAAATTACATTGATAGGCTTTGTAATTCTTGGCATATCTCTCACAACATGAGAAGAGTTGATCTTCACTAGGCTATCAAAATTGATGTGACACATTCTTCTATGCCATAGCCAATTTTCATTGATTCAAGAGTCATAAAGAACTTACCACCAACACTTCTGAGTTGAAAACCAATTCCTGCTACAACCAAAGTTTAGAAAATTCCTTTTTTGATTTCACAACCATCATCCTGAAACACCAGATTGTATCCTTTGCTACACATTTGTCCTACACTAAGAAGATTATGTTGAAGACCCCTGACATAAAGAACACCATCTATCTTATGCTTACCATAAAAAATAATTAAACCTTTTCCACAGATCTTAGTAGATGTGTCATCACAAAACTTAAAAAAACCACCATCATACCTTTCAAGTTTAACAAGCTTACTCTTATCACCTATCATATGATTTGAGCATCCACTATCAATTATTAGTATTTCCTCTTATATATTGCATGAAAGGAAGTCAACATAGTTCCTTCAATACTGTGACCTATTTTTGGAGAAATTTTTGTCCCACATCTTTCAGGGTTAGGGTAATTAGTTCCAACATTGACAACCATGAACATGCACTCATCTAGATAGTTTGATTCGTCATCATAAATATATCACTATCATCTTTAGCATAATAACTCTTCTTGAAGGACTTACATTTATGATCTTTGTGTCTATCATCTGAAACTTTAACTAGACATTTTGAAGCATAATGACCTATTTCCCTCAATTGAAATATTTGAAAGGTAACCTACCTATATATTTTCTAGTGCCCTTTTTCAATATCCTTACAAAATTTGCTTCCATCTCATCAATATTATCCAGATCATATTCACCATTCCTCTCTTTCTCGATGAATTTAAAAGAAATTTCTTTCCTTGAAGCATCTTTTTCAAACTCTCTTAATTCAAAAGAAGTTAAAGAACTAAACATTTAATCTCTAGTATATTGATCTAAATTCTGAGCTTCCTCACTAGCATGAAATTTAGCAATATAAGATTTAGGAAGAGTTCTCAATACCTTTTTGAAAACTTCACTTTCCTCTAGTTTTCCACCAAGACTGTTGATGGCATTGAAATTTCATCCACCTTGAGCAGGTAATCTACAATATCTTCATCCTCTGTCATCCTTAGGTTTTCAAACTTGGCTTTAAAATTTTTCATCCTTTCTTGCTTGACCTTAGCATCTCCTTCATAAAATGCTTTGAAATTTTACCCAAACCTCTTTAGTATTTTTATAGCATAACACCTTCAAAAGTTTTGAATAAAAAATCCCACTCAAGATAGCATTCCTTGATTTTCCATTATTCTCATAATCCTTCATATCATCTTCACTTATTGGAGTGTAGTAGGTATAGTATATCCACATTCAACCGATTTCCAAAAACCAAACCCTAATTATACAAGAAAGGATTCTATCTTGGCTTTCCAAAAATTATAATTTGTTCCATCAAACATAGGAGCTTTGACACCATTTGTGTGTGCCATCTAGATCTACCTCAAGTGGTTAAGATTCTTCTACGAAACCTCACTCTGATACCAATTGTTAGACACACAAAACAACCAAGATGGGGGTGAATCAATTTTACATTAAACCTTCAAACCCTTATTAAAACCCTCAAAACCTTATTGAGCATTGGCATGAATGTAAACAATTGAAACATCAACACATCAACAACCATACACAATAAAACACCATATTTTATGTGGAAAACCCTAATCAGGGAAAAACCACAGTGACGATTAAATCACATATAAATGAATATCAATATTGAATATAAAAGGATCACTATCAAAAGGGATCACTACCCAAAGGACTCACTATTAAAAGAAAGAAAGGCTCCCTACCAAGGGCTCATTGCCTAGGAAGATCACTTCCTCTAAAATACAAGAGAATAGAAAGAGCATATTACAAAGAGTTTGGCTACCTAAAAGCAACAAGAGAATCCACCACAACCATTCACAGCCTCATTGCCTCCAACAACTTCAGGCACACTGAAATGTAGACACTTGCTACTGACTACTTTTGGTAGTCTTAAGCGTTCATGCTCACACTTAGATCTCAACTAGCAATCACACTTATATATTTTCACACCACACTTCACACCACACACTTCTCCAACAATTGGCATTGCATATATACCTTTCACGACCTTAAAAATTCTTCATTAGGTTGGACTTAATGAAATGTATGCACCTCAAACATGCAACCACCAAATAGGTCGGCACCATAAACTTCTGTAATGGAAAGAAGTGAAGGTGGACCACACGAAGGGTTAGCTAGGCCCCAAATCTACATTGACATGCTAATCCATGCTTCCACAAACAACAAATCTCATTTTCAAACATCGCTAACATGCCAAGTTAGCCAAACATATGACCCCAAAAATTCAACACACATGCCTTGCAGAAGTAGCCAAGGCATGTCCTTCACCAAAATAGGTTGACATGACCTATAGTCACTCCTCTGATTTTTCTCCATACATAATTTAGTACCGCATGACCCCAAAACCCTTAGGTCAACACCTCTCAACAAAACTAGTGAATCAAAAATTGAATGAGCCAATTGTTCATCCACAACTCGACATGCAAACCACCAAATCACTTGACACTTGAAGTGCACACACATTTAAAATTTTCAAAAACTTGGACTAAATCTGCAAGAAAAGAAACTTTAGCACAGAGAAATGTGGAGCAATTTCATTTCTCCCAAACAACCTTCTTCACAATCTAGAGATAGTCCAACACACTATCAAACATATCTTTCACTGCTGCATGACCCAAAACCTAAAACTTTGGATATAACACGTTTGAATACTTCTAAACATCACATCCAAACCACATAAGAAAATATTCAAGCATGAAGAAATATGGAGCACAATACAAAACATAATGATGTCACCTTGTACATTCTTTATGCACATTTTCTCAAAAGCACTTGGAAAATGTGGACACCTACTACATCTACAACACCTGCTCATCACCAAAAACACCTTCTCATCATAACCACACTAGAGGATGACATCAATGAAAACACTAATGACAACATCTAGTGTAACATAATTTGTATTTATGATTTTGTTAGATGAAATGTGTTTAACTAAATCTACTTCAACAATCTATAAATAAGCAATAACAATATCTATAATACAATGCAAAATATATATGAAGTTTGAAGCTAAAGATATATTACATTAAATTGTTTTTAGATGGTTATATAACATGCATTACTACACAAGAAATTTATTTTTTAAATTTGAATTGATTGCAATGCCATTCTTTTTCATAATTTTGTCGAATAAACTCATTTGGTAACCTTTCCCAAAAATATACTACTAATTAAAATAAAACAACAGAGTTTTAGATAGTAATATTTTATTTTCAACAGTCCACACACCTTAACAAAATACTCCAATATTTGACGATAGATTTCAACATATTCTCTAGTAGATTGGAATGTTTTTGATGAGGAAAATCAAGTTTTTATGGGACCCAAAACCCATTAGAAGACCGTTATGAAGGGACATGAAACCCTATCCGAGCAATCATGCTGCAACAAAGATAAACCACAAACCAACAGTAGCCCAACAACAACAACACCAAAGGTTGTACAATGGTTTTGAAGGGACGTAGAACCCTTTAACAACAAGGTTTACATGGGATTGAAACCCAAAGGTTTTGAAGGGACTATACACCCTTTACAACCAGGTTTTAACATGGACCTTAATCCCTTAATGACCTGATACATCCAAGCAACAATCAACCTAAATAAATCAACAAAATGTTGCAAAGCATCAACAGTCCAATAGCAACTCTTAGTCAACTTGCAAACTGCCTAATTCATCCAAGCAACAATCAACCCAATAGCTGAATACTATAAAACAAAAAAAATCCTACAACACTCCTCCACCATCAAGAAATACCAAACAACTAGAAACACCAACTCTATCTCAACATCAATATGTTAGAGCTCCCCTCTATTGGATAGGATGCAATAAAAACCCTTACCACCAAAGACTTCACCCTCTTGTCCACCCAAACTCCACCTCAATAGGAGCATGAAGTATAAAAGAGAACTTCCAACTAGAACAACATAAACCAACTCCTCCTCAATAGGAATAGTATCCACCTCCATAGAAGACCTTGAATAAAAGATCGAGAAGGAAGCATAAGCTCCAAAAGAAAGGGTAGCTACAACATCCTTTGGCATGACAAGAAAAGAAGCAAGAAGCAACATAGCCAATAGCAACAACAAAAATTGAGCCAAAAAACAAAGCTTCATCCGAAGAACAATAGATACCCCCACCAAAGAAAGAAGCCAAAGAGCCCAAAAAGGGATCCCAAGAATGCAAAACAACAACAAAAATCTAAATAACAGAACTGCCCACCAACAAACCATAGAAGGAATGAAGGATTCAAGTAAGCTAAAAAGCCCCAACACCACAAAAGAGGCACCCACATACAACAAATAAAAGCCCACAAAGAAAGGAAGAAGAGAGCCAGCTAAACAAATAAGCTCACCATTAGACCCGACATACCAGCCAGAGTCACAAGATAATCAAAAACTCTCCACAAACCCCCCATCCACAAGCAAGAAAAGATGCACACAGGAATCCAAAAAAGACATCACTAGGCAGAAAAGCACCAAAGCCACAACACCTGCAAGCAACCCCACAGTCAGAGGGATGAAAGCCTCTGAAAACTCCAAAACTGCAACCAAGGCCAAGCACAACAACAAGCAAGGAGAGCCCACAAGACATGGGAGAAAAGAGAAGGAAAAATGTTTAAGCACACCAAAAAACTTGATGTGCCATCTAGGGTCAAAGATAAGCCAAAAACTCTCCTCACGCCACCCATCCACAAGAAAACCATCTCACACAGAGAGAACCAGATCATAGACTAAAGCCAGGGAAAGAGCAGACACCCAAATTGAAGAACCACAAGCAACAAAGCCTCCAAAAAAAACCCACCAACCAACCTCCAAAGGCATCATCAAAAGAAAACTACATGAGCAAACATAAGCACCCCCCTTCACCTTAGCCAAACACACGAAACCAAAGTGCCCCAAGGAAAGAGGTGCAACACACAAAGGATCCTGCTCAGACAAAGCCACATAGCCCACACAAAAGAACCCCTTGCCAAAAAGAGTAGACAATCCAACAATAGCCATGAGGGGAGCAAGAAAACTACTATCAAAGAGAGAAAAGAACTACCAAGCCCCACTAGAGAGTCCCATGCTAGGAAACTAGGGTCGGTCAGAAAGATCTAGCAAAGAAAGTAGCTTTGCCCCAATAACACCATCCTCGTCATCAACAAAAGATAGGGCCAAACCCTCAAACCTCCTTCTACACGTTGCACAAATTGATTTGTAGAAAATGTTGAGAGGGTATCCATCGACCCCTTCAACAACAACGACATCCATGACAAAATCTCCCTCGTCCTCCTTAGAAACCCTACACAGAGGAAGAGAAAGAGGGGAAAAACCTCCCACACACCCTCCAACAACAAAATCCCACCAAGAAAATCCCACAACATAGCACCCTTTAGCTACAGAAACCCATCCAACATCATCTTCATCATCTATGCCTTCACCTTCCCCGACCATTTCAGATTTCAAACCCCCTATCCATGTACTCTTGCTTTTGTACTCCATTCGCTCCATAGTAGATTGGAATGTTGGAATGTATGTTGAAAATTAATTCTACATTATGATTGAAAATAAATAAAATGAACACTCTTTAACATTGAATTCTTCTATTTATTTCTTCATAATTCATCTTTATTTAGGGCTCTAATATCACCATTAGCACAAAAGCTATATTATAATTAATATAAACAATATTGAGATTGGCTTACCTTGATTTGAAAGGTTTTTATAGAGACTCATAATAAAATTATTATATGAAAAATTTATATTTAATTATTCTTGAGAATAGTTAACATATCAATATTAATTAATATTATTAACATTAAAAGGTGTGTTTCATAAATGAGATGCATGTCCCATTTTATCATAACAAAATATACTATAAAATATAAGTTATTTGTATCACAAACCTAAGAAACTGATTCTACCTTGTAGAATACAAATGCTCTCTCAATGTTTCAAATAGAGAGATAATAATGCCATCCATGAATTTGAAGCACAAGATACTCCATGTTTTTTGGAGCCACAATATTTCTATTACAATTGAAAATCCAAATACATAGCCTATTTCCATTACCATATCCACCATATATCATCCTTTGAATCTTAATTATTTTTTCATGTACTTTTAGATAATTAGGAGGGCTTCTTGAGCATGACACATATATTTATAGGCCACATAGACCTAAATTGTTGGAGAAGTATCTAGAATAAAATGTCTCCATATGTCCTCCTTGTGGTATCATCCCTTATATGTTATTATACGACACATTAAAGTAACTTAAGGATGTGATAAGTTGTAGCTTAGTAAGAATAGCCCCAGATAGGTTATTTTGTGAAAGATCAAGTGATTCAAGTAGTGTCATCTCCCCAATAGATTTAGGAAATTCACCATTGAAATGATTTCTTTCAAAGTCTTGAGAATAATCAAACCTTCAAGGGATTCGATATTCAAAGGAATGTTACTTGACAAACTATTGTTGGAGAGGTTGAGACATTTCACTTTAATCTCAATTTTTTCATAAACTCCATAACTTGGCCTTTGTTGTAAACTGATATTTTATCTATATAATATTTTAATGTTTTTATATTTTTAGCTTCATGTTCAACAATTTCTATGTTTTTTAATTGATTTTCCTTTGTGGTTAACTTCATAAAGTTATTTGGAATAACCCCTATTTTTGGTTATATATCCAAAATTTGTAGATTTTGTAGTTTTGTTAAATACAATGGGATTCTACCCTTCATGTTATTATTTTGTAATATCAAAATTTGGATATTTTGTAAGTTTTTAATCTAATTAAAAATGTTCCCTTTCAATCTATGGTTCCTCATATCAAGGATTTGCAAACTCCTACATTTTCCAAGTGATGATGGAATATTCTCTTTAAGTTTATTGTCTCCCAATTTCAATGTCTCAAGAAAATTCATTCCCTTACACATATTTGGTATCATTCCTTTTAAGTTATTCTTCTCTAGATTTAAGAAAAACAACATGGAGAAATTCTTTAAACATTGAGGAATCCGACCATTGAACTTATTATTTGACAAATCTAAAATATTCAGTCTCATCAACTTAAAGACAAAATTTGGAATAGAATCACTAAAATTGTTTCTAGGTAAAAAAAATATAGGATCTTGTGCATATTTGTCAATTGATTTTGAAATTGATCAATCAAATAAGTTCATTGAGAGATCTCTATACACAATATATGTGAGTTCCCAAAGCCAATTTGAAATAAAGTCACTAAGAGATTTTTTTGACAAATCTAAGTATTCAATAAAACAATTAATTAAAATAAATGTAGAAAAATTTCCTCTAATATCACATTCATGTAGAGCTAAGTAGACAAGATGAAATTTGGGAATGGTAGAGGCACTAAATTTTACGGTCAATGTATATTGCTTGAGAGATCCAAATAAACAAGTTTGGGGCAATTATTCGAACTAAAAAATTTGAGAAAGTTCCATTTAAGCTATAGTAGGCTTGATTAAGCCCCTGAGGCTTGGATAGCTTAGCAAAGGAAGTTGGAATTGGACCGCTAGAGAGTTTTTCTATAGTTCAACCTAATTCAATTTGGAGAGATTTCCTAGAGTAGATGGAATGCTAGGTCATTCAATTTGTTTGAATTGAGATAAAGATATTGTATATTGGAGAGGGTACTTAAAGTGGAGGGAATAAAACCTTTTGAATTGTTCCAAGAAAGAAAGAAAACAAAGGAAGAGCCCCAAGTAGGAATCTTAACTCTAAATGAATTTATTGAAAGTATCAACTATTGAAGTCGTGAGATATTTGCAAAGAAGGGAGAAATTTCTCCTAAAATCCCCCACCAAACTTTAATGCCTTTTTAGCAATTTTCAATGAAAAAAAGACTCCAATATTTGATGGAATATTTCAATGCCTTTGGTAGATTAGACTATTGGAATGTATGCTATTTATTAATTCTACATGATGATTGAAAATAAATAAAATAAACATTCTTTAAAATCAAAATCTACTAATGGCTTACTCTTTCACTAATTTTTTATTTCTTCATAATTTATTTTCAGTAAGGACTTTGATATCACCATTAGCATAAAAGCTATATTATAATTAATATAAACAACATCGAGATTGATTTACATTATTTCTATAAATACTCACAATAAAATTATATGAAAATTTAAATTTATCTTCTAGAACAATTAACATATCAATATTAATTAACATTATTAACACTAAAAGGTGTATTTCATAAATGAGATGCATCTCTTGCAACATTCTATCATAAAAAAACTTATATTATAAAATATAAGTTATTTGGACCATAAACCTAAAAGACTAATCCTACCTTGTAGAATACAAATGCTCTCTCAGTGTTTCAAATAGAGAGCTAATAATTTCATCCATGAATTTGAAACATGGGATACTCAATCTTTTGTTGAGCCACAACATTCCCATTACAATTGAAAGGCCAACTACATAGCCTGTTGACATTCCCACATCCCACCATATATCATCCTCTAGATCTTCATTATTTTCTTCATGTACCTCTGGAGAATTAGGAGGGCTACTTGAGCATGACACATATATTTGTAGGCCACATAGACCCGAATTATTGAAGAAGTATGTAGAATCAAATGTCATCATTTGTCCTCCTTGTGGTATCATCCCTGATAGGTTATTATAGGACACATTAAAGTAGCTTAAGGATGTGAGAAGTTGCAACTCAGTAGGAATAGCCCCTGATAGTTTATTGTGTGAAAGATCAAGTGATTGTAGTTGCATCATCTCTCCAAAAGATTTGGGAATCTCACCACTGAAATGATTTCTTGAAATATTGAGAATAATCAAACCTTTGAGGGATCCAATATTCCAAGGAATGTTACCTGACAAACTATTGCTAGAGAGGTCAAGACATTTTACTAATCTCAAAATTGTCACAAACATCATATCTTGTCCTTTATTATAAACTATTATTTTATCTATATAACGTCTTGATTCCATCATATAAAATTCATGTTCAAAGATTTTTTTGTTTTCTGATTGATTTGCCATTGTGGTTAGCCTCATAAAGTCCTTTGGAATAACCCCTGAAAAATTATTTTTTGACATGTCCAAAATTTGAAGATTTTTTAGTTTCATTAATTGCAATGGGATTGTACCCTTGAAATTATTATTTTGTAATATCAAAATTTGGAGATTGTGCAAGCTTTTAACCCACTTTGAAATGTTCCCTTGCAAATTATTGTTTCTCAAATCAAGGATTTTAATATTCTTGCATTTTCCAAGTGATGATGGAATATGCCCTTCAAGTGCATTGTCTCCCAATTTCAATGTCTCAAGAGAATTCATTCCCTTACATATATTTGGTATCATCCCTTTTAAGTTATTCTTCTCTAGATTCAAGACAGTCAACATGGAGCAATTCTTTAGACATTGGGGAATCTTACCAGTGAACTTATTGTTTGACAAATCTAAAATATTCAAACTCTTGAATTTAAAGATATAATTTGGAATAGAACAGCTTAAATTATTTTTAGTTAATGAAAGAAAATGGAGATTTTGTTTATATTTACTAATTGATTTTAAAATTGATCCATCAAATAAGTTATTTGAGAGATCTATATACTTAATTAATGTGAGTTCCCACAACCAATTTGGAATAAAACCGCTAAGAGAATTGTTTGACAAATCTAAGTATCCAATGGAATATTGGGTTGAAATAAATGCAGGGAAATTTCCTGTAATATTACACTCACGTAAAGCTAAGTAGCTAAGCTGAAATTTGGGAATGGTAGAGGCATTCATTTTTACGGTCAACATATTTTTTGAGAGATCCAAAATGTTGAGATTATGCCAATTATTTAAAATAAAAAATGGGAAAGTTCCATTCAATCTATTGTTGGCTAAATTAAGGAAAAATAGCGTGGATATCTTAGCAAATGAAGTTGGGATTGGACCACTTAAAGAGTTATTCTGCAATTCAAGGTCATACAGGGCTGAGAGATTACCTAGAGTGTCCGGAATGCTGCCATTTAATTTGTTCGAAGAAAGATCAAGATTTGACAGAGGGAGAGCTCCAAGAAAGGTAGGAATCTTACCTCTAAATGAATTTCCTCGAAGTCCCAACTCTCGAAGCCGTGAGAGATTTGCAAAGAAGGGAGGAATTTCTCCTGAAAGCCCACAATTGCCCATGTAAAGTGCGGTGAGATTGGAGAGAGAAACTGAGTATCCTCCCAACCTTGTATCTTCTGCCATAGTGAGATTCAAGTTGCTCAGTCCAAGCTTCTCCAACCCTCTCAAATGTGTTATCCACTCACCCAACTTGTTGCTCTGCAGACCATCATTCCAAGAGAGGTCAAGGGATTTCAAGGTGGACATGTTACCCATCTCCCTTGGAATGGCACCATGGAGATAATTATCACTGAGGTCCAAGTGCTCCAACTGCTGCAGTTTAGTCAATTCTCTTGGAATTCGGCCAGTCAAATGACAGCCAGCTAAACTCCAGATACTTCAATCTCCTTAGCTCTCCAATTTGTGGAGGGATGGAAAGAGAGTCGAAGTAATTCCAGCGTAGGTCCAAGTGCTCCAAATGTAGCAGTTGGAATAGCCCCCCTCGAACTTCACTCCATTGAATGGAAAGGCCACTGAGATCCAAGGTGAGCACATGGCCAGTGTGTGGGTGGCAGCCCACTTCTTCCCAAGCGCAGCAGTTGAACCCTCTCCATGAACCGGCGGATAAAACTGGTATTCTCCGTAATAAGTGAAGTTAATGCCTTGTTTGAAATCCAAAAGAGAATTTCGTTCCTCTTGTAAACATGCAGAGCAGCAAATAATAGATGGCAGCAGTAAGAACACCACCCAAATGCCCACACCCATTTTTACTCCCTTCTAAAAACAGAAAAAGGGAATACTATTATAATCTCACTATGACAGAACAGAATGAGTAGCAGACTTTGCAAATCCCAAAGGCTTCTCTTCCCAGCAGATGAGATGGGTTTCCATTGCGAGGCAGATTTATAGCCCATTCATAGTGTAATCCACGGCATATATGTGGAAAACATCATCCACGAGATAGAAAATTTGAAGAAAAAGTTAAAAAGGGAAAGCCACGATCTTACAAATTTCGGAGTTGTTTCCTTGATATTTCTTTTCATATGTCTGTGTCAATTCAATGGTTATAAGTCTGGTTTTCAAGTAGTTGCTACGAAATTTAACTACCTACATTTTCAATTTCGTGGTGACTTAAAAAATGTTCTGGTCAAGCACGCCATTGGAATATTGAGCCCACCAAATGTGGTCCACAAATGTCTATATATCTTTGACTTGTCCACCACAAACGTCTATATAGTGTGCGAGATTTTCGCGAGGGCCAGAAGTAGATTTCGGTGATGTTTAATAAACCAATATTTAATGCTTATGAAAGTTTAAAAAATAAAAAAATGAGGGTTTTATGTCTCGTCAAATTTTGGGAGTATTTTTTAGTGTGATTTTTGGTAATCTAATATTTAAGGTTATGTATATTTTGAATATAATAAATGTTGAAAATAGAAAAATAAATATAGAAAATAAATGTATTTTGAATAGAAAAATAAATATAGAAAATAAATGTATTTTGTTTTGTAATTAAAGAATAAAAGTAATTTGGCATAATATTGAAATTTGAATATTTGAAGATTAAAAGGGATCGTGACAATATTTAACTTGTTTAGTAATCAAAATATTTTACTTACACATTGTAAGTTTGCGTTTGTGGAAATATCTTGCACTCATTGAAATAATTAGGTAATCTATATAGTTCTATTTTCTACTTTGTTTAATTGGTTTTTGCTTGTTTTTCTAATATCTAGGTTCAAATATGGGTACCACATGCCATTCTTTGTCCTACCTTTGCCAAATATACCTTTTTAATGAAAATATATTAAATGCCTTTACAAGGTAAAAACCATGTTGTTAAAAAAAATAACAAACTTATTAGATGACAATATTACCTTAAAAAATGTATTATATTTCACTCATTGAAATGATTAGATAATCTGTATAATTATGCTTTCTCCTTCACTTAATTTGTCTTTGTTTCTTTTTCTTTTCTAACATTTGGATTCAAATATGGGTTCCACATGCCATTCTTTGTCATACCTTTGCCAAATAAACTCTTTTAATGAAAAATATTTTAAACACCTTTACAAGATAAAAATCATGTTGTTAAAAAAATAGAAAACTTTTTAAATGACAATATTATGCTTTCAATTGTCCATGCATGCTTCATTCAACTAATGATGATAGTACCTTAAACAATGTATTATATTTCACTCATTGAAATGATTAGGTAATCTATATAATTTTGCTTTCTACTTGAACGCTTAATTTGTCTTTGTTTCTTTTGATTTTATAACATTTGAATTCAAATATGAGTTCCACATGCCATTCTTTGTCATACATTTGCCAAACAAACCCTTTTAATGAAAAATAATTTAAACACCTTTACTAGATAAAAATCATGTGGTTTAAAAAATAGAAAAAAATTTAGATGACAATATTATGCTTTCAATTGTCCATGCATGCTTCATTCAACTAATGATGATAGGTCCTTAAACAATGTATTATATTTCAAAACAAATTACTACAAAAAATGATGAATTTTTGAATGCCCTATAGCATTTCAAGAGGTTTGAAATAAAATTGAGTACTAAATTTGAGCATATTTCCAATGCCAGTCAGCTAGCTTCAATGCTTTTTGACAATTTGATGACAAATTACATATTATTTTTATAAAAATAAAACGCCTTTCTTCCTTTCTCATGCCTACTAGTAGTTTTCTCATGCTTTGTCATATCCTATGGTAGATTGGAATGTTGGAATGTATATTGAGATTTTTATTCTACATAATGAAAATAAATAAAATAAACATTTTCTTTTAATTTAAAATCTCCTAATAGCTCAATCTTTCACCAAGTTTCTATTTATTTTCAGTTTATTTTCATTAAGGGCTCTAATTTCATTATTAGAACAAAAACTACATTATAATTAAGTGTATGAAAATGAGGGACCAAAAATGCGTCTTAAATGGCCACCTTTTTCTAAAATAAGGAAAGAATGATCATGGATGAGAAATTGAAGATAGCTACATTCAAAATTTGAAGATCCAACGAAAACAAGAGTCATAGTGATCTGAATCTACTTTCTAAACTAATAATTTAATTTGAAAATGGTAGAGATTAAGGGGTTCAAAAGGGGGGCCATATAAAGTGGTCTTTTAAAAAAAAAAAAAAACAACATAATGTCTAGTGTAGCCCACGTAAAATGTTAACTTTTTTAAGTATTTCAAAAATTGCTTCAATGAGAAATCAACTAACACCATGTTGTTTATGCCCAAATTTTCTTCTAATTTTTTAATGAATATATTATTTTTTGGGAGAATTTTCTAGGTAAGTGTAACCTAAAGCTTGGTATGTTACACAAAAATCAAAGTATTTTGACTTAATTTGTGTGATTTATTGTTTCTTTCAAAGAGTCAACACTTTATCATTATCAAAAGCCCCTTTTTAGAAAAAACACAAGGGTTTCAAATCATGCCTTAAGGGAATTTTGTGAAGTGGAGGATAAGAGGGTTTTCAAAATTATGTCAGACTCCAAAAAGTTCCAAATACCTCGTTGAGACTCGACATTGGTTCATCTTTGACCATCATCTTCTTTTCAAAGCTATATTAAGCGAAGGATGATAGTTTCGAAAGTGAATTTAACCATGCACATGAACATTAAACAAAAAAAAAAATAACCAAATTTTATCATATTACAGAAATGGAAAATAATGAAACACATGGATAAAAACCAGAAAATACTAAGCTCATTTCATTGCACAAAACAAATTAAACATAGACGCATATATATATAACATCAAGATGTGGATGCCCTCCACAACCTCTTAAAGTCTCTCTATTTGTGTGGAGGAGAATAGGTTTTCATTGAATTCAAAATAGTGGGTGAAAGTCTCCATCATATTTCTCTCCAGCCTACATAGGAGAGAAATGGATTGTTTGCCTTGCTCATTTTAGAGAACGGTAGCAATACAGATAATATCTCCCACCAAGTCTTCACACAGGTACTCACCGAGGTGTCCCAAGGTGACTTTCATGTTGACTAGGTAAGTTGGCCTCACCAACCTCTTTGCAGCTTTGGAACCCCATCCTAGCTTCCAAGAAGTCTTGATAATGTTATACACATGAAGTGCTCTAGGAGTGCAACATTATGAACATGGACATGAGAAAGGAAGTTCTCTCCAATGATCTTCCTTATGAATCCTTCCTCCACATCACTCCCTATGACGAACACTTCCTTAATATGATCTGCAACTAATATCCTCACCGAATTGCATTCTACACCTTCAATTACCAAGAAATAATTTTTGGAAGTCATGTCATTGGAAGTGCTCAACATTGTGAAAATGAAGTTGAGATGTGAAGAATGAAGGAATTTCCTCTAAGTTTATAGAGAAAGAGAACAATTGTCATATCCACAAGCTAAGATATCTAGGAAGATTTCTTAGTTACAACTAATGAACAAGGACACCGCCAACTTGCTTCAAACAAATTAAATAAACGTAGTAGATGATGTGATAGATTATTATATTTTTTGTTAAATAAGCTTCAATATTGGGGTGAAACCATTTAATTAAACTTGATCACATGCATATGACCACCATTTGATATGTAATTAAATACAAAATTAGAAAATTGTAGGTTTTTCACATGTACAGAAGGCCACAAGGCTTGCATATAAGGATTAGTGATGTATCGGCTTGTCAAAATAAAATTGATATGCGTAATGTAATCATGAAGTTTCTAAAAATAGTGATAAATTCTCATAAGGTTTGACTAAGAAAGAATTGGATAATGAGTTATGAAACATTCACTTTGAAGAATGACAATTATGATTCTTTTAAGAGAATAAATTTTCAAGAACTTGATGATAGTTATATTGTAAAATTATAAATATACTATCTAAGGACATTTAGAGGGTCTGGATTTTTTATCACCATTACACTTTGAGGCAAGAGTGAGGATCAATCAAAAGAAGGATCATTTTTTTAATTTTGCTTATTTCTCTAAAGAAGTTTTGTCTTGGTGCATATAAATTTGGATGTAATACATAGTATTCATGAGTGAGTCTTTGAGCTTTGATAGATTCTAGAATATTAATTCTCTTTGTGGATGCTATATTCTCTTGTGTTATATTCATCTTTCTTTAGAAAGTGGTGAGATTGAGGTCTTTCTAATCTATCCACTTGTTGTTATCTCAATCTTTGAGTTGTAGTGTCAATAACATTTATCATTTAAGTCTCGGTTGATGTTAAATGGAAGTTGATTTTAATCATATTTGCATCATGGCTATGAAGAAGTGTTAGTTTGACTTTACTAATTTTTGATTAAAAGTATACCCACCTTTTTAAATTTAAAAAATCAAAAAATATTTATTACGAGGGAGTTGTACCTCAATTAAAATTCATAGGAAGATCACCAGTGAAATGATGATCGAGCTCTAACTATTTGTTGTTGATTCATCTTTATTTTGGGCAATATGGAGTCATACTAAGTTAATCTTCAAAAAGAGAAATTTGTCAACCAACAAATATAATTGTCATCGAGTAACTATTGATAATCCATCAAAAATTTGACAAGTAGTTGACTTTGTACCTTTGAGAACGAAACTTGTTTCAAAAGGCGAATTCATCAAGGCAGATCAATCGTTAATGAATAACCAACAATGTGTGCCAAGGGGACTCAATGTTAGGAATGCGGGCATTGGATGTGTTCCATGTGGTGAAATTGGCACCTATCTTCTTTTCATGGAGTTGAATATATTTATTACTTAACTTCATTTGATACATAGTACTATTTAAATATTTTAAAGATATTGTTATGCTACCAAAATCACTCCAAAAATCTTGTCATTGTTGAAGACTCTTGTTAATGAGCTTGGTGTTGATATTGTGTTGTAACCACATTTGACTATTGATAATATAAATTACTCTACTTTTGGAGTGTGGGGTTTTTCTCACAAAAGGGTTTTCGCCACATATATAATGTGTTATTGTTATTGATATTTTTTGCATATATGCTTTAGTTAAATGAATGTGCATTTGAATCTATAATTGATAAAGGTTTTTAAAAAATGTATTATCTTCCCCACTTATATTAGTGTAGGAAGTTGCTTTCGCTTACTTGGATTCCTTTCAAAAATACTTTATTCCTTTCCTTTTGCAATTTAAAATAAAATAATTAAATTAATTCAAGACCTATTGATATTCCAATGAAATAATTTCATTTTAAATACTAAGTGAACTAATTAAAATATAGTTCCTAAATAAATTAACATAATTTTTCTTTTCCCAAACTCACAAAAGCATTTAATAAAATTAAAATGCACCAATTAATTCATCAAACATGTTTATGAAAAATGTGAGGAATACATTATTAAATCAAACACATAATTATGGGTAACCCATGACACGAATGGACTCCAAAATTGCCTCTGATTTGGATATATGTTTATAGATGGTCATATACAACATACCTCATACTTGATTCGAGGATAGTGGAGAGTAATGGATAAAGAAGGCCCAAAGTGATCCAAAATAACCATCATTGGGGAATAACTCAAACCTTCCAATTTAGATTGAGTAATGCCATGTACCTGCATTCTCAAATAAAATGTTAAGTGTACCTACTCAATATATAATATTCAAAGAAATACATATACACCCAATGAGGTACTATATAACATATATCACATAAGAATGGAAATATGATCAGTCAATCCATCAGTTAGTATCTCAAAATAGATAATTACAGTACTAAATATAAATATCATAAGGTAAGGAATAGGTGGAAATTATATAAACAATCATGTAATGCTAATGTCCCGAAGTGTACAAGTAACCTCCATGCCACCATTATCACCATCAAATGTGCCTACATCAAATTCCCATTGATTCTCACATGATTGCATCACTAATACAATTATATTAGGCAATTCCATCTCTCTACCTTGTAATGATAATCAAACCAATGAAACAAGTGATATAACAAAGCCACTTAAATAGAATTTGCATCCACACTAAAATATCTATAGGTAAAAAAACCCACATTTTAATTCTTGATTGAAAGAGGTATAAGACTCAGGCTCGATACCAATTGTGATTAAAGCATGGGAAGTCATGTGTCTAAAACTACATCTCATTGGGTATTAGCTATTGGACACCAGGCTATGAAGCTCACAAATTTATTATGAGTTTCAAAAAAAATTAATTCTCATAGAATGAAAAGAAACAAACAATTGAGATAGACCCTTCCCTAAAACAAAAACAAACAATTGAGATAGAAACTAGAACAAATTCTAGAAACAAAATGAAAATCTACATAGGAATCACAAAGATAGAATTGTGATCCAAATCTTAGCTATAATTGACTGGAAAAGGGAGTTGGCACCCTAGACTAGTGATGTGAATTTTTGCTAATTTCAAAATCTAGAAATGAGCTACAATGTCTGAGGATCACAATTTGTAGAGGTTCAGGTCTAGCAACAAACAAAGTTTTGAAAATCAATTTTGAACTGTGTAAGACACAATTATGCATATAATTTTAGATTTTTGAAATGACGTAATGTACCAATTTAAATAAAATTTTAGATTGTAACATGCAATAATTAACTAAACTATTTTGAAAAATATAAAAAATTACAAAGTTCTTTATCTTTTGAAAGGACAACAAACTATGTAAATTTTTAATTTTTCAATGATATTTACCAAAATCATGCTCATGAATAATGAAAAATTCTAATGATATAAAATTGCATACAAATTTTAAATGATAAACTAATTATTTTTGGAAAGTTATTAAAATACAATCTAACATTGAGTTCACCAAAATGTGATGTGGTAAAAAGGGATCTAGGGCCTAAATCACACCTTCTCCTACATCACAATGGAAGGAACCAAAAATGATCTCAAACACCCACTTGGCTACTAACCTCAATGGAAGAGCCAAAATGGTGAATCATCATTTTTGGTTATTTCTTTGGGCATGATTTGATAGTTTATTAATTTATTATTGATTGAATTAATTTGATAGAGTAAACATGCATCTAGGTCAACTATGAAAATACCAAACATTGTTATGATTTTCAAAAAGCACTGAAAAGAAACACAAAAACATAGTATAAAAATTAGGGTTCAAACAAAAAGGAACCTGGAATGTAAATTTGATTTGGATTTAGTTAGACAAGGGCACTGGTGCCCTAGGCCTAGAAGTGTCCTTAGAATCAAATTTAGACTTAGATGGCCACTATTTGTAGGATTTTCCCTTTTTGAATTGGTGTTGAAACTTTGTCTGTCACTAATAAATTTTGATTAAATTATTGACTTGTAAGGCTTGAATGATTGATTCAGAAATTAGGACTTCAATCCTCTACCAAATTCACTTTAGATCTATAACCTACACACAAGTAAGAGGGTATAGGGTTGTGTCGTATCTAGGGGATAGCATAAGTCAAACCCCATTTTGGTACTTTCACCTCCACAATGGCTATGATGATGTAAAAGAGAGCTTACCCTTAGTTAGACAGAGGCTATTTGATAATTGAATGATAAATTGACAAGTACTAAAACTTACCACTCAGATTTGCATTCCTTGATGGACTAAAATCATTGTAATCATAACATTAAAGGAGAATTAAATGATTGATTCTAAGTCTTGCAAGTGTTACTACTCACAAAACAAATAGACATGAAACATAAAAAAAATCACATGAAAAATTGATGCATTGCTAACTTGATGCTTGACTAAAATAATGAACTACCTTTTAGGACGCTCAATTTCTCTCAAAATTTTTCTAAGATTTCAAATGGTGAAAAATACTTATATTTATATGCATTTATTTAATTTCCCACAAAATAATTATGGACAACCAACAAGTAAATTCAAATTTTTAAATGTTAAAATTTCAACACCGACATATTTAAATTGGAGCCAAAATAGGCTAGATAGGGGTGCTAGCGCCCTAGTCTAGACCTATTTTTGGGTTTTGAGTGTCATTAAATAAATATCAAATATTAATTTCTAATTTTATTTTATTTTTTTAAATATTATTATAAAAGGGAAATTTAAGAGCACAATTAAAGTCCAGGCACACAGGGGGAGCTAAACCTAGTGTGAAATTGTCGGGGATGAAAATTTATGATACTACATGCAATGATAATTTATAGTTCTAATTTAAAATGTTGTCACTAGTTGAATTTATCCTAAAAATGCAAAAAATAACACTTTTGATCTTTTGAAATGACAAATAATATGAAAATTTTCACTTTTTCAATGATTTTTCCTAAAATGTGCATGTACTTTGACTTGAAGATAATCTAAGATTTGCACTTAGATTTCAAAATGATAACCATATAATTTCAGAAGTTTAACAAATACAAAGAGCATCGAGTTCACCAAAATGTGATGGATAAAAAGGGGATCTAGGTCTAAATCACACCTTCAGCCCATCTAGCATTTGGTGGATAGAAAATTGATCATAAATGACCACTTGGCTACTATCCTCAATGGAAGATCCAAAATGGTTGATCAAGGTTTTCGTCCTCTTATTTTAGTAGCGAGGTTGGATTTGATTTAGGATTCATGTGTGTGGTGTAATTGTGAAATATGTCAATGATACACCTACAATAAACTAATAGAATCATAAATAATTGTAGAACTAAAACACAAAAAAAAATTATAGAAAAACAGAGTGTAGATACAAAATAACCTAGTATTCAAATTTGAGCTCAATCTGGCTGGTTAGGGTCATGGACATTGTAGGGCCTCTCTAATGTCTGATAAACTTGGTAAGACACACAATTCATAGGATAGTTTCTTAACTGATTAGCTCATCTTCTATGAAAGGATTTATTTAATTATCAACACTTGGGCTTCATAAGATTTTGATAATGTTGTCATTATATGTGCATTCATGGATTCTAATATGCCCTATATCAATGAGTATAGGTGATTTACAGTGTATAGAAAACTATAAATATTGGAAAAAGAAATGAAACATTAACTTGCAAAATAGAGGAATCAAGCATAAGTTGTTACTTTTGATGTCAGTACTTATCACTTAAAAAAAGATTAAACTACCAAATCTTATTCAATTACTAAATCATATTACTAAACTCCACACATCATATGTGATTGTATTTAACTATTTTAATTAACAATGCATAAACTAATCTAATAGCAAGAAAAACATAGTGGATACTAGTACCTCAAGTGGCTCTTGCTTGAGTTGTTTCTTCCACAACACATATCAACACTTACTACTTAATCAAAAAATCATATCATTGAACTAACTCCTTTATTGCATTATAAAATTTGAACTCTTACAATTTGTCTAACAAGAATCTACTCAAGATTTCTAATTCAACAAGACATATTCATTATTCAACTAATAATAGGAAAGTGAAAATGATAAAAAAACTAGACAACTAACTTGATAACTAGATTTTCTTCTTATAGCATATCCCACTATATAGGGTCCACTAGGAGTCTTATTCATTCTAGGACTAAAAATAGAACCATAATGTTCTTTTCCACTTTCCCTCAAGAATAGGGAGAAGACTTAGTCTTGCAACAAAAAACCATAACTAGAAAGTAGAAGAAGACAAACTAAATTAGAAATTTTCCATAATGGTTAACCATAATGGCAAAGATGTGTTTCATGAGAAATGTCACATTATAGGTTACTCCTACTCAAAACAAACTCCTTTCAATCATCTTATTCAATGTGTTTGTAGTGACTCGTGGTTGACCAATCAATAGTCACCTCCACTCTTCTTTAGATCTGTCACACTTTAATCATTTTGGATTCTCCATTGCAACTACCTACAATCCTTATGCTATGGGCTAGAAATCTTAGTTGCTATGGGTTATAATTCTTCTAGTTGCAAGAGGTTAGTTCCACCCTAAAGCAAACACATCATTAATAATCATGAATTAAGCATACAATCCTATTGAATTTCATGAACATTAATACATTCACACATAAAAATGTCAATATATCATGTATGCATATCCACATACTAAAGTATAGTTTAATGTGCATAAAAGGTATAAAATATGTATAGGTTTATAGGAATGTTTGTGAACTTTGGCAGATTGAAATGATAAAATACATAAACTTAATAAAGAAAACTAACCATAAACTGAACCCATCACTCCCCCCAACTAAGTTGTTGATTTTCCTAAGAAACTTCAAGGTTGGAGGTTATACTACTGAGCTATCTCCCTAAAATCAGCCACAATGTCAAATCTCTTGACCTAACTCAAGTAATAGTCTTTCTGGTTTGAAAGCTTCACCAATCTCCTATTTTCCTCTGCTTCTTCCGCCCTTCTTTTTCTACATGTCCAATTTGGTACATGAAATAAGAGGATGGAAGGATGAAAGACAAGAGGAAACTATATAACCTCATTGTTCATTACAATATCTATATACTTTTGACCTACAGATGATGGCTACAAAATTAAAAAGAGAGTGTGGCTCCTTTCTTTGCAACTCTGGTGAAATCTCTTCCCATCTATTTTGAATAATTTTGAAGGCTTCATTAATGACCCTTGTGGCTAATCCCTTCATCCTTGCATAATCATGTTCCCTGATATCCATTATTTTCTTTCCAACACCCCTATGTTTCAAGAGATCAACCCACTGATCCATGACTTCATTTGGATCAAATGATTATTTCTTGAGTTGTAAGGCAATATATTTTTCTTTTTCATGGTATTATTATAAAATTGTGCCTCTTTGATGCTCATTCCTTACATAAGAGGTTAAATCTCTTATTTGGATATCCACAACACATATCAATGGATTCCAAGAAGTGTCATCTAAAAGCACATAATTGTGTAGATAACACACACACAATTGATTCTACATTTCTAGTATGGAGTTCTAAAAAGTTTCTAAACCAAGAATTTTATATTCATTGCTATAGGAAGACCACTAATCAATTGGCTGAAAGCATAAACTCTAGCAGGTGGCCTACACTTTAGTAATTGTGTTATAGTTTTCTATGGAGATACCCAAGATTGAGAGGCCCAATGGAAAGTACAAAGAGATCAATATGTAATGTTTAAGATTGCAATGGATTTGATTATCCAAGAATTCCTCAAGAATTCAATATAAAATGTATGAGAACCCCTTGGTTATATAGCCAAGGTGAGACATAAGACATGTAAGATTATGAAATATGATCATACCACTAAAAAGTACACAAAAATTATGCACTTTCACAAAAAATTTCACCAAAAAATATTATTGTAGGAGTAAGAACAAAGCTATAAAATTTCCCAAAATGAGAATGGGTGTTCAATAAACCTATGAGAATATGCAATTTCTAGAAAAACCAGGCACCAAAATCAAAAATTGATTACACCATTGCATAGAGCATGAAATTTTTCCCCAAATCAGAAAAAATTACTTAAGAAAGGAGGTCATATGGCTAAGATATGAGTATTTGAAGATTGAACTTCAAAAGAAAAACTCAAATGGTGAGGGGGCCAAATTTTTTTAAAATGATGATGACGTATTGATGGCATAAAAAACCACTAGCATAAATTTGATGGCTTGGAGTTTGTCACGATCATGGTCAATATTCTACAGGGGCTAGAATATTCTTTGTAAGGATTACTCATAGGAATATTTTTCTCGAATTTGAAAGGTTGATGGAATATTCAAAGAATCTTATGGTGAATCTTTGAAAACCAAAAATATGCTCAATTTGATGGTGAGCCTTATTGGCAATAAAAAATTGCTAGTTTAAATTATCGGTTGATTGTAGGGTTCTTGGAGAGGCCATGAGGGTCTGTTGTGGCCTATCTGAAGGTGCCATGTGGCGGCCTGAGGGACTAAAGTATGTTGAAGGTACCTTTGGGTACCTATAGGTCTATAGATGTCTAGGCCACAACTTGCAATTAAAATTTTATTTTATTTATTTTAATAAAAACTTTTACAAATTTCTCTTTAAAAAATTGTGATTTTTAAAAAATATTTATCAAATATTTGTAGAAAAAATGAAATCATACCACCCTACGCAAGTTGGGTCATATGGACTAAAAAATAAAAAATAATTTGCGTCAGAGGACAACTCTCTCCAAAATCGATGATTTCATAATCAATCCATATGTTTTTGGGCCTTTTGAGTACAATGGTGGTGTCCTATTTAACTCAAAATTCTCTAAAGTGGTAGCTACCTCCCAGACTTGGCAACCACTTTCAATCCTCAAACCCTTGCAGATTTGGCCTCCAATGTCCAATTGGGATTAAATAAAATGCAAATCTGACTTTCTCAGGAAATCCAAACACAATGATGAGCTCAAATATGATACAACAAGCTTCTAAAATGTACCTACCATACAAAGTCACAAAGAGGAACCCCCAAAATCTAGTATTTCTATCAAGTTTAAATTTGATTATCTAGATTATCATACGATGCAAGAAAAGAGCATACTCAACTTTTTAAGATCTACCAAGATCTCCCAAAAAATGGCTAACCAAAGGCACCCAACCTGCTCTGATACTATGTATAGTTGGATATGGAGATACCCAAGATCTGGAGGCCAAATGGAAAGCACAAAGAGATCAATATGCAATGCTCAAGATGCACTGGAATTGATTATCCAAGAATTACTTAAGAATTAAATGTAAAATGAATGAGAACCCCTTGGTTATATAGCCAAGGTGAGACATGTAAGTCGTCATAAGATTATGAAAAGTGTCTTAATCTTATGATATGAGATAACTTATCATAGCTAACTAGGAAAAGATAAAAATATAGACATGCCAACTAAGTCTTCTAGAAAGATTATTAGGACCTAGGTAAACTTGACATGTGAATATGTCCCCTAAGTCCCTAGTAAGTGAATTAATTAGGTACAAGATATTTATTCACACCAACAAATTGAGTCATCTTATCTACTATTTCTTCAATATTTACCTTCAACCTTTTCACTTCTGCTTCTTGCTTTTCTAGTGCCTTGGTGTAATTGGAAACCAATGGGTATGTGTAGGATCATGATGGGCCAAAAAGTGGCAATATGATGGGTATGTGGCTGACAACTTTTTTTTAGCCAAAATCGATGAAATGAAAAGGGTTTTTCAAGGAGATTCTCAGCTTTCCACCAATATAAATTATGCCTTACTTTGAATTTAATAAGTAATTATTAATCATTTTCTATTCAAGTTACTAATAAAGTCCTAATTGATAGGATGATTGAAAAACATCTATAGCTTTCAAACAGTATCACATTTTTTGAATCCAAAACATGCGTCACATTATATGCTTCGCATACTATAGGGTTGAAAAAATAAAAGTTGAATTTCATAAATTTTTTACCAAGTTAAGGTGGTCAGACATACAAGTTTTTATATTTTTTAAAAGTTGTAATAAAAAAATAATAATTAATTATTTACTTGGAAAAAAATTACAAAAAATATGCACCACATCAGGACATGAGTCATCTACTTATATCTAAAATATTATAAAAAAATATTATCATTTTATTGTGTTTAGGGTTGTCAGACAGACACCTGCTTCTTATTTTTTCCCTGAAATTTAAGTACCTACATTGAAATTTCAAATTTTCACCAAATAGTTTTTTTTTTTTAAACAAAAACCTAGTAGTTTAGAAAGTACATTCAATTTTCTACAGATTCTATTCTTACATATTTTTGAAATAATATAGATAACTTATTCAAATTTTTACATCAAGTTGACTAACTCTGATTTTTTTGAATTTTTTACCACTTAAGGGCCTATTTTTTCCATGATGATCCTGCACATACCCCAATTCTTCTTTCTCCCATGTCCATTCTCTCTTTTTCTAGGATAATTTATGTGTTCTCCATAGTTCAACACCTAGGGACACTACAATTGGTCTAGTGGAGGTTTTAACTTGAGGAATTGAGCCTTTATATACTGATTCTTTCCCTTCTACCATGGAATGTTTTGCCAGTATCTCCAATTTTGACCCATGCAAAAACTTGTGTAGCCTCTCCAATTTGTTAATCTTGGAATCTTGCTCACTATCCTTCTTTTGACATGTCTTTAATATTTCCTCTAATTTCTTTATTCTCTGCATTGCTTTGTGTAAAAAAACATCATCCTTCTCTAAAACTACTCATCTCCCATTTCACTTGTAAATTCACAACTCTTTGAAACAAGGATTTTTGGAAACCTCATTTTTTGGCTATCAAAATACTTTTTGAATCTGATTCAGAAGTGGTAGTAAAATACATTGATTGTACAATTGGTACATTCACATCTCCAAGGGAATTCCCCTCTATTCCTAAATCTATTTCAATCATAGCAATATCCTCTTTCTACTTCTTACCTATGTCTCTTATTGGCCCCTTCTTTCTAAGATGATGTGATAGCTTCTTGGATTATATTGACTTCTTTTTCCCCCTTGTAGGTGCAGAAGAAGAAGCTCGATCCTTCCTCTTTTTAACATTTTGTGTCCATCTATAAATAAGGGTTTCTTGCTATCTCTCTACTATGGGTTGCTTGGTAGAGGTTGCAGGATGAGTTTCCTACAAACATTTCTCTTCTAGCTCTCCTTTGTTGTAGGCAAGTGATGTAGTAGGAGAACCAAAGGTAATTTCTTCCTTTGGAGCAACAACAATAGGCTCTTCCATTCTTTTTTTTTGGCCTCTACTTTCCTCATTAGGAATTTCAAGGATATTATTGATATTGCTACAATTTAGAAAATCCTCCCAAGAAACATTTGGAAAATGAACCCTAAGGATCCTTTTTACGAGTCGTGTAACTGAGAAAAAATGAGAGAATCTTGAGTTTTTTATTTTCCTTTTATATTCTAAAGATTCTTTTTAATAGATTGCACAAAAAGTTGGGAACATTTACATGCCTACCATGGCATATATGACTTAATAATTTGAAATGAAATTTTTATAGCAAGGACTATCTCCCATCACATATCAAGTATTTAACTATGTAAGAAGCTATTGAATCCCAAAGCCATGGCAAAGAAAAACATTTAGTATCTTGTGAAGAAGAGTCTAGGTTTATTGTTACACCCCATTGTGTTGTTACCTATTTACTATTACCTTGATGGGTCAAAATATTTTAATATATGATTATGTTTTGTATATGAATCTTGATGAAAATATAATAAATGAATGTTTAATTCAATTTGATATTTTATAATGTTCTGAAGATAAAAATATATGATGCATGTGAATGTAATGTTATCAACTAACTACTGTTGTGATGCACTAAGCTGGATGCAAGAATAGATTCTAACTTGTGGAAGAGAGGCGTATCACTCAAGAGAAGAACTTTGTTTCGTAACCCTTGATGAGCCTAATTGAGCATAAACATACTCACATTCTAGTTGGTCTAGCTGAATTAAGATAATTTAGGCAATGGTAAGTAACCTTATGTTAGGGTTTGAGTATGTTCTTGATTGGGAATATGTGATTGATTTTTTATGTTGAGTGAAAGTTTTTCCTTGAATGTTCACATTTTAATCGAGGAAGTATATAAATAAAAAATATATATATCTATATATGTACACATTTCTATAATAACTCATACATGTGAGCATATGTGTGCATGAGTGTACATAGATAGACATATCTACACATGTTTATGAATAGATAACCCATATGCATGACAATATAAATTGGAAAAATGTGATATATATACACACTTCATGTATATACATCGATCGATGAATATGAGAATATGTGTGTTTAAGTATGGATATTAAAATAATTATATATATGTATATAATTATGTTAATATAAATGTATATACATATATATTAATATATGTATGTATATATATAATTATTTTGATATATGTTTATATATATGTACATATATTATAACATATAATATATATTGTTTGTTATATATTAAAAGTTCTTTGTAATAAATATAGCACATTATCATAGTGCTATCATATATGCTACAATGACCAAAGCTTAATGCTACACATAAAGGGCATAAAGAGAATAATTCAAAAAACTTATGAGTAGTGCATAAGGTGAAAACAATTACTGTTTCAAATGTTGTGCATAAAGTAAGAAAAAATACTATTTCAAACATGTTGACTTAGTCTTACCTAAGCATGAATAAAGGGTGCTTAAGTATGAAATGTTGGCGCCATATTGTAAGAAGTGTAAAGAAGAAAAAAATCTATTACCTACACCATGTCCAAGAAAAACCATCTGATAAGCATAAGACTTTTTCAATGCAAAGATGAGAGAAGTTTGTAAGGGTAGTCGACTTGTAAATTAAATAGGAAACATGTGGTAATGTGTCATGCCTTGAATTAGTAAAAGAGTCATGATGTCACAAGAGAGGAGTCAACTCATCCATTCTATGAAATTGGAAATAGGAGGACTGTTATGTGTTGCAATCTAAAAGTTTAAATCAGCCACATATTGTTCCAAATGAGTTGAATAAATGTGTTTTTTTTTTGTTAGAGTGGTGGTGGATTAAATAGCTTATGTGTATCATAAGATGCTCATATTTTAGTATAAATAGAGGTGTTCTCTCTACCATTTGTTACACTTTTTCATTCGGTCTGATGTAGTTTTTTGTGCAAGCATAATTCAAGAGTTTTTGTTGAGAAAGAGAGGTGTTTGTTGGTTCTCCAAATCAACAAATCCACTAAATCCTAGAAGTAAGCCACATTTCATGCTCAGATCTAGTGTATGATTTGGCCAATGATTAGGAAATGAGATTGGAACACATTTCCCTTGCACTTCAGGCTCTATAAGACCTAGGGGGTGACCCTTTTAGTAACACCTAAAGATTCATACGCACACTCAACTAGGTATTGCTTAATAGATATTGTTCTCACAAGAATATTCCAAGAAACATGAAATATCACTCAACATTGGCTAAGATATTGGGAAATTTTCATTAACTAGCATGGAGAACATAGTGGATACGAATAACCCATAAAAGTAAAAGAACATCAAAGTGAAAGGGTTTTTTATGATTTTAATATTTTGGGACCAAACAAAAAATAGAAGATGCAGAAGGATTGACCGATGCCAAGAAGAGAACTACGAAGTCATATAACCAACATTTTTTCCTATCATGTTAAACATGTTTTGAAGATATTTGAAAATGTCATCACCTTATGAAAACAAGACCACTAAAGCTTTATCAAATGACCATTCTTAGAAATACATCTAGAAACACCATACTCCAATTACACTCATTAAAGCAATTACTCCATTCCTTAAAAAAAAGGAAATAACAAATGTAATTCAAATGTAACAAATGTACATGAAAAAACCCAAGTAATCTTTGATTATTGAATTTAAAAAAGTATTACATTTCATCCATGGAGATAGTCATTAGATAAAATATATTCATGAAGCACCATTCAAAACATAGCAACACCTCAGACTAATGGCTAATGGTTATATAATCCATCCCAACTTTACAAATTTTTACAGAGCTTTTGTTTTCCTTGCAGAACTTAAAAAATTGGAACCCTTACAAATGAGAAAGAAAGAGAAGAAGAAGAAGAGGAAGCCCTAAAATCAATCTGTAGTTGACATTTGGATCCTTCATCTTCCCTTGATTTGTAGCTGCAAATATCTTGCCTAGTGTGAAATCCTTTTACCTCTCCCTTTCTCCATTTACCTTGAAGCTGAAAAATCCACTATTTCATTGTGAAAAATCTTCACTTTTCCCTTGCAATGAAACCTATTTGCTTCTTGCTACAAATATTTTTTGTTCCTCCATAAAATTATTTTATTTGTGAAAAAGCTTTTAATCTTCTTTTGTTCATTTGCAGCTGAAAATAATATTTTTCCCATGCCCAAAACATTTTAAATATTTCATTTAAAATATTTTCCTTTTAACATTAAAGGAATTAAAAATTTACCTTGGGCAAAAATTTTACCCGTGCAAATCACTTTTCACTTTATACTTAAACTCTTTTCCTTTTAAAAAATGAAAACCCCAAATTATTTTATCAAGCAACACTTTAATGTTTTCACCAAACTCAATTAAGCAATTCCCTTTTAAAAAAAATGCATCAAACCCACCATTTGTTACCCCACACAACACAAGCAATTTTTTATTTTTTATCAAGAAATCTGACCTTTTACACCTTTAAAACTTTTAACACAACCTTAAAAAAATTTCCTAGGCCCACCTTCCATGTGGCACAAGCCCGCTAACCCCACCATTCTTCTGTTACATCATTCAACATTCTTGCGGGGCTAGCGGGGAATGATGGAGATCCCTCCACATTGCTCATTTTCTAATTGTTGATCATTCTTTCCCTAGCTCCTTTGTTCCTCGTTCAACTGTTGCATCATAATGGAGGCCGACAACCCAAAGAATGCTTGAATAGCCCATGAGCGACACGTTTTTTCTCTTAGAGTGGTGAAGTTGAAAATTCTCCATTGCAATGCCACACCACAACAAAACAAATAATTTGAAGGCGCCAAATTTTTGTTTTGGAATAATGTTCATCTAAAATATTTTCATAGATCTATTCTGCTTCACAATGTGGTTAAGCCACATAAGATAAAAAAAGGTTTCAGTGCCAAAATTGAAGTCTCTCAAAAAACTTTGATGCATTTCATTGCGAGGGAAAGATTTACCCATTCCTTGGGCACCTAAACAAATATTTTTTCCATGGAAGCTCATGTATATGTGTGAGAATTCCCTTGTAATACCAAATTGACCTCCCATGATGAGTAGAATGGTTGACATTTATTCACAACAATCATCATTCTTGGTCTCTGTGCCAATACATACAACACAATCTTCGAGCCCCATCAAGGATATTTTCCACACTCAATGGATCCCTCCTTCATGGTGAAAGATAAAAAGTGATCCCAATTTTAGAGTGAAAAGTCCTCATGAGAATCCTTCACATCTAATTCACTCTGAGTAGCTTAAATTGTTCCCTATGCCTCAAGCCAGTCCCCTATTTCTAAGCATGCATAAGATATTTGATGAGCTTTTATCCACCATGAGCATATCCATAACAAAATGTAAACTTAGTTGAACCTCATTTCAAGCTCAAGTCATGACAGCTAGACATTGATGTGCATCCACATGATTAAAAAACTTAAACAATATTAGCATCTATAAAATATTTTTTTTCTCTAGAAATCTTTGTAGTGAAACTTGAAACTATTTAAATTGCTTTGTTGCTTGATCATATGATTGAGAAGATTCTCCATCAATGGAAGATGATTCTTATAAATAATAAATAATTTTGTATTGCCAATGTAGTACCTCCCATGTTAAGCATATCTGAGTGACATATACAATCTCTAATTCTTCCTTTTGCAGCTTGTAATCAATTTCATCATTTTCCATTTCCTTGCAATGGGCATATATTAGCTTGAAATAGCTTCTCCTTTTGGGATTCAACCCTCTTTTTTTCATTTCTTTGAACCACTAATTTTCTTCTTGTAACCTCCCTACTTTGTAAAAGCCTTCAATAAGTGTAGTGTAAGTTGCAATACTCATTTCTATTCCTTCTTCAACATACTTTATTAAAAATTATTTTTAGCTATTCAACATTATCATTGAGATAATTGCTTTTCAACATAGCAGAGAAAATTGTTTTGGCGGGAACTAAATCTTATCTCATTATTCAGAGAACAAGATTACTTGTTTCCTCCACCATCTCAAAGTTGTACATTATGGTGAAGATTGACTTGTAAGTAGGATTGTCAAGGAGAAGGTCATGTTCTAATATTTTTCATGCATCTTTATAACACTCAATGCTTTCTTATTTGAATCCATTACCACAAATCTCACACCAAGCAATGACTGTAGATAAATCTCTACATGCCTTGCCCCTTCACTCGAGTTGTGTGACACATGTTGGGTCCCCTTGTGGGCCCAACTAAAAAAGTTTGTTTTGAAACAAGTTTTTACGCTCAATTGATTTGAAACTGCCTCTGAATGCATCAGGCATGAAAAATTGAAGTGGTTTTTCATTAGAATTTGCTTTCTAGCACATTTGCATAGTGATCAAAACATGTCCAATGGCCTCTACAATTACCTTGGAAAACTGGTCAAACAATCTCTTGAAGTCGTGAAAATGCACAAGCATGCAAACATTTAACCCAAGAATTTAGTGCAACAAGCAACTTGGCAAAAGAGATTTTTAGGTTCAAGATATTCAAGGCCAGAGTGGCTTAGTTAGACTTTTCTGCAACTACACTAGTCAAAAACCAATTAGGGCTCACCAAGTTACCATCTCGAAAAAATACTAATCACCTCTTGGGTAGCCACCACTAGAAACATTAGATCATTTAGGTCCATTGAGCATGTGTGCAAGAGGTATTTCCTTCAATCGACATTCATCACAAGATATTGGGGGTCAAAGTTGACCATCTCGAAACATTCTAGAAATGTAGATGTAAAAATAGAACAAACTGCATTTGCTTTTGACTTAGTAAAAATATCAAAATTGATCATGTGGCTCTTAAACCATACCAAGAAGCATATGAATTTGAGAGGAATGTAGGGCACCAATCCATTTTCCATTACAATCATTCAGTTGTGAAATATCAGTCTAAACAGGAGGCCACTTCATAGGACTTAAAAGTTTGCAAACAACAAAACAGTGCGAGAACCTTCCTGCTTTGTGTTTCAAACCCTATCAAAAATCATCACAAGAAGCTAAAATAAGACATACATGTTCACATATGTCAATTGAATACACTCACCAAGGGGTTTGGCATGAAAATCAACTAGCTTTGAATTATGACCCTCCAAAGTAGGTGATTGGGGTAGATTTTTCATGGGCATTTATGAGTGTGCAAAGCAAGTTTTCAACATGGGGACTTGAAATTTTTCCAAATTTTACAATCCCAATAGTGGCTCCAACTAGGGATGCATGCCCCTTGCAGGGATGGTGAGATTCTAGATCTCTTGGGAGTAGACTAAGTGTCAAGTCCATTGGGTGCTTTGAGTCCTTATTCAATTTTTCAACCTCACTTAATGAACCCAGGCCAAAAAATGAAAAAGGGGAGTCAATATCTATCCTTGTCAAACACCAATCTATTCCTTTGTGAGTTATCTTTCAATTTGTATTTTCTCGATCTACTATAGCTTTTTGTGCAAGCATAATTTGAGAGTTTTTGTTGAGAAAGAGAGGTTTCTTTGTGAGTTACATTTGTGGAGAGTTCCTTGAGAAGAGGCTAGAGTTTGGACATGCATCCATCTTGGAATTATATAAATAAAGTGATCATATCCTCATTTGATCATCCACAAATTATGCAAAGTTATTATGCTAAAATATTTAGCCATTTTCATCCATCACCATTGAGTTCTTAGCTAGGTTTTTGCAGATTTTGGCTTGGAGCTCTCATCCTTCACTATCAAAGTGGATCAATCATCATAAACATATCAAGCTTGCATCTTAGGAATTGGAAAAGGGCCAATTTTCACATCAAATTGACACCAATTCCCCCATGGGATCATGTGTTTTCTTTTCTAATTAGGATTGAATCTATATTTTCTTGTTTTATTGTGTTCTTCATTGTTTTCTTTCCTAATTTGAAGCTTGTAAATGGATTTCATGGGGAATCCTTGTTCATGCTTGCAATATCTAACTTAATATGTTTATTCTCTTTGTTATTCAGGTATTAGAATTGGGATTCACACATTTGGTGCTAGAAGGAGGGTTGGATATCATTCTTTATCACTTTTCTCACAAATTTCTGTGGTTTTGTTCATACATAGGAAAATTCCAATGCTGAGAGCTTAGTGTCACTATTCTGGCACTGCTAACCCTTCAGCATCACTATATAGCACCGTAGGAAACTCAAAGTGTGATGATGGACTCTTCACACCTAAAAAAATTTGAATTTTTAACTCTATCGCTTGACTGTTTGATTGATAGGAATTTTCAAAAGAATCAAACTACGACATTGGGAAAAACTATGACGTAGTTGAGATCTTTGTCCCAACATAGAGCGACGGTGACTGGTAAGCAGCACTGTAGGAGCACCACTTGGAAATCAAATTGCAACGCAATCACGAGTTGCTCCACTAGGAGGGAGTAAAAAGTGGAAATGAAATTTTAGCATGTGATTTTTGATTAATGATTAATTTTTCTTTTGTGTTCTGATTTTTAATTTCTATATTTTCTAGTATCTAACTAGTTTTTTCTCCCTTGTAGGTTGGGAATTGAAAACGAAGAAAGGAGAAGCATGATAAGGATATCTTACAAAATCAACGTGTTTTTAAACACTTTAGTGTTTGTTTAACACTTCTTCAAGAAATTGTTATCTTTTCTTTCTTAGAACACTAATGTCATTTGAGTTTAAAAAGAATCTTTTCAATTTCCTCTTACAAAGGCTAAAATGAACATTAGGATGCAACTTACTAGATTTTGTTTCTTTGGTTAAAAAAATTGAACAAAGTATCTCACTTGTCTTTTGGTGCTTAAAAGGAACTCACATTTTACTTTGTGGATTTAAAAAGAACAAGTACATTTTTTTTTCATGAGGGCTTACTTAAACTAACCTCATTGAAAAAGGACGATGCGCTTCTCTCACACTTTATAGCGATCTTGAGAATCAAAAGGCCTTTTTCATGATTTTAGGTTGAGATAAAGCAATCACCTCCACATTTCAATTTGGGTTTAAAAATTGAACAAAATCTTGTGCAAGTGTGAGTGGGGGAATTATTGCGTATATTCTCTCTCTTTTTTGCCAACAAAGATTGATCGAGTTACAAATACTGTTCTTTATTCACTTTTGTTTATCTTAGAGGGCCTGCCTTAGGGAAAAAGTACTCACCCAAGGCAATGACTCAACCGTAACACTCTAAAGCCAAGAGTATATCCAATAAGTATATAAATGTGGGTATTGGAGTAAACGCCATATCACGCAGTTGATTTCGACAAGATGGATCCGAAAGGGGACTCTTGCCGTATGGGTCAATCTCCACGAATGGAAAGTCCTTACTAAAACCCATTTTCTAGAATTTTTCAAAATCGTTTAATCTATTTGTTGGTGCAAGAACGGTCGTTTTGAAGCCACCACACACTTTTACGGTATTTTAGTAGAAATGGAAAACATGCCATGGGAGTTTCATGGGTGTTGATGCTTGGCTGCCCTGTATAAGTGAGTGTCATGGAGGGGAGCCAGTGGGGTCAAGCATCTAACCATTCGCTAAAGATAAGCGTAGCTGGACTTGTCCAAGTGGGAATCCAACAAATATTGTCTTAGAAATCCATAGGATTGCACTTATTCTTGGGTTACAAAATTCTTTGCTTGTTCAAAAACTTCTTGA
The DNA here is from genome assembly GCA_007258455.2 of Sequoia sempervirens. Taxonomy (NCBI): domain Eukaryota; kingdom Viridiplantae; phylum Streptophyta; class Pinopsida; order Cupressales; family Cupressaceae; genus Sequoia; species Sequoia sempervirens. The sequence goes on along the minus strand of VDFB02000003.1, from coordinate 565,987,123 downwards.
AAACAAACACTTAACATCCTCATCCAAATTTCAAACCCCTTTTGGAGACAAATGCAATTGACTCAATCCATATGTTATTGCTTGCCCTTGGGATTCACATCCTTAGAGGTTTCTAAACATTGGATTACATCTTGATTTGTCTACTTAAGTAAACAATAGGAAAACCCTTGCCTTAAGTTCTTCGAATTTCCACATAACATATCTTGTGGGGTTTGAAGAAATTAAGACATTGGACATCTTAGTTTGAAAACTTAATCAAAGAAAGTGTTTTTGGTAAAATAAAGCCATTAAGCAAAGCTAAGAAAAATGAACTTTCATGTGTGTTGAAGACTCATGATTCTCAAAAATTCCAAATCCCAAAGCAAAAATCATTGGTTGGAAATCCGAAAATGCATGTTCAAATGGATTCATTTCTTGGTTACAAAGGTCTATAGAAGAATTGTATGCACTTCAATACCTAGGTCTAGGAAAAAAAAAAAAAATTTTAGGTTCATCTTAGGATCAAAGAAAATCAAAATATTTTTCATCCATCAAAGCAAACCTCATCTCACAATCACCTTTTGGAAAATCTTGAAATAGGCAATTTGGAAAAATCAAAATCATCAAAAAATCTTTGAGACTAAATCCTTGAAAACATTATCAAAATCACCTTTGACTAGGTATGTGTAGATGCATCCTTTTGCATATGCGTATTCAAAGTTATCAAAATCATCTTTTTTAGCTTAGTATATGTAGATGAATCCTTCTTCATATGCTTAGTGAAACTATCATCTTGTTTGGATAGGTGTGGGTAGATGCATCCTTCTCCCCGCACATATTCAAATTATCTGCCTTCGAAAAAATCTATCCCTTAGATCATCATCCAACATCTTAGGGTCTATTCATTCAAAATCAAAAGCAATAAAATCAATCAAAATCAAGGACAAATCCAAAATCTAAAATCAAATCAAATCAAAATCAAAATCTGCAACATATCCGAAAGTCCTAAAAGCCTAGTATCTCCTTCAAGATTTATCAAAAGCCAAAAAAATCCACATCATCCATCCCTTGCATCATCATCATATCACACCTTTTGATCCTCAAGACATCCTAAAATTTTCTACTTTGGGCATAAAGTAAAGATCAAACCAAGGAACCAAGAGATTCATCTCTCCTATTCTCGAAAATTGATCCTTGTTTTGTGGTTCAAACTAGATCTCAATACAAGAAGAGTATGGAAGCCAACAAAGAAACACCCGCTCCAAGTGATCTTAGCCAAACAAACGTTGAAATGAATCCTACCGAATCAAGCAATCCGTTGGCTATCTCCTCATCCCAAAATCTGCAAGAGGAAGCCCAAGGAGAAGATCTTACCTTTGGAATGTCTCACGATGAAATAAAAGAAATCAGAAAACCATAAGATCATCAATATCATGATGAGGCTTAACCCTTCGCTATACATGCTTGAACTATTAAAGCAAGGGGCCAAATTGCCTTCAAATTTTGACATGAGTACCATAGTGGAGACATCTTTTCCTCCAATCTCATCCATGATTCCCATCTCATCCACACCCCCATCCAAAAATATCACACAAAACATTCCAAAGATCACGACATCGTTTTCTCCAACCCAACCCAATGTTAATAACGAAAATGCATTTCTCAATGCTATTCAAGCACACCCCCTTGTTAATAATCAAAACTTGGATGCAAATAACATCTTGGAAAAAAAATACTCAAAAACCCATTACATAAGAATGTTCCTCACTTTCCATCATGATCCATCATTATCATTTTTCCACGCAACACCTCAAACTTCTCTCCTCACAAATTCGCAAGAGAAGGGAGATATGTTAAGACCAGGGGGAATATTCAACACCACAACATTCTCGCAAGAGCTCGAATCCCTCACATTTCCAGCTCTTCCACCATTTCCAGTATCATCCACACCACTCCTTGGTTTAGGGCTTCCCCCTACCAACCGCCAACCAAATCAACATCCCAAATATCAATCAAAGCCTTATATCAAAAACTCAAAATTTGTCGCAACAACAAATAAAAAATGCACAAGCAATTGCAACATCATCAAACACCCCCTAACATCGCAAAGCATGGTCTCCCAAGGACCAACCACATCAACACCACCATCTATCACTAAAAACATCAACATGACATCATCGCTCACCACAAAGGCCATTCCAAATCCACCACCACCCCCACCAACACCAACTTCCACCACATCAAGCCAATACAATGAGACATTGCAAGCTACTTTTCAAAGGGGATTCCAACAATTGCAAAAACAAAAATCTATACAATTAGTTGCTCAACAAGCTACCCAAGCTACACAAGCCGCATTACAAGTACAAAAGGCCGCATAAGCCCAAGCACAAGCAGCACAAGCATGATCTCAAGGTTAGGAAAATGCCCAATATCAAGCAAAAAATGTACAAGCACAAGCACAACTTCTTGCACAAAGACAAGCAATGCAATTGCAAGCATATCAACAAGCAATAAAGCAATATCAAGAGCAACAAGAAGCAGCCCAATTGGCATCCCAACAATAAGCACAACAACAAGTGCAACAACAAGCAAAAATCTTAGCACAACAACAACAAGATAAAAAACAAGTGTTGTTCATTCTTATAATGATGGTGATCCAAGGCCAATCAGAGCAAGTGGACCATGCCCGAAGAAAAACAAGTTTGCACCATCATCACCAACCTTGATGACCTCTTGGCATTCCATCTCAAGGTTCAGGGCATTACCACATATGATCAGTTGATCCCCAAGGCACTTAGTATTGAAAGAGCCCTTATAACTCAACCCACGGGATCAACATCATACCCGAACAACAAAACAACTGCCCACCATCCAATTACAATGATAAACCTCGTACGTGGGAAAGGAACAAAAAAACTACTAATGATGGTGTTGTCAATGCCAACATGGTCATTAGTGCCCCTCAACAAAATACACCCGCACCAAAAATACAAATCCAACACCAAAACAATCATCATGCAACACAACAACTGAACAACAATCCAACAATCAACAATATTAATGATCAAAGGGGACCACCTCAATGCAAGAGTTATCCCAAATGAAAATACACCACTTTGGGGGAACCACTTGAAGACATAATGAAAAAAATGATAGACCAAAAACTCATCAAGCCTCCCACATTTGAGAATTACCAAGAACTGGATGTGAAACCTCCTTGGTATAATGAGAATAAACTCTGCAAGTTCCATAAAATCAAAGGCCATACCACAAATAGTTGCATGAGATTAAAGAACATCATTCAAGATCTCATCGATAAAAGAATCATAAATGTGGAACAACCTACAAGAAACTAGGATCTTAAGATATATATGAATCTGATGCCGAATAATGGCAATAAAGGGAATAACAATAACAAATATAAAGGGAAAGGAACCCACCCAAACATAAATCATGGGTATGAAATAGTTATCACCTCCCTAGATGAAAACTGCATGGTCATTACTATCAAGGGTACCTATGCTGAAGATTTTGGAGTCACCATAAGAGCGAAAAAGTAACCATCGCAGGATCATCCCAACCAAATAGAGTCCCTGCATCTAGATCCATTCCTAATGGCTATAATATCCTAGATCAGCTCAAGAGAATGCCAACGCAAATCTCCATCATGGAGTTGCTAAAAATATCATCTACCCATAGGAAAATCCTTGAAGAAGCGTTGGCCTCATCCATTGTCCCCACAGATCTTGATGTGGAGCAATTCGAAGCTATGGTTAGAAATACCATTATGCCAAATCTTCTTACATTCTCTGACCAGGATTCCTCGCTCAACAATCTCACAACCGTGCACTTCACTTGGAAGCCATAGTACATAAGAGAAAAATAAAAAGGGTCTTGGTGGTTGGAGGTGTAGGCTTGAACACATGTTCCCTAAGTCTCATCAAGCAATTGAAAATATCAAAGGATTCCATTGACAAAGGAAAGGGTATCACGATAAGAGCATATGATGACCAAGAAAGAGTGTCTTAGGGCACAATCAAACTACCTATTCAAGTAGGGCCTACCATCATGGAAACCACTTGTTAGGTCTTGGACCTCCACTTTCCATATAATATTCTCCTAGGATGTCCATGGATCCATGCGATGAAAGCAGTAGCATCAAATTTCCACCAATGTGTGAAATTTACACATAATAGACAAGAAGTTACCATCATGGAGATCCTGAACCCTTCTCCTATTGCAAAAATCTTGAAGCAAAGTATTACAAAATCCCCCAAGTACCAAAAAATGATGAGGGTCCATCCACACCATACATCAATCCTTCCACTCTCACATCCACTTCTGCAATAGAGACACCCACCGCTCTCTCCATTCCCACCATCTCTGACATCAAGCTCATTATCCAAGATAACGGCTGTGGAGACTACAAGCTCCCTAATAATTCCTTTGTGGTAGGAGAGTTACCACAATCTCTTAGATCAAGGGGACGCTCACAAATAAATGAGGCTTCCACATTCAGAACATCTCCTGAAAACTATCCCACCTTCACAAGATGGGGATATCTTGGATGAGAAGTTATTGAGGCAGATCCATCTCACATGCTATATCAAGATGAAAGACCAATGGCTGATTTACCAATGGATGATAGAAGCAAGGGCCTACAAATGATGCTCACAATGGGCTATGACAGAAATCAAAGACTGGGACAAAACGACAATGGGATTATAATACCCATCATGCCAGAGACATGGCCGATAACTAATCTTGGCCTTGGATGTACCCCTCTGAGTATAGCCATACATGGCCAAAGTCCTTTGGTTAGAACAATTGATAATCCTCCTTAGCCAACCCCAGCAAAACTATGCTTACCAGTGTCTACAGGTAGAGCCATAGATAACTTTACATTTGATATAACCGACTTTTGTAGTAGTAGCGATGATGAGGATCACCTGACTAACTTACCTAGGCTATATGAGGATACCACTCTTTGCATGATTAGCACCTTATCTTTTGAAACAAACCATCAAAATCATGAGATCCGCCTAGTATATCCCCAACTCATCGACTATGACCAACAAGGACCACCAGTTCTTGATACATTCAAAAATGATGAGGCGCTCTCAAAATTCATGGGATTGCGGGATAACATTCTAGATGGGGACCATAAAGCAAGGTTCATAATAGAGTTGGACATACATGCGTATTATGGGGAAACGATTGAATCCTTCAGTCACAAAAGTGAGAAATTAAGAATAATATCCAAGTCCTTGAGTGAAAACCACACTGTGGCACTATTTGACTAGAAAAAAGTAAAAAGAAAGGACACATCCAATGATGAAAACCTCTCTGAGGTGCCTGAGGATGGGGGATTCAATCTTCCTTTAAGAGTTATTCATCAGGAAAAATCAACAGTCTTGGCAAAAAAATGCAATCTGGTCAACCTAGGAACAAAGGAGACCCCACATATCACATTCTATGCAGAATCACTACTATCAGAAGAGCAAGAGCTCCTAGTGGCATTCCTAAGAGAAAGAAAAATAAACTTCACATAGAGTTATGCTGACATGCCAGGGCATGATCCAAAGACCGTGGTTCAAACTTAGTAGTGTATCCAGAAGCAAAGCCTGTCAAACAAAAGCTTCAAAAAATGCATCCTCAGATTGCCCTATTAGTCAAAATGGAGCTAAAAAAGCTATTAGATGCAAGATTCATCCGACCAATAGACTATCCAGAATGGGTATCAAACTTGGTACCTATTTCAAAACCCGACGAAAACATCAGAATCTGCACAAACTTCAGATATTTGAACAAGGCATGTCCAAAAGATGACTTCCCACTTCCCAACATCGACATGATAGTAGACATGACAACGTGACATGAGATGTTGTCACTAATGGACAAATTTTCAAGATATAATCAAATTATGATAGCTAAAGAGGACTAGCATAAAACAACTTTCACTTGTCCATGGGGGACATACTATTGGAACATGATGCCATTTGGCTTAAAGAATGTAGGAGCAACATATCAAAGGGCCATGACATTGATATTTCACAACATGATTCATAAGACAAAGATTGTGTTGACAAAATTCTAGCCAAGTTCAGAAAGAGAAAAGATCACATAGCAACCCTTAGTTCCATCTTTGACAGGCTAGAGGAATACAAGGTCAAACTAAACCCAAAGAAGTGCATCTTTGGCATACAATCAAGAAATCTCTTAGGATATATAGTGTCAATGAGGGGCATTGAGGTGGATCCAGCAAAAGTAAAAGCAATCCTCAAGATGGAGGAACTAAAAACATTAAAGCAATTGAGAGGTCTCCAAGGCATACTACAATCCATTTGAAGATTCATAGCACAATTGGCGGACAAACATAACCCATATTCTCACCTACTCCACAAGGGAGTAGCGTACAAATGGGATACTAAGTGTGAAGAGGCATTCAACAAAATCAAGGAATACCTACGACACCACCAATCTTAATGCCACCAATCCCAAGAAAACCGTTGATTCTATACATTCCAGCAACAATAACAACCCTTGGAGCTCTTTTAGCTTAGCATGATGAAAATGGAATAGAAAGGGCTATATATTACATCAGCAGGACAATGGTTGGGCATACAAGGTCAAGCTAAACCCAAAGAAGTGCATCTTTGGCATACAATCAAGAAATATCTTAGGATATATAGTGTCAATGAGAGGCATTGAGGTGGATCCAACAAAAGTAAAAGCAATCCTCGAGATGGAGGCACCGAAAACATTAAAGCAACTGAGAGGTCTCCAAGGCAAACTACAATCCATTCAAAGATTCATAGCACGACTGGCAGACAAACAAAACCCATATTCTCACCTACTCCACAAGGGAGTAGCATACAAATGGGATACTAAGTGTGAAGAGGCATTCAACAAAATCAAGGAATACCTACTGACACCACCAATCTTAATGCCACCAATCCCAAGAAAACTATTTATTCTATACTTGTCAGCAACAACAACAAGCCTTAGAGCTCTTTTAGCTCAACATGACAAAAATGGAATAGAAAGGGCTATATATTACATCAATAGGAAAATGGTTGGGCATGAGCTAAACTATTCATTCATCGAGAAAGCATGCCTCACAATAGTATTTTTATCTCAAAAATTCAAACATGACATGTTGGCACATAAAATAAAACTCATTGCCAAAATTGACCCTCTCAAGTATCTACTATCAAAGGCAACATAGGAATAATGGAAAAATGGGTGATGATACTGTCAAAATACGACATCAAATATGTGGAGTGGAAAGCAATCAAGGGCCAAGTCATCGCAGATCAATTGGGATAAGCACCAATCTATTCAGAGAACCCTCTCGTCTCAAAATTTCTAGATGAATCCATTTTTAATCTCAATGTAGCTAACCACTAGAAATTGTACTTCGATGGCTCATACATGCAGCATGGATCAGGAGCTAGTGTCTTCTTCATCACCCCACAAGGGGATTGCATACCAATGTCATACAAACTGGCATTTCCTTGCACCAATAACATTGTGGAATATGAGGCTTTAACCATAGGTCTCAAAATAACAGTGCAATGGAACATCATAGCTCTCAAAGTATACAGAGACTCCCAATTGATCATAAATCAAGTCAATGATGAATATCAGACCAAGGATGACAAGCTCACTCCATATAAGAAATTGGTGGAGACTCTCAAGGAATCCTTCATTGAAATTACATTTGAGCAGATTCCTAGAACTAACAACAGAGCATCAGATGCCATGGCAACAATTGGATCCTTGTTGGACATCCCCCACAACATTCCAAAATATGAATTCTTGATTGAGCAGCTTCTCATGCCCACATTCGAGGTACCAGAATCAAAATATGTGTGCAAAATCATTGGTCCTAGCAATCCTTGGTATCATGACATTTACACATACCTTCGTATAGGAGCCATACCCGCCGACTTACCTTCAAACCTAAAATGAACCTTTGTAAAATAGCCATCTAGATTTGTCATCCTAGGTGATACCCTATATTGTAGAAGCATAGAAGGAACCATATTGTGCTACTTAAATGCTGAGGAAGCATTAACCGCTCTAACTGAAGTACTCAACGGTATCTATGGTTCACACTCAAGTGGAATGACCACAGCTAAAAAACTATTGAGGATGGGGTATTATTGGCCTGTAATGGAACAAGAAGCACATGATTGTACTAGAAGGTGTCTGCAATGTCAGCAGCATGGGGACCTCATCCATGCTCCAGCTCAAGAGCTTCATCCTATAATCACACCATGGCCCTTTTCGCAGTGGGGACTTGATCTCATTGGAAAAATCACAACCACCTCATCTAACGGCCACAAATTCATCATAACTACAACGAAGTACTTTACTAAGTGGGTAGAAGCCATACCCATGACGTATATCATAGGGAAGCATATTTCTAAGTTCATCCTGAACTATCTCATATGCCACTATGGTGTTCCACAAGCCATTATCTCAAATAATGGGACACCATTGAAAAATCAGGATGTCTGTGACTTATGCAAAAAATTCAAAATCCAACATTGCTTCTCCACCCCATACTATCCCCAAGGCAATGGCCAAGCAGAAGCTACAAACAAAACCATTTTGAAAATCCTTAAGAAAATAGTCAATGACGCGAGTCATGACTAGCATCTGTAGCTCAATCCCGTCCTCTGGGCCTATCGAACCAATATTGTTACACCCACCAGTGCCATCCCCTTCTCCCTGGTGTACGGATCAGAAGCAGTACTCCCCATAGAGATCAAGCTCCCATCCCTCAAGATATGACTGCAAAACCTCATCACTGATGAAGACTATCGAGTGTCACGATTGAATGAGTTGGAGCTACTAGATGAGCAACGTATAGATTCCTTGAATCATTTGAAATTCTATCAGAATAGACTCAAAAGGAGCTACAATAAGAAAATCAGAAACATGATCTTCCAATTCAGAGAACTAGTATTAAAAGAGAATCAAAAGAATGTCCCAAACCCAAGCAGCAAAGGCAAGTTTGAAACTAATTGGTTGGGACCTTTTGTCATCACAACAAGTTACAAGTTAGGGGCATATCAGTTATCAACACCCAAAGGCGAACCTCTGCAAGAGCCCATGAATAACTCTCATCTCAAAAATTTTTATGCCTAAATCTTTCAAGGTATAGAACCAAAAAATCCAAAAAATTAGAAAATGTCCTAAAAAAATGGTTACTTTGGCAAAAACCTGGCAAACAGGCATCTTGGTAACAACAAAAAATCCAAAAAAATTAGAAAAAGGATTGAAAACAGTAAACAGAAAAAATCGTCCTCTAGTGAAAACCACTTTGGTGGCACTTTGGGCAAGTTCCTTGGTGAAAACCTAGAAAACAGGCACCTTTCGTAAATAAGCACTTTCCATCCACCAGGATCTTTATATTGTTCTGCATCATCCATCCATTGCACTTCCATCATCCATCACATTCAAATCTTAATCCATCACTCACCCACTTGCATTCACACCATAACTTGGTATTGTTTTCGTATCATGATCCCTCCTAGTATTACTTAGCCCATCCTTAAGGTCAATTTGTCCTACAATTTTTGGGGTAGTCTATTGCATCACACTGGGGGCATGTCATCATTAGATTGGATTCGTGTATGTTCTTAAAATCCTCAACATCAAAAAATCCAAAAACATGTCAAAAATCATCAAAAGCCAAAAACAAGGTCATCTTGTCGAACTATGCCATCTCTAAGCTTGAACGTAGGAAAGGTTGATCTCTGATCATCCCCTAAGACATTTAGGTCAGTCCTATAGGGTCCATCATAATAAACTGACATCTCATCATGTATATCATCATTTATAAATCGGTTAAGTCGTCAGTCAAACTACATGGTCTCTGCGCCTATAACGTAGGAAAGTATAATCTATTGATCATCCCCTGAGGCCCCTAGGATAGGTCTTTAGGTTAGTCTCTTGGTCAAAATCTCAGAAAATCCAAAACATTAGAAAATAAAAAAATCAAAACATTTGAAAACCTTGAAAATACCAAAAATAACCTCAACACATTCCAAAAAAATATCAAAAACATCCAAATATTTGAAAAAAAAAATCCATCCATCTCATCTTGCTTGCAACCGCAATAAAACACACTCATAATAAACTGATCTCATCCTCAATCTTTGGTAAGACAATAAAAAACAAGTCTAGCAGGATAAAAGTGAAAACTCAAAATGTCAAGCCTTAGGTCTAAGTCAGTGCATAAGCAAGTTGGTCATCTCTTCATATTGGTAACTCATCGTCCAAATTGGTCCCATATCACTTATCATTTAGAACACTTTGGATAAAAAAAATGATGTGCCACCATCCACTAACATGTCCTAGGATGAATCCTTCCTACAATGGGCATTATCTTTTGGCAATAGTTTCGGTTCTTATCCTTAGAAAAACACATCCTCTTTTCGTTAGCGGTATTGAAGAGCTTCAACTTGTTTTTTAACTTTATCTTTATCTTTTGACTTATCTTATTGTGCTCATTCCAAGGACTTCTCAATGATATCCGAACAAGAGGATTTAGAGAAATAGGAATGGGGCAACGAATAGTATATTTTTGTCTGCTATACTTGTTGGACGTTCTTGTAATATAACCTTGGCGATTACTTGCTTTGTTAGGTATGTACGGAGGAGGTCTTGGACAAATTTTTGACTATTGCATTGAAAGGTTCACCTTTTCGTGTTTTGGCCCAAGGTTTTTGAAACGTCCGAAGTGCATCCTAGCAAAGTTTCTGTATATTAGGTGTGAACAAGGATACTCCTATCTGCTTGTCAAGTCAAAGTCCATCCAACTAGGTACAATGCCATCTTGATTTTTTTATACCTTGATGCATCGTAGCACGTGTGTTATCAAACATAAGGAATTTGACCCTTTGACAATCCCAATTCCTTAGTAAGTAATCATCATCATCATTTGTATTTGCATCATCTTTTGTCTTGTTGAAATGACTTCTTCTCTTCTTTCTCACCACACTAACAAGGTACTATGATAGTTGATCATCATCACCATCATCATCATCAATCCTGCATCCACAAACCATTACCATATTGCATCACCATATCATATAGGAAACACATGCATTACATTTCAATTATCATATAAATAGGTTATCATAGGCATTCTTCATAGATAGGTGCATCCATTTCATTGCATTTCATCCATTACATTGCATCGCATGGCATTACATCAATCACTGCATAAACATTCATTTGCATTTCATAACCATTTAACATTATCACATACTACATAATCATAAACAAAAGGTACATAGGCATTATAAGATAACCCATCACATACATACTAACATAACATCATAAAGTCATCTCATGCATTAAGTCCATTTTGCATAAAACATTATCATATCATTACATATAGTACATCATATTAAATACATACATTACATCATCATTTAATATGTTTAGGATAATGAAATTTGTTATTCTAAGCATCTTAAAAAACCATCTCATTTACATTACATAAAACCATGTCATTGGCATCATATCACAACCATCACATTACATCATCCATGTCATCTCATAAATAGCATCATAAATCATTCATTGCATAATATAAGCATAATTTGTTACATCACATACAAAACGTACATCTATCCATAATCCATTCATATATAAGCATGATTCACTTAACATTTCACGTATATACCATATCATTTTGCATATTACATTCCATACCACGCATCACGTCACAATTTGCATTAATATAAAATAGATCATCATATAGATAGTATCATTGCACATCACATTTGCATATCATAGGTCAACATAATATAGATTTGTTAGTCATAATCATAATGCATACATCATCAGAAATAAATGCATCCATAAAAGCATCATTGCACAATATATAGAAATAAATCATCCATGCATAAATAATGAGTACACATTGCACCACATCAAAATCACCATCAACTCATATATATATATATATCATCAATAACACAACTGTCATAGTACAATAATAAATCGGATCATTGTACATATATGTCAATGAGTACAAAAGGGTCCATTGGGCTATCAAAAAGGAGCCCATAAGGCACAAAAGCTTCATAGCATCTCGATCACACTTTGTCCCTGTGTATGCTGCCCTCACCCTTGTCTCTATGGCCCTCTGTTGGTTTGTGGCTGGCTAGCTCTAAGTACTCTAGGACCCGCTTTGCTATGGATACGGCCTCATGACAATACCTCTGATAGTACTCAGCCTCTCAGACAACATTCCTGTAAGACAAAAACTAACAATATACCCTAGGAGGAGGAGGTAGTCATGCTCTCTAGCTGCTGTCTCCTACCTAGCTCTGTGGTTTCCTATAGCTTTGCAGCCTGTCTCTCCTGTATAGCCTGATCCCTCTCAACCCTAACCTGCTCTCTCTCGATTCTCGCCTGATCTCTCTTGGCGGTCATGGCCTAGATGTAAGCTTGTAACTACACAATCAGCGCATCCCAGGGATCCACCTATCCCGCTGGCTATACCTGTGGCTACACCCAAGGCTGATCCTCACCTCATGGTGGTACACCTAGTGGCTCCTACTGCTGGTCTAGCATCAGAACATCTCCCTGCCCTAGCTGGATTGGCAGCACAACTAGTTAATCCTATCGAACCTCAGCCCTCTGTCCTCATCCTCCTCCTCTGCCTCTAACTCTACGTAGATCTGGAACTACTCCTAGAATCATCAATCGAAGTGGAGGTCAAAACCAATCCTTGTAGGCCTGTGTCCTACCTAGATTTGCAAGTCCCTAATCGTAGATGCATAATCAAGCCACCAACTTCCTGAAGGTATCAAATGAATCTGAAGTAGGAATACCGCCCCCATGACACCTGTGTCATGGAGCGGGCGAAGACGACTACATAATCATCATCTAGGCGATCTTGAGGCTCCCTAAACTGACGCTACACATGCCTGGGCAGGTACCTCTCAATCATGGTGAGCTCTTGCCCCTACATATACCGGTCCTAATGGCAATAGAACATTTGATCAGTATCATCGGCCCATCTAGGTCGACCAAGGTACGATCACCAAGTGAAAACCTACATCTCGTCAAGAACTCTCCTCTAGTAAGAGATTTTTTGCTCGTCGGTGTGTGTGAAGGACACACCACCTCTGTATCGCTGCATGAGGGGATCATCTGGCAGTATCAGAACTAAAACAACATGTAGATGTAACACAATGATGTGCTCCCATGCCTAGACATGAAGAAGAGTCACCCCTGATCTGAGTGCTCTACCATCCATGTAGACGTACTCATAGAGGTCCTTGTATAATGAAACTAGAAGCACAAGCCCCCAAGAAAAATGAACTAGCCTGTCTCGGACCATCTACTCCCAGTAGTATCCCTAGTCAAGACTAAAGTAACGGCCTCATCTGTCAGGGGCAACAAGAACATAAATGATGGCTACAATCACCCAACGGTAGGGAGGTGCTAGGATCATTTGCCGCTCGAGCTCTATCTGCCCCTCGCAAAAGATAATCTCTTCTATGGTGAGGACTCTGAAGCAAGCCTCGCACCCCTCATCCATGTCAAAAATCACCTGGCGACCGTGAATCAGCAATATCAAGATACGCCAAACATCCTCTAAGGTGACGGTGGCCTCACCGGTGGGAAGATGAAATGAATACGTCTTGTTGTGCCATCTCTTGGCTAGCACTGACAACATCCCTAAGTGAGTGTGCACGGGCGCCACCTAGGCAATGTACCATGACCCCACAATCCAGAGTCAATCCTGGTCCCTGTCGCTCAAGTCCTGCAAGTAGTTGGCTAGGTCCCGCGACCTATGCTCTCAGGAGTAGAGCTCCCTCGCCTTGTCCTGCATCAAGGAAGGTCACCATGTTAATTTTTTTTAAAAATTCTTCGTCGCATGTTCAAAAAACTTCTCCAGTGGTGCAACCCATGATGGCGTTGTATTTTGACTTCTAATCAAACTCTGACGCTAGGGATTAAAGTAACAAAATCGCACCGCCACAATGCACTTTCTCAGCCAGTGACACACTTTGGGAAAAATTGGGACCTTTGTGTCGCACTTTGAAAATCTCGCTGACCCCGAGCTCAGTGTCAGAGTTTTTAAAACTCCAAACTGCATTGTCATGGCACTATTTAACATCGAGCAACACAATTTGACTTCTAAGTGGCGCTATATAGCGCCACTGTAGACTAATTGACCTTTAAAGGCATTAATTGAAGCAATAAATAAAAAATAAAGCTCAAGTGAGGGCCACATACTGATGCCCCGATGCTAGGTGGTTGCTGGTACATCTGAACTCAATTAGAAATGTGTAGGGGAAGTTGTTGTTGTGCCATATTGTCAGGAGATCGGAGCTCAAATATCGCGGTTACTATTGGAAGTGTTTGAAAATGACTTGAAAGTGACCCCTCAGGGCCCTTTTAAACCTAAAAATTAGGGGTTTTTCACCCTGATTGGCTGTCTTGCTAAGGTTTTGGACCCCTGAACTTGTTTTTGTCCAGTTGAGGCCTATTTTACATCGTTTTATTGTGTTTAGACACGTTTTCATCCTCCTGGAGCCTTTTCAGACCTTTTGGGCACTTTGTCCTCTTTCTTTGCGAGATCACCCAAAAATTAAAAATTTTGTCCAATCTCTCGAGGGGGCATTATAATGGCATGTTTTCTCTCACCAGGCAGCAATTGGGCAAGTTTTTAAATATCAAAATTTTTTGGCTATTATCGAGATCGTTTATTCTTTGAACCAACGCAACAAGTGCATTGCTTCAAACAGGAGCAAAATGTAGACACGTAAAATATACTGATTGACATTGTGCACTTGATCCCGACTACTACCATCGTTTCTTCCCGAATCATCCCTCAATCTAATCATTTAATCAAATTTCCTTATCTGATTAAATTCATCAATTTCTCTCTTAATTAAATAAATCATTTTATCCAATTAAGTCATCTCTTTTGTTAATTAAATCAATCCATCTGATCTAATTATCCCTATTTAATTAAATAACTTATTTTATTTGATTAAATCTCTAAAGTCTATCCATTAAATTAAATAAATTAAAACTTTATTTGATTTAATCTAACACCATTTCTTTTAATTAAATAAATCAAAATTATTATTTAATTAATCTCTTATCATATTCCTCTCTTATTTGATTTAAAGAAATCCATCAATTTGAGTCAAATAGGTCACATCATCTAATCTCCTATTAAATTAATTAACCCTTGATTAATTTAATTCTGAATCATATCCCATCCTCTAGGTTTTGCAAGTTGCACATGAAAATATATTTAATTCATTTATTAAATCTCTGTTTTCCTCACAAGGCATTTTTTGGACTATTCTCCAAATTTGAATTCAAAAAATTGAAGTCAACATGTACATCCAACAAGGCAATAACTTCATCTTACATGTCCTTTTCCTTGAGCCAAGTGAAATTTATTGCAATTTCCCTTCCCTCTTGCAAGTCATTTCAACAAATTTAAAATTAAAAAATATGCATTTATTGGCACAATCCAAAAATCTTGCACATTCTCCATCCATTCATAGATTGACAAGTGGAATTATGCCATTGGATGAATGTTAGTCCCACATTGCTCAAATTTGGACATCCATCCATCTTGGCATTCTATAAATAAAGTGCTCATATCCTCATTTGATCATCCACAAATTATGCAAAATTATTATGCTAAAATATTTAGCCATTTTCATCCATCACCATTGAGTTCTTAGCTAGGTTTTTGCAGATTTTGACTTGGAGCTCTCATCCTTCACTATCAGAGTGGATCAATCATCAACATATCAGGCTTGCATTTTAGGAATTGGGAAAGGGCCAATTTTCACATCAAATTGGCACCAATTTCCCCATGGGATCATGCGTTTGCTTTTTTAATTAGGATTGAATCTATATTTTCTTGTTTTATTGTGTTCTTCATTGTTTTCTTTCCTAATTTGAAGCTTGTAAATGGATTTCATGGGGAATCCTTATTCATGCTTGCAATATCTAACTTAATGTGTTTATTCTCTTTGTTTTGCAGGCATTAGGATTGGGATTCACACACATGCAACCACAAACATTGAATCATGATTTTCCATTTGTTGAATTTCAGGATTATCCATAGAAAAGTGCATTTAATTAGGCTTGTGGATTCAAAATAGGACCAATTAAGGCATAAATGAACCAAATTTTAGTAGGGAGGGCCCAAACAAGTATAAAATGTAAAGGGATACATTTTTCTACACTATAGTAGTATTTTTAGTATTGTTCTTGAAGTATTTTATCAAAACTCTTAACATGATATCAGCTTTGCAAACTTTAACCCAGGAATGCAAAATTCTAGAAATAGAGTAGAAAAATATCTAATGCACTACACAAATAAATCGGTAGTCCATCAATGTCACCCAAATCACATATCAACATTAAAGCATCATTTCAAACAAATTATTAATGTAGTAGCTATCCAAATCATATTGTCAACCTCAATTTAGCTCATTGAATAAAGCAAGACAAATGCATTTCATATTTAGTCCATTATGATAAAAAAGCATTTTATCCAAATTTCTGAAGGACTTGATATAAACTTATAGTTGCTTTGATTGTTTGACAATTGTGTTGGCTTATAGAAAAATAGCTTTAATAGTTATACCTTAGTCTGATAAATCTTAATTTGTTTCACACCTACACAATGTTCTTATTGGAAGTTAAGGATCACCCTTAGTTCCTTTGAGACCTCATAACAAATTGTGCCACTATTAAACCAAAAGGGGTTCCATACCAAAAGATACATGGTTCATGCAAGCCAATCTCTACACAAAATCCCTTTCAATTTTCATCATGAAAATAAAAGGCAAAATAAAACCACCATATAATAAAGTTTTAGGACTCAATTAAAATAGACACACAAATTCAATTTTCACAGTGGGAAAACCACGTTAATAAAAAAAAATCCGTAAAAATTATTGCTCATATAATTAGAACTAAATATTTGTACACAATAAACACCCAATTTCAGTTTTCATTCTAAAAAAACTAGCCAAAGTAAGACCATAGACTACATAGAAATAAAAGGAACCCATATAATTAAAACTACACACCTCAATCCCATATATAATCAAATTTAGTTTCCTAGTATAAAAAAAAGTAACCAAAGTAAAATAACTAATATAGACATGAAAATCCACTATATAATGAATAAACCACAAACTTGAAGCTAATGAACACCCAATTTCTATTCCAACCATAAACAAACTAGCCAACAAAAAATCATCGACATAGAAACAAAAACCATCAATATAATTAGACTCGAAGAGCACAAACCAATAATATCTCAATTTCAAAGTTTTATTTTAATTTTATAAGGTGTTTTAACTCCCTCTAGCCTTAGTAAGTTTAAACCATCTAGACAAGGAAAATTGGGCCCAATTTTAGTTTTTCATTAAAGTTGAGCTACCTAGAGAATAGCTTTCTCTTCTGATCTATCACCAAAGATAGGCATGATGTATCCATTTGAATCAAACCATAAACCATGAAAAAAAACCCTTGCAAAATCAAACCCTTAACAATAGAGGGATACCGCAAGTTTATAACCAATATTAAGCATCTGAAAACATTGAATTTTTAGGGCTACTCAATTCTTAATTCAATAAAAAATTATTACAACCTTTTGAAGGAAAATATTGGTTGTGAGTTAAAATTGTTTTCATGCACCTACTTGTGTAGTCAACTAGCTACTCATTTTCCTTCCTTTGCCTCGCTTTCACCTGTTGCAACAAAATCGATCCAGAACCAAGCATCTAGTCACTCCAGGAATAGGTGCGTCCTCTGCAAATAATAGCAGTGGTCCCGAAAAGGCCCAATTAGACAAGTGTCACCCTCCTATGTGAATGATTATGACACACAGTGGCCAATAACATCATTCAATTCATCTAGTCAATCGCCCAAATATGAGATATGCAGGCTAGGCACATGGAAACCTTTCACTGCCTGTATGAACCCTTTTCTTTCGCCACTGAGGACTTGCATTAATTCTACACGTGTCAAATGGGCCGAGCACTTCATCAACAATGGAGGGAACGATTACTAGCGAGGCCCAAAAGAGACGCATGGAAGCGTTTCACTGCTCACGGTTGCTACTTCATCTCTATAGGATTTTTTTTGTGAATAGCAAGCACGTAGCAACTGTACACCATAGATAGAAAATGTGGGGTCTACCAAAACCTTTTAGGAATGAGGGCTTCGTGGCACCTAAGCCAAGCCTGGTGAGGCAGTAAGAAAACATGATCAAAAGTATCCCATAGCCGCAACACATGGAAGCATAGTGGAGTTTCCTAGAATGCGAAGGAATGCAGAGACTCGGGGTTGTGAGGAGTAGACACGTGGAGCAGCAAAGAAAAACCTAGATAAAAGGTTGAGCTAACTTTGCGATGCATAGGCCGATGCATAGATGAAAAATACACCCGAAGGGAGCTAGTTAAATATTTATTAATAGTAGTTATCCAAATCATATTGTTAGCCTCAATTTAAATCATTGAATAAAGCAAGATGAATGTATTTCATCTTTAGTCCATTATGATAACAAATCATTTTATCTAGATTTTAGAAGGACTTGATATAAACTTATAGTTGCTCTGATTGTTTGGCAACTGTGTTGGCTAATATAAAAATAGCTTTAATAGTTATACCTTAGTTTAATAACTCTTAATTTGTTTCACACCTACACCATATTCTTATTGGCAGTTGAGGATCACCCTTAGTTCCTTTGAGACCTCATAACAAATTGTGCCACTATTAAACCAAAAGGGGTTCCATACCGAAAGGTACATGGTTCATGCAAGCCAATCTCTACACAAAATCCCTTTCAGTTTTCATCATGAAAATAAAAGGAAAAATAAAACCACCATATAATAAAGTTTTAGGACTCAATTAAAATAGACACAAAAATTCAATTTTCACAGTGGAAAAACCACGTTAATAAAAAAAATATCCATAAAAATTATTGCTCATATAATTAGAACTAAAGATTTGTACACAATAAACACCCAATTTTAGTTTTCATTCTAAAAAAACTAGCCAAAGTAAGACCATCTACATAGAAATAAAAGGCATTCATATAATTAAAACTACACACCTCAATCCCATATATAATCAAATTTAGTTTCCTAGTATAAAAAAAAGTAACCAAAGTAAAATAACTAATATAGACATGAAAACCCACTATATAATGAATAAACCACAAACTTGAAGCTAATGAACACCCAATTTCTGTTCCAACCATAAACAAACTAGCCAACACAAAATCATCGACATAGAAACAAAAACCATCAATATAATTAGACTCGGAGAGCACAAAACAAAAACCATCAATATAATTTGGTAAAGTCTATTGTAATTGTTAAGTTGATCTAATATTTAAAAACCAAAAAGCCAAATGAACATACATTTTTGTCCCACATCAATAATTTTTGACATCGTAATAATGACACTTATTTTCTCTCTTCATTTGTGACCTCGCCACTAATAGTTTGGTGAGCATAAAATGACAGTATGAATTTTCTACGAAGCAAATTTATTCAGCTTAACGTTTTCTATAAAAAAAATTAGATTAATAATTCTTATTATTAATATTATAAAAAATCTATATTTCAATTAAAATTTAATATCTATTAACTATTTAAAATATAATATTAAAATTAAAACAAAATAAAAAAGAAAAAAATATTTAAATACATAGAATTTGATATTCAAGAATAAATAAAATGAAATAATTATTTAGAAAAAAAATGTAAATATTATAGAAATATATATAGATTGGTGAGACTATATAATTATCCTTGAGTAGAAAGAAGAAAATTATATTTCAATTAATACTTAATCATTATGTACCACTATTTGGGCCAAATCTAAAATGAGATTTCACTTCCTATGTGAAAGGAGATTCACTTGCATTGATGAGGCAAGTGTGTTAGTATGCATATCTTAAATTTTAAAATCTTGAGGTTGAATTATCTACAGACATTAAATTGCATTTGTATATTCTATCTAGATAGCCTGGCTCTAATGTTGACTATGCTTTATGCTTTTCCAGTAGATTAGATACTTGGATTTGTACGAGTCTTTATTATGTGGCATAATTTTTTTTGATAAACATCCATAAAGTACAACCAAAGGTAATTTTGAAATCTCAATAAGGATAACCAACATAACCAAATGTGAATATCTTAAGCAAGTGAAATGCATAAAAACTAACTTCATAGAAAGGTGAGATACGTAAACTTTAAAATAATCCTCTCCTATTGGAAATCACACAATAAGAACTTTGGAAGATTGCATCCCATAGAATACATCATTTAGACCTCCTTGACGATAAATACAATCATAACAAATATTTTCTACAACACTCATTCAATTGATAGGCAAAGATATGCATTTATTCACATTACATTACCGAAAGATAGCACAAAATCAACAAATCTTTAAAATATTGTAAACCTCCAAATCCTTTTTTAATTCCAGTTTACTATCTTATGTGTTATAGGGAAAGGGGAGATTGAATCACAAACACAAGGGCCTTTAAAACAATATTCACGAAATTAAGTGGAACAACAGAAAGGGTTATGATTTTGTAAATGATATTTTGAACCCTATATGGATCGATTGTAGCAAGATTTAGGAAAGGTGTGAGCTCTGTGAGTAATTGAAATGTGGTCATTTCAAGAAACTTAAGCCCATCATTCATTCCAAAGGGTACAAGCTTGCGCCAAGAGGGTGCCATGATAATCCTACAATATTGCCACCCAAAATCCTATGTTTTTAGGTATTTTCCATCACATTCAAAATAAAATAGAAGAAAAGTGTCACATAAGAAAATCTTTAAAAAATTAAACCCCAATAAAAAAAAATTCAAATAATAGAATTTCAAACTATACGATTTCAAATCCTGTAATTTTAAACCCTAAAAAAATCAAACCATAAGAAACAGAGGGATACCACATGTCAATGCACCCAAGTTATGTATGCATACTTAATTAAGCATCTAAAACTATCAGGGTTTTGGGGCTACTCGATTCTTGAGCTTGAAACAAGATTGTTGCAACCTTTTAAGAAGAAATTATCATTTGTGAGTTAAAGTTTATTTTCAAGTGTGGGGCAAGGAATGCTTCAACTACCTAAAAAAAAAAATTCCTAGTGTGAGAAAACTTTCCATTCATTTAAAAAATAACCACAAAAATGTTTTAGAGTCACGTACAAATTCCAGAAAAGGAAAATTCACTAAAACTATGCAAGTGACTTACCTCAAGATCATGCACGAATTGTGTCATGCTCTTAACAATGCCAGTGAGAAAAAATAGATAGAGCTTGCAGGAAAAATTTATGAAAACCTACATGAAAAAATATTTTTAAAATAAGATGAACTCGAACCTATCTCCCTTTAGTTGCTACTTTAATCTATTCACAATAAATGTAAGTAGATCTAAAAATATCAAGGTTTTAGGGCTACTCAAGTTTGATTTGTTTTGGAGATCAATGAGATTTTTTCATCCTTTTAAACAAAAATATTAAATGAGTCAATTAAATTTGTTTTCAAGCATGAGGCAAGGAATATTTCAACTACATGAGAACTCTTTTCATGTGTGAGAAATACTATAATTCACAAGTTGTGATGTGACAAAGCAAAATGTACACAAACATTAAATTGGAGTTGAAATTTTAAAAGTACTGAATCAAATAGTCAAAATGAGTTCAAATGTCATGAATGCATTCTCTAGCATTGTAGGTCATCGATGGTGAAATGAAGCTCAATTTATGTCAAATAAGGATATGCCTTTGGCATAATTTTATATAATTATTTTTAGATATTGTTTAGGGGGAAATAGGTTTTACCAAAATCAAAATGATAGACCACTAATTCTATCCCTAAAAAATGTGATTTTGTGTGTAATATGATGCAAATAATAATAAAAAACTAACCCTAACTATTATAGCAACTATGAGGTGATTTTTTAGAGCTTAAAATGATGTGTACCTTTCTGCAAGAAGGGTACTTTTAGGGAACAAATGACTCATTGCCTTTATTGGAAAATAGGTCCCTATTAGGGTTTCTGAAAGTAAGATTTGGGTCATGTTCCTTGACACACACTCTTAGATCCTTGGTGATCAGATCTCAAAAACCTAAAATAAATTTTGTAGCCTTGTTTCTGTATTCTTGCAATGTAGGTGACAACTTTGTAACTTGACAACTTTGACATTCTTTCTTCAAACTTGTTCTCTACTTGATCTAGAACCTATAAATCTGCAAACACACATTCAAGAGGAGAAAAACTTGTTGATTGTTAGTGAATAAGGGTTTTCCTAAGTCAAACCCCTTTTAGGTAATTAAACCAAATGATGAAATAATGAAATTGAAGCATGAACATGAAACGATGATATGTTGATAACTTGGAAGTTTTCTTGGAGTATAAATTTGCAAACTAACATGAAGTGGCCATGAAGAGTGTAGATCTTGATCTTAAATTAGATGTGTAACAATGCGTTCAAGTAGATCTCCAATGCCACATCCACAATATTAGCTCAACAACATGCTTGAATACACTATGCCTTTGACATGATGAAATGATCTTGAATTCTTGCAATAAACTCTTAATAATCTTCCTTTGAATGCCTTTGAAAATGCTCTTGAAGTGATCTATAATGCTCTTGTGAAGTATTAGGATGCTCCCTCAAAGTTGCTAGGATGCTTGTAAACAGTTTGCTAGGTGAAACTATGTGAATTAACCTCATATTTATACTATATCTAGAGATTAACCCTGGAATCAAAATAATTCAAGCCGACACTAGATCTAAGATTAAAAATCATTAGAATCCTATCAAAATTAAATTAAAAAATGGGTGTCCTATGTGAGGAGGACCCATTCACCACTAAAGGAAAATGGTTCCTAGGACAAGTTTCTAGGACCTTGCTTTGGGGGGTTGGAAGAACATCAAAAATCCATTTCAAAAATGCAAAGAAAGGGGTGTCCTATTGATCTATGTAGGATCTAGACTAGATTGCAGTTTAAATGCTTAACTTTTACAATGCTTTACAATGATTATTTCAAGTTAATTAAAACAAAATTAACTTAAGGAAATAACATAAAGAACGTAATAACAAGGTGATCATAATAGAAGAAAGGAAATGAGAGACAGAAAGAGAGAGAAGAAGAGAACTGCAAACAGTTGATAACGGAGTTCGTCACGAAAGTGACTACGTCTCCGGGTCCACTCCAATAGAGAGACCGATCCGATTAACTCTAAAATCGATTACAATAGCACCACCATTCTTCAAGCAATTCGGCAGTGTAACGATGCTCTGAAATGCAAGAATGATTTGAAAGAATCTCCACAAGACCTCTCTTTTGACGCCTCAGCATTAGGACTTCATCACCTGAAAAAAACTTCCTCCCAATCCTCACCTCAAGCCCCCTTTTTATACAAAGAATTTGCTCAATTTGGCCTTCAACCAATTGATTTGCAAATATTCACCTTATCTCTCCAAATACACAAAAATCTCTTACAATCTCCCTTTACATGGAAAAATACTTGAAAATCTCCCATTTACACATAAAAATCATTTAAAAATTTCCCTTAACAAAAATAACTCTCCCTATAGCTTATTTAAGCCCTTCAATTACATTTCTCGGGCTTTGGAGATTTTAGAGGTTTTTGATTAATCCTTTAAAAGGATTGTTTGTTAATAAATTTAGGGGATTTTGTTTTATTTTATAGCATTCGGTTTACATGAATTAATCAAAATTAACCGATGCCACATATGTTTTAAACCGGATCAATGGCGTAGCGGTGACCATACCATTTTTTTAGCCGACGGTCGCGGGTTCCAACCCGGCCACTGGCTTTTAAATAGCCAATATTCAAAACTACTATAACAAAATCAAACCGCTTCCATAAATAGGTGAGCTCCGGTGGTTGGGTGCAACGGCTCCGCGGGATAGTCCGAGGCGAGTGGTGCGAGGTTCGAGTCCTCCACCCATCACTTTTAACAATCAAAACAAACTTGGAGTACTCGGCGGAATGGAGAACTGAAGACACGTGTCGCGAAGTTATTTGCTGAAACTGCCACATACGCCGCTGACGAGACTGCCAACACAACAACTTACTGCCAACTCATCATGCCAGGTGTAAAAATGTGATTCGCCAATTTCAATGACGTGGACGCTGACTGTGCATGCCACTGGATGATGACGTGTCGCTGACTCGAATGTTGACTGTACTTTCTGCCAGCTCGCCTGCCACGTGTCCCAGCCCGATTCGCCATACGCTATGACTGGACTGCTGACATCATCGATGACGTGTGTACGGACGACACGTGTCAACTCAGGATTCGCTGACCTTGCTGACGTCATCTGCCACATCGACATGTACGGACCGTACGGACTGCCACGTGTCAGCTTCCGATTGGTCCACTTCAGATTTCATACTTCGTGCTGACGTCATCTGTACGGATGATGACGTCATCAGTGTACCTTCAGTCCACAAGTCAAACCTGAAACTTTGACCAGCTGTATCTTGAGCCTCCGATGTCGGATTTCGACGAAACGAACGTCGTCGGAATCATTTCGACGAGCTCTTCGACTTGACGCTGCTTCCATCGATTTCTGAAACAATCATTTTTCCGCTTCCTGGACGCCCTTGATTCCAGTTTGACCAAAGGTTTGACTGGCCATAACTCGTGCAAACGGACTCCTTTTCGCTCCGTTCGAGTTGCGTTGGAACCAGGACACCGAGCTCTTTCTGATGGTGCAGATCTTGGAGAAAAATGAGACACTTCAATTTTCACTGAAAAATGTCCGCCGGATCACCTATGTGGAGAGAACCCATTTTCCACTAAACGCGAATGGGTCCTAGCACCAATTTCTAGGACCTTGATTTTTCCAAGTTAAATGTTATGCCATATCATGATTGGGTGTTGGGATAGAAGGTGTCATTAATAAGGCTTAAATTTGAATTAAAGGGGATAATTAAACTTAATTAACCATAATTAGTTAATGAAACCCTAGATAGGTGTGAAAGTGTACTAGAACACTTTACAACACCATAAATAAGGTATAATTTAAGTCTATTTTATTAAAACGGGACCTAGATTAATGTGAATGTGTACAACACATTAGAACACTAACCCAAGGCATTATTAGGTTAATATTATATCATTTATTCCCAAATTAAGTGTGAAAAAGGAATACTTTTTTGACACTACATTTTTCCCCACTTTAGTGAGAGTTTGTCCCCATGAATAACTCACACTAAAGTAGACATTCAAGACACTAAATAGTATGCAACAATACTAAAGAAACATAGCCATACCCTATCAAAAGCCAAGAAAAATAAAGAAAAACAAATGATCAAGCACAACCATTCCAACGCGATGTGGAATGGGCCTATTTGTCTATAACATACGTTGCTCACTTTGGGGTAGTGGAACCTCAATATTTCCACTAGGTGAGTTGTCCCAATCATGTATGCTCACTCTGGGGTAGTGGAACCTTAGTCTATCCACTAGGAAAGTTGTCCTGTAATGAGGTGGTTTAGTGAGAAATTCATGCCTTCTCACCATACAATGAGAAATTCATGCTAGTGTGTTGGCTTCTCACCATACTAACCATACCAAAGCTGATAATTTCAATAAGGAAAGTGCAACACATTTTCTATGCTTTTGTATGCTTTTGAATTTCATTTCTATAATTTTTTGTTAAAGGGGATTTTGTTTTGTTCATGTAAGGTCTTCTTCTTAGGGAACATTGTGCCTAATGTCTCCAATAGAGGACACGTCAAGAATATTAGATCGCCACTTATGGGATTCCTCTCACTTCACATCATGCCACTAAGGGAGATTGTATTCTTCTAAATATTGCACTCTTGGAGGACATCAAACCCAATGACACCACCAAGAAAATGACGTCACAAGAAAAAAAGAAAAGAAAATTGTGCCATGAAATATGCCAAAAGATGTCGTCGATGTATTCCCCCACTTTAAAGTAGCCAACATTAATGTGAGAAAGTTATTTAAAGTAGCCAACATTTTATCCTAATACATAAGAGCTTTCCTCAAAAAACCCTATGCCAAGTTATATGTTTCCAAAATAAAGTTGCACCATGAAATAGGAAGGAAGGGTTGCCCCTGAAAATACATAAGGGATCTATGGATTCGGGGTCAGTATTTCTTTGCTACATATTATTTTAAGAGCTCAGAACTATCATCATTCCCAAAATACTCATAGAACTAGAAGAATGACACAAAGAGAGCGAAAACAAAGAAAAATCCTTTTGGGTTAACATGGAAGAGACCTAAATGTCACAATGCCTTGTGGCATCCCTAAAAGGAAAACAAAAGAAAGAATAAAAAAGATTAAAAAAATATATTTTAGGTAAAGATGGAAGAGACATGGATATCTTCACGCCTTGCGTCATCCCCAAAAGGAAAACACAACAGAAATGAAAAATTCTTATGACATAGACAAGAATGTAGGTACATATAAAGGAATGCACAAAAAGAGAGATACATCAAATGGAACATCATGGGGGATCACATTACACACATGCAATCACATAAAGAAACGTGAAAAAGAAAAAGACTAGTAAGGCACATGCGAGTCAACCTAGAGCAGGTCATCCACATTCCAATCTTGGTCAGTATAAATGGAAGACAACTAGCCAAAGGGACAAAAACAATTGTCAAACTAGGGGAAGCACCAAGTTCAACACTCTTTTTAGGAGATTTGTCATTTAAATTCATAGAAGAAGAAAGTAATGTGTTCAGTTTATCATGCACTTCTTCATCAGTCTTTGCAATATCAATGTCATCATCTAGATTAATCACAACAGAAGGTTGAATGACAATTTCCATTGAATGTTCTTGTTTATGTTGTGGCAAGGGTATAGGATCATCATGCATTGCTTCAGGTAAGTTCAAATTATGATCCTCTATGATGTTCTTCTCTTCTTGAGTTTGTAACTTACAAGCAATAGCATGTCATCTATGCCTATGCTCTCTAGAACTTAGATTGTGTTTCAGTCTATTGTCAAAAAAAATTTGTGTAAGAGTTGGTTTTTCAATCATAGGTTCCTTCTCTTCCTTGGGAGGAATACAAGAAACAACAGGAGATTGTTCAACCGCTTTCTCTTTAACTTTGTAAATTTGTTTGATTCTAGGAGGGAACGCGAGTTTATTTTGGTTATCTCGCAGTCTCTTGTAGGAAATGGAATGAGATTTTGCTAGGGGTTGTTCTTGGATGTTTAGAAGGGCTTTCGGTTCAATCATTGCTTCATCAAGAATAGGTGGTTCAGTTATAGGTTGAGGCATGTTTCACAAGGATAATTTTTCTATTTTATTTTACTTGAACTTTTGATATGATTTAAAAAAGAAATCCTCACAAATCTTAATAGGTTCCATAGGCTCGGTTCAAAAGAAATCTAATGAAAAGTTCCCTTAGGCCGACACAGGATTAAATCCACTATGATGCACAATAAAGATATTTCTACCAAATGGAAACTTTATAAATTCATGCACAACCGAAGGGATGACATTCATGGAGCGTAGCCATGGATAGCTTAGCTTCATATGAAATTGGTTTGATTGCGGGATGATGGTGAACAATACATTTAATGTTTTTGGTATGAATTTTAAAGGGGGATATATTGAGCCAATCGTAGGACAAGAAAAACCATTGTATGTCTCAATCCATGCTTTTGGTTTGTCATATGTATCTTGATATAGTTCATGCACATATAAGAATTCTTCAGTGATCACATTCTCTCCACAAACGGGATCAGTCAATATCCCATTAGTGGGCTTATTATTGATTTGGCCAGCTATGTAAAGAGGACCATCAGGGGCACGTTTAAGTATTTCATTTTTTGAGAAAGCAATGTCAAAAGGATTTTTAGTTAATACCTTATGAGTTCTAGATTTGATAAATGCCAATGTTTCAATCAGTTGTTCTTCAGTTATGTTTTCATCATCCGTGTCAACATTCATCACATCATTCTTCTTTGTTTCAATAAGGTTGACCATGACATGTATGTTATTATTATCTTGTTTATTCAAGTGCTCATGAAAGAATCAACTAAGGCTATAGATAATTTGTGTTTTGTTTCGAGTTTTAACCACTTTCCTTGATTTTGTATAATGGGAACCATGCTAATGGACATATGATTTCACTAAGGATACAATTTTGGAAGTTTTCTAGTTTGTCTGTAACATTGTGCACATTGGTTGTAGGAGGTGAAGTCATAGGAAATGAAGTATACAAACTATGAGCCATAGAGGGTTTATTATCAACACTATTGGAGAGCGTTAGAAAACCCAAGATCCATGGTGAGTGAGATGTCACAGGATGACATGAGCCTCAAACTACGTCTTACAATAGTATTGCTAATAAGACACCAAGTTGTAAAATTCATGCAAATTTTACAAACTTAGTGTGAAAACCCTAAATGGAAAGGGGCAATGAATGACCTAGAATGAAATGCAAATTTTAGATTCTAAACAATGCAATTTTTTTATTACACAATTCAATGAAATGTTGTAAATGCAATTTTGAATTTTGATAATGCACTAAAATGAAGCAAATTAAGCTAGATTCACTAAATTTGATAAAACAAAATATCAAAAAAATTGAAACAAGAAAGTAGCAACAGAAAATAGAATCCTAAAATTGGGATTTTAATTTCCAAAAAATGCAAATCAAGATCTAATAGAGACTCATTTTCCAGTAAGGGTGAATGGGTCCTAGTTAAGGATTCTTGAAATGTTACTGATTTTTGAGTAATTTTTAATGCTTTTCAGATATGAGAAATTTCAAGCTTGGCCTAATCAGGGACTCACTTACCAGTAAAGGTGAATGGGTCCTTGATTAGGATTTTGTAACTATTTTTGAATGATTTTCAAGCTTTCGATAATGCCTTTCAATTCTAGGTCCGAGATAGTAACTTTCAATTTTAGATTTTTAGAAATGCAATGTGAAAATGCAATGAAAATGATGAATTTAAGGACCTAATTTGAAATGAAATGTTTTAATTTTCAAATGAAAATGTATGAGATCTAAATGGTATGCAAAATGATTGGTTTATTTTTGTATTTTTCAAATTTAGAGAAATGCAAAACAATGCAGTTCTAAAACCCTAAATGGGATCTAATTCAATGCAAATGAATGCAAGATCTAACTTAGGATGCAATGATAGACTTCAAAATCAGAAAATTGTAATATTCAATAGGTCGAGTTCACCATAAATCTTTAGGGGGAAAATAGGGTTTACCAAAATCAAAATGATAGACCACTAATTATCTCCCTAAAACATGTGATTTTGTGTGTGATATGAAGCAAATAAAAATAAAAACTAACCCTAAATTTTATAGAAACTATGAGGGAAGATTTTAGAGCTTAAAACGATGTGTACCTTACTGCAAGAAGGCTATTTTTTAGGGCACAAACAACTCATTCGCCTTTACTAGCAAATGGGTCCCTATTAGGTTTTCTAAAATTGAGATCTGGGTCCCATTCCTTGATGTATTCACTCTTAGATAATTGGTGATTAGATCCTAAAAACCCGAAACAAATTTTGTAGCCTTGTTTCCATATTCTTGTAATGTAGGTGGCAACTTTGCAACTTGACAAAGTGACTTTGACAATTTTGCTTCAAACGTGTTCTCCACTTGATCTCTAACCTATAAATCTATAAAAACACATTCAAGAGGAGAAAAAATTGTTGATTGTTAGTGAATAGGGGTTTTCCTAAGTCAAACCCCTTTTAGGTAATTAAACCAAATGACGAAATAATGAAATTGAAGTATGAACATGAAACAATGAAATGTTGATACCTTGAAAGTTGTCTTGGAGTATAAATCTGCAAACTAACATGAAGTGGCCATGAAGAATGTAGATCTTGATCTCAAATTAGATGTGTAACAATTCTTGCAAGTAGATCTCCAATGCTACATCCACAATATTAGCTCAACAACATGCTTGAATGCACTATGCTTTTGACATGATGGAATGATCTTGAATTGCTGGAATAAACTCTTAATAATTTTCCTTTGAAAATGCTCTTGAATTTCTATATAATGCTCTTGTGGAGTATTGGAATGCTCCCTCAAAGTTGCTAAGATACTTGTAAACTTGCTAGGTTAAACTATGTGAATCAACCTCATATTTATACTAGATCTAGAGATTAACCCCGAAATTCAAATAATTTAAGCTGACACCAAATATAGGATTAAAAATCATTAGAATCCCACCATAATTAAATTTAGAAATGGGTTTCCTATGTGAGGAGGACCCATTTTCCACTAAAGGAAAATGGGTCCTAGGATATGTTTCTAGGACCTTGCTTCAAGGTGTTGGAAGAATATCAAAATCCTATTTAAAAAATACAAAGAAAGGGGTGTCCTATGTGGAGAGGACCCATTCGCTATTGAAGGCGAATGGGTCCTAGCACCAATTTCTAAGACCTTGATTTTTCCAAATTAAATGTTATGTCATATCATTATTGGGTGTCGAGATAGATCCTTCGGAAGGTGTCATTAATAAGGATTAAATTTGAATTAAAGGGGCTAATTAAGCTCAATTAACCATAATTAATTAATGAAACCCTACATAGGTGTGAAATTTTACTACAACACAGTAAATAAGGTACAATTTAAGTCCATTTTATTAAAAAGGGCCCTAGATTAATGTGAATGTGTACAACACATTACAACACTAACCCAAGGTATTATTAGGTTAATATTATATCATTTGTTCCCAAATTAAGTGTGAAAAATGGATACTTTTTTTGACACTATAGATACTTTATATATAATTATTTTATATCTTTAATAATTAATATAATTTAATTTTTTAAATGTTGTGATTCCCTTGAAACTTGAGCCAAAAAAATTCTTTCTAGCCTTGCATTAGTATGTGTTGGTAATTAATATCCTAGCCGGAATGATTAAGCCAAAGTAAATGATCATGACTTGAAAATATATGAATATTGCCTTGGGCTCTAGGAAACGCCTATGAGATGACACAATAGCCTACAGCCGTGTGGCTTATAGTCGATGAGCGCCACCTTTTTAAAGCTAATTAATTAGCTCCTATTTATCTAGCATGCATCTTGTCATTTTTTCTATAAATAGGCTAGTAAGTAGTGAGGAAATCATACTCAACATTTGAGCAGTGATAGTTGTTAGCAGAGTTTTAAGCAAGTTTTCTCATAGGTTAGGTGATAGGTAAGTTTTAGTATTAGCTAAAAAGCATAGGCATAGTGTTAGAATCATTGATACTCCTATTTTTCTAACCTCTTATAAGTCGCAGACATCATTTCTAGGGGAGGTTTCTACTAGGCAGCTAAAAAGGATGACCAAGAATAAGCATTCCTTGGTCTTGATAGCCATAAAATGGGTTATGGGTAAAGACTGCATAGAATATGAGGACAAGTATCGTGTGAACACTGATATATGTTCCCACTTCATAGCATCTATGTTAGACATTGGCATTCCTAGGCCCCTCATCCTGAAGCTGGTCAAAGAAACATTTCCCAAAAAGTACCTGAATGGCTTTGGTGAACTAGTTTCTCACACCGCATATGGAGTAGGTCTACCGTCAACCAGTGACCTCTGTCGCTATATCGAGGAAGAAGTGGTAGTCGTATGGCTGTCATTTCTCAATGGATTTCGCCTTCAGACACACAATGAGCATCAACAGAGGGCTACCCAGGCCTTGCACTTCCTATTCTGCAGTTACAATGTGATACCGTTCTACAATGTAGATTGGTATACTGACTTCAAGAACCTGGTATTTCCCCTGCCAATGGCGGTTGTGCCGAATGATGTTGCTTCTATTGCCAAAGAACCTGTTGACGAGGAAGAGGAAGATGCTACCATTGATGCATCAATTGCTTCCTCTCATGCCCTTGGATGAAAACCCTCTCTGCTCCCCAAAAAAAAATGCCTCCTTGTTTTCTTTATTTCCTGTTGTTGCCTAGACCACCTGCCCTATAGTTTGTATATAAGCCTGAAAAAAGATATCATTTTGCATATGTAAAAGAATAGCTTGAATACTTGCATACTTTTTGGATTATGGCTTCCCCAGCCATTTTGTAATTTGTAAAAAGCCAAAGAATATATATAAATAGATATTTATCTTTATAAAGAAATTCATGCTCTTTCTTTCATTCCTCATTTCAATTTTATGGGCTATAAAAATTTCATTTTGTATTTCAGTTTTATGGGCTCTTTTATAGCATATGTGTTTATTTCTTTGCACATGGGTATGTTTTATGTAAAGAAATCCTACTATTCCACCCT
This sequence comes from Sequoia sempervirens, assembly GCA_007258455.2. Classification (NCBI taxonomy): domain Eukaryota; kingdom Viridiplantae; phylum Streptophyta; class Pinopsida; order Cupressales; family Cupressaceae; genus Sequoia; species Sequoia sempervirens. The sequence continues at coordinate 565,954,788 of VDFB02000003.1, read as the reverse complement.
CTATAATAATGAGTTAATTTTGTAGAGACACAAACCAATTTCAAAAAAGACCGGCCAAAGAAAGGGAAATAAATTAAAGCACTATTCACATATGTACAAAAACATAACTCAACACCTAATGGAACAGCTTAAGATGAATCCCATTAACTGGGATTCCTAAGGGTTCCTATTCCATACTTTCTAACTCGAAAGCATTATGTTCCTTGCACCGAATTATTTTAAAGGGACCCTCCCATAGGCTATCAAATTTACCATGCTAACCTAGCTTAGTAGCCCTTTTATCATACTTTAGTACTAGGTCTCCGCACTTTAGGCCTTGGTCAGAAGCCTTCTTTCCAAACCATTACTTGACCACTTGTTGATGGTTTGTCATGAATATAAGGGAATTCTCTCTTTTTTCTTGCACTTCTAATAGTTCGAAAAGCCGAACTTCCATGGTGCCATTTTGTTCTATCTTGAGGGATTTCAAAAATTGGAGTGTTGAAATCTCCATAGATATAGGTAACAACACCTCTTTCCCGTATACCAACTCATAAGGAAACATCTTAAGGACTTTCTTAGGAGTTATTTGGTTTTCCCAGAGTGATGCTCAGAGGTTTTTATGCCATTCCCTCTAGTGTTCTGAACCAATCCTTGTAAGGAGCTAGACTAGGCTCTTATTTGTTGACTCCACTAGGCCGTTTCCTTGCGGGTACTAATTTGATGATATCTTGAGGAATATGCAATTAGTTAATGTGAAGCAACATACCTTTGTGCCTAGGAAAGCTCTGGCATTATCAGAAATGATAGTCTTCGGAGGACCGAACCTTGTCACCAGCTCTTCAAGGAAATCTACAATCTCTATTTTTGTTGTGTTTTTCAGTGGAACGGCCTCCATCCATCTGGTGAAGTAATCTATGGTAGTCAAAATCCACTTGTGTTCGGCACTAGAAGTTGAGTTAATCATCCCGATGAAGTCCAGGCTCCATTGCACAAATGGTTCGTCTGCCACAATGGGTTTGAGAGGCATGGCAAAATTATTCCTTCTGTCAGTAAAGAATTGGAAAATTTTGCAAGATTTTACCAAAGAGTGGGAGTCATTAAACAATGTAGGCCAGTAGTAGCCGTCACACATGATTTTAATTGTGGTGGTCTTAGCAAAGTAGCGTCCACCCACAACGTTGTTGTGGAACATGTCGAGGATCCTCTTTGCTTGCTCCGAAGTAACGCATCACAAGAGAAGACCATTGAAATTCCTTTTGAAAAGGACTCCTACTAGCGTATATCCAAAATTTTGCAGCTAGTAGTATCTCCTCTTTTGGGTTGAGAGTCCTGGTGGATACTTTCCAGTTTGCATGAACCTCATTCTATCAGTCAGACAGCAACCCTTTGATTCTAGTTCATTTATCAAGTTGAGCTCTGGTTGCTCCGCTGTGGCGGGTGTATCCTCGTTTTGCGCCATGTATTCACACAGTCCACTTCCTCTAATAGTTTTAGTAGGTTTGACCTCAATGTCATAATCAAGGATCTTGGTGATCTAATTAACCTTTTTTTTTGTGATCTCCCCTTCCATGATATATTCACACACACTGGAATGTGCGACATACACAATCACCTTGTTGCAGGAAATTAGATGGCATAACTTTTTAAGTTCCTTCACTATCACAAAGGCCCACCTTTCGACGAAATTATAATTCACCTCATATTCCTTTAGGGTCCAAGAGTAGAACGTCACTGGATGTTCCCCCTTTTCTTCATCATCTTTTTGGGTTAGGACAGTAGCGATATTGGACTTGCTACTGAATGCATACATTATAAAATCCTTAGATAGATCTAGATTAACTAGTACTAGGGCTATGGAAATAGCTTCCTTAACTTTTTCAAAGGAATCTCAAGCCTCGGTTGTCCATTTGAATGCCTGATCCTTTTTAAGCATCAGGGTGATCGGCTTAATTATTCCCACAAAGTCGGAAACATACTTGCTAAAAAAATTTACTTTGCCTAGGAAAGACTGAACACCTTTCTTATTCACCAAAAGGGGGAGTTCCTTGATAGCTTTTACCCATTCAGGGTTGATTGAAATTCCTTCTTTAGACACCACATGTCCTAACAGCTTGCCTTGTGGTACTCTGAATACGCATTTCTTTAGATTTAGGGAAACCCCGAAGTCCTGGAACTTTTGAAAAACTATTTCTAAGTGATCAAAGTGATCATCCTTAGATTTAGAAAATACAGTAAGATCATCCAAGTAAATTAGAATAAACTTATTGATTAGTTCATTGAATGCGATGTCCATCACCCATTGGAATGTTTCCCCTACATTGGATAAACCAAAAGGAATTTTAGCATATGCAAATGTTCCCCACTTTGTGGTGAGCATAGTCTTGTGTTGATCTTCTTCCTTAACTCAGATCTGATTGTAGCCAAAGAAACCATCTAATAGAGAAAACATTTTTGATCATGCAACCATTTGTAGGATTGACTCCATTGAAGGCAGTGGATAATGGTCCTTTAGGGATGCTCTGTTTAGGTCTCAGAAGTCCACACACAAATAGATATCTCCATTCTTCTTTCAGACAGGGACGAGATTGGATACCCAAGTACTATGCTTGATTAGGAAGACAATGTGTGACTCAATGAGCTTAGTTAGCTCTTGCACCATTACCGCTTCAATTTTATGGTTGACTGGCCTCTATTTTTGTCAAACTGGTTTTGCACCTTCTATTAGCTCAATAGTGTTCTAAATGATATCAAGATCATATCCCTCCAGATCATCATAGGACCAGGCCACTACATATTTTTCATAGAAACTAATGAGTCTTTCTTTATCATGGTGTGGGACATTTTTCCCAACTCAAAGATTCTTTCCATCTACAAACCAAAGGTTCACATAATCACTTGTGTCTGCTATGAACTTCCGTTTATCATTTCTTGCATCATCACAATAAAAAAAAATTCAAGAGTAACCAATCCTTTCAAAAGCTTGTTAGATTTGAGCTGCATAATTTGTCCTTCACAAGCTTCGACAATCTTTGGTTGAAGCTAATTGGAAAACTCTCCTGACTACTGGATGAACGAGGCAATGTGTTCATCACTTTCAAAAACTTTCCAACTTTGATCATTAGCAAGGATCACTAGTCAAACTAGCACTCGTACTGAATGCTTGTTATGTATAAGGTCAGAGATAGGTTCAAATTTAGAACCAATCGTGGCCATACAATCTACATCGCTATTTTGTCCTCAGGGAATAGTTTGGATGTTGAAGGATTAAAAACCCTCAACCAGGTCCTAGATTCGGTGCCAATAGGATCTCATGCAGACATTTTTTTCTATGAAAATTCATCAGACTTGGTTGACTACTAGTTCAGAATCTCTGAACACCGTTAATTGCTTAATGCCCATTCATTCTACAAGGATTAAACCTTGAACTAATCCTTCATATTCAGCCTCATTGTTTGAATAGGCAAAATGAAAATGGAAAGACGTTAACAATTTTTCATTTTTTGGGGATATTAGATATATCCCCGCTCCAACACCCACTTTGCTTCTTGTTCCGTCAAAGTATAGTGTCCATAGCTCATATTCTTGGCTACCTTCAGACTCTTTAGTGACCTTTGGAAGCTTTTGTTCTTCATCATAAATTACATAGGTGCCCAATCCTGTAGCATGATAATTTTTGAAAGGATCATTGTCGATGTGTTCACTCAACAAAGCATCTTCATTATCATTCTGGTCTCTGCTGAACTTTTCTTCCTCCAGTAGTTCAACGCAATACATTTCTTGCTTGGTGATAGAGGTATGTGCGGGTTCAAAATTGATCAGGGCCTTGTCTACTACATGTTCAGAATGCAAAGCCTTTGAGTCTATCTTCATTTTTGCACCATGTTTGGTCCTAAGTATCAAATGTGACCAATCCAAGGACAAGCAACCACCCACCTTTGAAGTAAATTCTTGGGATAGAAAAAGACTAAACATAGGAGGATCATCTATGATCACAGTGTCTTGCAGCACCGTGATACTAGGGAAAGCAAATAGAGTTAAAGGGAGTGCTCTGATGACACCTATGGTTCCAAATTTTTTCCCATCAAGCTACATTACCCCCCTTTTCATAGGTTCATAGTTGATTCCTAAAGCTTCGGCTATCTATTTAGACATCACCATGGTACTAGCACCAGAATCAATCATAGCATTATGTAATAACTTTTTTCCTATAATGAGAGTCAAGAAGAAGGGTTGAGGTTTTAACTTATCGCTAACCTTGGCAGAGGATTCATTTGTATTATTTGTAAGGTCTTTAGCTAGCGGTATTTGATTAACAACCTCTGTACTTGCAAACCCTGTATTGACCTCTTCTTGAAGCTCCTTATGTAATAGTGTCTTTTGCTCTGGGATAGCTAGAGTGTCCCATAGCTCGACACATTAGCGGATGATTTCTTCAATTGTTCTACCACATTAAAAGGTGACAAGCTCAAAGGTTTCTACTCCTTGGTTCTTGCTATAATAATTTCCTTTCGTGGTTGAAATGGTGATGGGATGGTTGAAGTGCCAAGAATCTGGTCAGAAGCACTTTTGAGTTGCGGGCTAACCGGGTGCAAAACAACTGACTCACCGATAAATCTCCTCTTTGAGCATATGTTATAATCAAACTGCACTTGCAGTGTTTTGGATATGAACGCATCATTAACAAACACCGTTTCTTCTTCCTCCATCCAAAAGAAAAGTAAGTGATTAGGAGCAATATTGGATTCTTGTTCTAAAGACATTCCTTGCATTTGCACGGTAAGAACCGCACTCTCCATTTGTGGTGAGGCATATATATAACCTCCATGTTTCGTTGTCATGCCTTGGCTACGTTGCTCTGCCACCTTTTGTTGTAAGTTGCCACACAGACAGTTCCGGGGCATATGCGCATCACTACAAGGGAAGAACCACAGATTGATATCATCAATAAGGTTGTTTTTCCCTACGTTTAATTCCCTACTTGAGCTTGGTGACGTGCTCATTAGCGGAGTAGGCACAAACACCATTTGGTTTGTGGTCAAAGCTATTGGATTAGAGTGAGGTACACCCTGGTACCGATTCTGTTGATATGAGGACCGCTACCTTAATAGTTTTGATATGCAAGCTTTAGAGATGTTGATTGATTTTGCTTAAGAGTGGTTATATCATTTTCCATGGTTCACAACATCTCTTTAAGGTTACTCATTTTATCCTTGGAAGAACCTAATGTAAAGGCTACATTTTGTGGGGCTACCGCATATGTGTACATTGATTGAGCAGTTGCAGGCGCGCTAGTTGACGCAACTTCTTGTGCGGAAATAAATATTTTAGGAAATATCAGCATGATAGGTCGAGGGGGCAACTTTCCACAATCTATCAAATGATTCTCGGCCTTGACAGTGACACTGTAAGCATCTGGTAGAGTAGCTCCTCCTAAAGACTTGATCATCACGGAAATGCCAAAATTGATGGACTTTAGATAAAATATGAATTCCAACTCAAGAGTCGGGCATATAGTAATAGGAATCATCTGCCAATTTGTGTGAAATCAAGCATTAAATTCCGTCAAAGCCTCCTAGGGGGCTCATTTTATGACAGATAGTTGATAATACAATGAAGAACGATCTTTATCATTTGAGAACCTCTCATAGAACGGATCTCCAAGCTCGTCCCAGGTGTGAATAGTATTAGGTGATAGTGTTTGATACCAATCGAACGCTTTTCCTTTAAAATACATGGTGAGAAGCCTTAGAGCTACATTCTGCACTGTAATCCCATGTACCAGACACACATCTGCCACATCCTGCAAATGTTCTACTACTTTTCTTGATCCATCTTCAATAAATTTGGGTATAACTTTCATGGTTGAAATTGGGATAGCAGCCCAGACAACAAGTGCTACTAGGGCTGCTAGGGGACTTCTGGTGTCTCATGCCATGTAATTTTTGTAGGCAACTAGCAACATGGTGAGAGGAATGGGTGGTGGGAACATAATGGTTACCAACTGATTTGTGACTCAAACTGCTCCTAGTGGAGTTACTAGTAAACTGAGGTTGCATGCGGTTTGGGATCTAGTTACAGGCCGATGGCTCATACACCCTTCTAAAATGCAATTTCATTTAAGCTCATTCCCACCGGGTGTGCCAAAAAAAAGAATAAACTATTGACACCAAAATTTGATGAGGTAACAGTGTCTTATGGGAAACTCAGTTTATGGGGGACCTTTTGTGCTAAACTGAGTGACCTCCAAGTTTTTAGAGAAGCCAACTTCTTCTGCAATGGGGGTTTGAAATGGAAAAGGAAATAAATATAATAAATAAAGTCTAACCTAAGGCGATGCACCAAGACTTAATGATAGGCATGATAAATCACAAATCTAAGGGCCTGAATGGTGTTGTGGTGTTCCAAAACATCAGAAAATTAAGATTAAAACATAGACAATCCATTCATTGACATAAAATAATATTGCATACATTCCTACTACCAAGAAGAGTCATTAGACATGGTCTAGGTTAGCAAACTTGCATTCAACATATATAGAAGTTCTTAAATGAAATGTCCAAACAATAAAAGCACAGTGTACAGTTTGATCAAATAGCATGAAAAATAGAAAGGTCAAACAATTGGCACAGTCTGAGAGTTTTTTGCAATAAAATGAAACAACAATAAAGGCCTGGCGTCTTTTTACTAAAACCAATATTTTCCTTCCAAATTCTAGACCCTTTTCTCACAACTGAGAAAAGTATATATAGCAGGAAAACTTCCCACCAGCTCATAGAGCAGCAACATAAATGATTTTGCAATCCCTTGGCAATGATGCAAGAATCAAAATATTCCCAAAGCCATTGCAACAAAATCAATCTGGAACCAAGCATCTGGTCACTCCAGGAATAGGTGCATCCTCTACAAATGATAGTAGTGGTCCCGACAAGGCCCAATTAGACAAGTGTCACCCTCCTATGTGAATGATTATGACATGCAGTGGCCAATAGCATCATTCAATTCATCTATTTAATCACCCAAATATGAGATCCGTTGGCTAGGCACATGACAACCTTTCACTGCCTGTATGAACCCTTTTCTTTTGCCACTGAGGACTTGCGTTAATGCTACACGTGTCAAATGGGCCGAGCACTTCATCAACAATGGAAGGAACGATTACTAGCCAGACACAAAAGAGATGCATGGAAGCGTTTCACTGCTCACGGTTGCTACTTCATCTCTATAGGAATTTTTTTGTGAATAGCAGGCATGTAGCAAGTGTACACCACAAATAGCAAATGTGGGGTCTACCAAAACATTTTAGGAATGAGGGCTTCGTGGCACCTAAGCCGAGCCTGATGAGGCAGCAAGAAAACATGATCAAAAGTATCCCATAGCCGCAACACATGGAAGCATAGCAGAGTTTCTTGGAATGCGAAGGAATGCAGAGACTCGGGGTTGCAAGGAGTAGACACGTGGAGCGGCAAAGAAAAACCTAGATAAAAGGTCGAGCTGACTTTGCGATGCACAGGCCGACACATAGATGAAAGATACACCCGAAGGGAGCTAGTTAAATATTTATTAATAGTAGTTATCCAAATCATATTGTCAACCTCAGTTTAGCTCATTGAATAAAGCAAGACAAATGTATTTCATCTTTAGTCCATTATGATAACAAATCATTTTACCTAGATTTTAGAAGGACTTGATATAAACTTATAGTTGCTTTGATTGTTTGACAACTATGTTGGCTAATAGAAAAATAGCTTTAATAGTTATACCTTAGTCTAATAACTCTTAATTTGTTTCACACCTACACCATATTCTTATTGGTAGTTGAGGATCACCCTTAGTTCCTTTGAGACCTCATAACAAATTGTGCCACTATTAAACCAAAAGGGGTTCCATATTGAAAGGTACATGGTTCATGCAAGCCAATCTCTACACAAAATCCCTTTCAGTTTTCATCATGAAAATAATAGGAAAAACAAAACCACCATATAATAAAGTTTTAGGACTCAATTAATATCGACACACAAATTCAATTTTCACAATGGGAAAACCAGGTGAACAAAAAACATATCCGTAAAAATTATTAGTCATATAATTAGAACTAAAGATTTGTACACAATAAACACCCAAATTTAGTTTTCATTCTAAAAAAACTAGCCAAAGTAAGACCATCTACATAGAAATAAAAGGCACCCATATAATTAAAACTACACACCTCAATCCCATATATAATCAAATTTAGTTTCCTAGTATAAAAAAAAGGAACCAAAGTAAAATAACTAATATAGAGAAAAAAAACCCACTATATAATGAATAAACCACAAACTTGAAGCTAATGAACACCCAGTTTCTATTCCAACCATAAACAAGCTAGCCAACACAAAATCATCGACATAGAAACAAAAACCATCAATATAATTAGACTCGGAGAGCACAAACCAATAATATCTCAATTTCAAAGTTTTATTTTAATTTTATAAGGTGTTTTAACTCCCCCTAGCCTTATTAAGTTTAAACCACCTAGACGAGGACAATTGGGCCCAATTTTAGTTTTTCATTAAAGATGAGCTACCTAGAGAATAGCTTTCTTTTTTGATCTATCACCAAAGATGGGCATGATGTATCCCTTTGAATCAAACCCTAAACCATGAAAAAAAACCCTTGCAAAATCAAACCCTTAAAAACAGAGGGATACCACAAGTTAATAACCAATATTAAGCATATGAAAACATTGAATTTTTAGGGCTACTCAATTCTTAATTCAAGAAAAAATTATTACAACCTTTTGAAGGAAAATATTGGTTGTGAGTTAAAAAAATTTTCATGCACCTACTTGTGTAGTCAATTAGCTACTCATTTTCCTTCCTTTGCCTCGCTTTCACTTGCTTTGACCTCAATTGTTGTTGATGACAATGACTTTCACCTCTACTCTTACAATCACCTCACATGAATGTTTGTAAAAATATCTTCAACCAACCTCTTCACTAACTTTGGAGGAGGGAAAAAACTAGGGTTTTGATCGAAAGTATGCTTTGAATGAAGCACGTTGAGAAATCCTTTTCAAAAGTCATAAATTTGAGGGATGTTCATTTGAAAACCCCCTTTGATCGAAGGGGGTTGTGTTCAATCGAACCCCCTTCATTAGAACCCCCCATTCGAATGAAGGGTATTCCTAAAATTTTTACCCCATAAAAATGATTTTTTTCATTCAAATAATTGTAACCCACTATTGTGGGATCACCCAGTATGAGTTAGAACTTGAAAAACAGGTAGTAGCCTAAACCCTAGGTGTTGTATATTGTAACAAGGGATTTCACGTCCAAGATATTTAACTAAACCAATCATAATAACAACCTTAGTGAATAAACACATATGAATGTGAATCTATTGAAAGATTGAACCAAACTATATGTGTTTAACTGGAGAAATACTAAAAATTTGCTAATCTGAAGAGATTTTTTATGTAATAGTAATGTTATATTATGACTAGGAAGGTCAAGAAATCATTTTTATCTTACTAGGTTTTGCTTATGTTTTAATCTTGAGAGTACTTTCTCCCAATGGTTATGGTTAAAGATTCAAACAAGTGGTTGTAATAAAGACTTGGGTAGTTACATAAACATGAATTGAGTGTTTGAGTAAAAAATAACTAACAACCTAGATGAGTTGTTGACTTAATGAATCTTCAAATTTTGAGAAAGGATTATGTAATTAATCCAAACATTGGACATATAAAACTATACTACAAAGAAGGTAACTTCACTTTAATATTTTTTTATGATGACCATTTTGTCGGTTCTTTTAGTTGTGAGCAAGTGAGTCTAGTCAAAGTCAGTGGGTAATCAGTAACAACTATTTGTGCACCTAATGGGAGAGTAGATACTCTCATGGTTGATACGAAGGACTTGAATAAGTGTTTGCAGCCAAGTTCCAAGACATTATGAGAACATAACTTGGGTATTCAAGGTCTATAGTAGTCAAGTCATTTGTTGACTTAGTAAGTAAGGAATTGAACAAGTGGTAGTTTCCAAGGCCTAAGTTCTTACATGAACATAAAATGGGTGTTCAGAGTTGGGAAACCTTAGCCAATCTAGATGAATTATGACTTTTTCACTTTTTAAATGAAAAATTGTATGATAAGTTAACCATTGGTCAAACAATAGGTTTGGGTTGATTCAAGGTCAGATAAGGTTTTCCAAGTCGAGTAGGGTTGGTGAACAAATGACTCTGCTCGTAAGTAGCGGTTGAATATATTTCAAATACTTTAGCCAAAGTGAGTGTAATGGTCTCTGCTTGCACTTTTTGGTTCACTGTGTTCCCAATACTTAACTAATTAGAGTTATCATTCATAGTTGGAAGGTATCCATAATTATTTGATAGTATTGGTTAATTAGGTAACAACACTACACTAGAGCTCATAGGGAAAAACTAGAGGGTTCTTAACTATACTCTTCATTGAAGGGTGGGGCCACTTCTAGTTAGGAAGGTGTGTGTGGGACTAACTGTCTATGGTTGGAGGTAAATCACTTGGGTGATGCTCTCATTCTTTCAAATGGAATGTCAAGTCTTGAAAGACAAAAAGTATCTAGACATGGGATCTTTGACCTTGTTCCTTAAAAGTTAATGTTATATCCTAATTATATGCAATATTTCATGTCGAAAAGTAAAAGAAAATTTTTGATTACTCTTTTTAATTCAAAAAAAAACTAAGTTGTTATGAAATATTTATATATATTCAGTTATGCAGTTGCAATTTCAATTATTGAAAGAAATTGTTTTATATCCTATATATATGGAGTGGTTTAATTTACTTCATGGTTAAAATACCTAGTAGTTTCCTTGTTAAAAATATGTGGTTGTTACAAACATTTTGTCTATTTAAAATAATGGAAATTATAGCCATATCTTTCACAACAATTATATTAGAGATAAATTTCATTGTAGTGTGGCAATCAACACATATCAATTTTCTTACTATTAGAACCTCACATCACTAACCCATATTTGCATAAATGATTGAGAGAAAAACATATAAGTCACAACATTTTCAGGATCCAAATAAAAGACAATGTCACTATAAATACTCCTAAACATGTATTTGTATGTGATATGTGGGCACCAAGAAAACACATCCACACAACTATGACAAGTTTAATTGGCATCTTAATAATACAATTTATGGTGTCCTCAAGAGTATGAGCATAGAAAGGAAGCTCAACCATGCACACAATGATCAATTGCAGGTGTAATGCAATAAGAATTACTTGTATGATTGAAATATGTACAACCGTCATCCACTAAAGCTGAATATTTACATGCACGTAAAACACAAAAATAATAAATAATATTAGGATATGTTCCCAAATGCTTCATTAATTCAAATATTTTGAGGCCGTCTTCACAAAATCCATTTTGTGCATATCCTACAAACATCTTGTTCCATGAAAGCATATTCTTTGAAGCATTCGCTAAACAGTTCATGTACCTTGTTAATGCTTTCATTTTTAACCAATTTCATTTTCTTAAAGTTTCTAAATCTTTATCAAGAAATCCATTTTGTTCATATACTACAACCATGGCATTCCATGAGACCAAATTTCTTTAAGGCACATTGTTAAACAGTTTTCCTGCGTTGTGTATGCTTCCACACTTTGCATAAATGTCTATGAGAGAGGTTGCAACTGCTACATCTGACCTTTGTACTTTATGCTTTGATGGATGTCCATACCTTGTTCCAAAGCTCCCATTTGGCACAGGCTGCGAGGAACACTGGCAAAGGTTGTCAAATTTGGCATTACACCTACTAATTGTATTTTCTTGGAAGTTTCTAAAGCCTTCCTAACAAATCCACTTTGTGAATAATATTCTACAATCAAGGCATTCCATAAGAAAAAAATTATTTGAGGATATAATGTCAAACAATTCAAGTGCCTTGTCTATGCTTCCACATTTTGCATACATGTCTACCAGGGTAGTTGTAGCTACAACCTCTGACAATATTCCGCTTTCCTTTATCTTGCAATGGATGCCCATACCCCATTCCAAAGCTCCCATTTTGGCATGAGAAGGGAGGATGCTAGAAAAGATTGTGGAGTCGAGCTTTACACCTATGAGTTAAATTTCGTATTCATTTTTAACAAATGCATTGTGTGCATATCTTGCAATCAAGGCATTCCATGAGACCACATTTCCTTGAGGCATCCTATCGAACAGTTGACAAGCTTCCACATATCTGAATAATCCCTGTGTGTGGGAAAATAAAAACTGATAGAGTTAGAAACCTGTTTAGTGCATATGATAAAAAGGTGAGAGTGTAGCGCAAGAGCTTTACCAGCATCACCAAAACTTGGGCGGGAGAAAAAATTTAAAAATATTGAACTTACGAGCATCTACTGAACTACATGGATTAATGGGAAAACAAGAATAGCCAACAAAAGTGGGATGAGTTAAGAGGGGGCAAACATTTGATCGTATTTATTAATTAATTAAAAATAAAGATACAATGTATTGTATCTTTATTCTTACTTAATTAATAAATATGGTCAAATGTTCGTTTTGAGGGTTGTATAGACAATTTTTTCAGAGGGTCCCACAACAGTTGTCTAAGTAGTCAGTTGTGTATGTGTTGTTTAACTCAAACTTAAATTGATATATATTATTACAAATTAAAATAAAATTTCTTTATAATAATTTTTTATAATTTACTAATAATTTAAAATACATATAATTTAATAAAAATATAAGTCTAATAAATTTTAAAATTAGAATGTATGTTTTTAGATTAAACTGTGTATTATTTTTCAATGACTTTCCAATCACACTAAGTGATCCATGAGTGAGAGGACAATCATTGAATGTGATTTGAAAGATAGATTCAAAAATATATACACAATTTAATTTAAAAACATACATTCTATTTTTATAGAATGTCAGAAACTATACCTACTAATTTTTTAAAATTTTATATAAAATATAAAATTAAAAAGTCACAGAAACCATTCAATTTCAGACCTGTTGACACTTAGACAGTCATTCTCAAAATTTCTATCAATGGTCTGGACACTAGACAGTGAAGAGAAAACAGCTGTCATGCAACAACTTTTATGAAGGAAGAAAAGATCAAAGAAAACAACATTTGTGAAGAAGAATGAAATTTACATGATAGAAAACAATTTAATCTGTACTATAATGCTTTTCAGTCATTTTCAAAAAATCTATCACCGGCTTTTGAAATCAGTCGGTGAGAATGGAAATAAAGTTTTTTCGGCAATGATTTCAATACAACGGATGATTTACGTTCTCTAATTTACTGTCATTTTCAGTGGGGTAGGGAAAGGAATACGCACAGAGAAGGCACACGGCAAGTTTAAAGTCTGTACAACAAAAGAAAGTAACCGCACAGAATACCTATTTATGAACTAATGAGCGGTAAAGGTATATTTACGTCAATGTCGTGACGTTGCATTTAATTAATCTTGGTCTTCCACTTCATTCGGCCACAGAAAGTTGTGGAAAATGGATATCTCACTTTCCTAATAATGAGCGAGGACTACCTATCTTCGTGGAATAATTGTGGAAAATGGATATCTCACTTCCCTAATAATTCGGCGCTTGTCAGTCACGCGAAAGAAAACTGATCGTTATCTCTGCTCAATCACGTCAAACAAAAATGAGTCCTGTCGCTGGTTAATCACGTCAAAGAAAATTAAGTATTCCCGCTTGTCGATCACGCGAAAGAAAACTGAGTGTTTGGACTCATTCATAATCAAAAGTTGCGGAATGACTGATTGTTCAAATTTGAGTTGTGGAAAATCGGAAGAAAGTTGTGGAAAATGGAATACCTGTGTTATCTCTGGTCAATCACGCGGAAGAAAACTGAGACAGTGTTTTCGCATTTCACATATTCATATTTAGAAATTGTAGAAAATCGGTGCGAGGAAGAAGTGGGGATTCGGGGAAAGTGGGAAGTGTTTGCCGTGCATTTTTCATCTTGGAAAGATATTGTTTTACTTTATATCTTTAGTAACAAGCAATCACAGCTTGGTGTGCAATGGGTATGTCGAAGAGTTGTGGAAAGTCAATTAAGAAAATTTATGGTCTAATTTTTGTATACATTTGTGCAATACATTTGGTTATTTGCTAGGTCATTAAAGAATTTGATATTAAAGAATAAATAAAATGAAATGATTATTTAGAAAACAAATGTAAATATTATAGAAATATATATAGATTGGTGAGACTATATAATTATCCTTGAATGGAAAGAAGAAAATTATATTTGAATTAATACTTAATCATTACCTACCACTATTTGGGCCAAATGTAAAATTAGATTTCACGTCCTATGTGAAAGGAGATTCGCTTGCATTGATGAGGCAGGTGTGTCACTATGCATTGATGAGTCAAGTGTGTTACTATGCTTTAATCTATTCACAGTAAACATAAGTAGATCTGAAAATGTCAAGGCTTTAGGGCTGCTCAAGTTTGATTTGGTTTGGAGATCAATGATATTTTTTCATCCTTTTAAACATAAATATTAAATGTGAGTCAATTTTTGTTTTCAAGCATGAGGTAAGGAATATTTCAACTGCACAAGAATTTTTTCCATGCATGAGATATACTAGAATTTGCAAGTTGTGATGTAACAGAGTAGAACGTACACAAACATTAAATTGGAGCTGAAATTTTAAAATTGGTGAATCAAATAGTCAAAATGATTTCAAATGTCATGAATGCCTTCTCTAGCATTGTAGGTCATTGATAATGAAATGAAGCTCAATTTATTTCAAATAAGGATACGCCTTTGGCATAATTAAAAATAATTTTTTTTAGATACTGTTTAGGGGGAAAATAGGGTTTACCAAAATCAAAATGATAGACTACTAATTCTCTCCCTAAAACATGTGATTTTGTGTGTGATATGATACAAATAATAATTAGAAACTAACCCTAACTATTATAGCAACTATGAGGGGATTTTTTAGATCTTAAAACAATGTGTACCTTGCTGCAAGAAGGTTGTTTTTAAGGCACAACCAACTCATTCGCCTTTATTGGCAAATAGGTCCCTATTCAAGCTTTTGAAACTGAGATCTGGGTCCTATTCCTTAACACACATTCTCAGATCCTTGGTGATTAGCTCCCGAAAGCCTAAAATAAATTTTGTAGCCTTTTTTTTGTACTCTTGCAATGCAGGTGACAACTTTGACAATTTTGCTTCAAACTTATTCTCCACTTGATCACCAACCTATAAATCTGTAAACACACATTCAAAAGGAGAAAAAGTTTCCGATTTTTAGAGAATAGGGGTTTTCCTAATTCAAAACCCTTTTAGGTAATTAAAACAAATGATGAAATAATGAAATTGAAGCATGAACATGAAACAATGAAATGTTGATACCTTGGAAGTTGTCTTGGAGTATAAATTTGCAAACTAACATGAAGTAGCCATGAAGAGTGTAGATCTTGATCTTAAATTAGATGTGTAACAATTCTTGCAAGTAGATCTCCAATGCTACATCCATAATCTTAGCTCAACAACATGCTTGAATACACTATGCCTTTGACATGATGAAATGATCTTGAATTGTTGCAATAAACTCTTAATAATCTATCTTTGAATTCCTTTGAAAATGATCTTGAAGTGATCTATAATGCTCTTGTGAAGTATTAGGATGCTCCCTCAAAGTTGCTAGGATGAGCTCGTAAACTTGCTAGGTGAAACTATGTGAATTAACCTCATATTTATACTAGATCTAGAGATTAACCCCAAAATTAAAATAATTCAAGCTGACACCATATCTAGGATTAAAATTCATTAGAATCTTGCCACAATTAAATTAAAAAATGGGTACATCCTATATGAGGAGCACCCATTCACCACTAAAGGAAAATGGTTCCTAGCACAAGTTTATAGGACCTTGCTTCGGGGTGTTGGAAGAACATCAAAAACCCATTTCAAAAATGAAAAGAAAGGGGTGTCCTATGTGGAGAGGACCCATTTCCCACTAAAGGAAAATGGGTCCTATCACCAATTTCTAGGACCTTGATTTTTCCAAGTTAAATGTTATGCCATATCATTATTGGGTTTTGGGATAGATCCTTTGGAAGGAGTCATTAATAAGGCTTAAATTTGAATTAAAGGGGCTAATTAAGCCCAATTAACCATAATTAATTAATGAAACCCTAGATAGGCATGAAAGTGTAATACAACTCTTTACAATGCCATAAATAAGGTATAATTTAAGTCCATTTTATTAAAAAGGGCCCTATATTAATGTGAATGTGTACACCACATTACAACACTAACCCAAGGCATTATTAGGTTAATATTATATCATTTATTCCCAAATTAAGTGTGAAAAATGAATACTTTTTTTGACACTACATTTTTCCCCCACTTTAGTGAGACTTTGTCCCCATCACAAACTCACACTATAGTAGAAATTCAAGACACTAAATAGTATGTAACAATACTAAAGATACATAGCCATACCCTATCAAAGGCCAAGAAAAATAAAGAAAAACAAAGGATCAAGAAAAACCATTCCAACGTGATGTGGAATGGGCCTATTTGTCCTTAACATACGTTGCTCACTTTGGGGTAGTGGAACCTCAATATTTCCACTACGTGAGTTGTCCCAATCATGTATGCTTACTCTGGGGTAGTGGAACCTCAGTCTATCCACTAGGAAAGTTGTCCTGCAACGAGGTGGTTTAGTGAGACATTCTTGCCTTCTCACCATACAATGAGAAATTCATGCTAGTGTGTTGGCTTCTCACCATACTAACCATACCAAAGCTATCCTTCTAATAAATTCAATAAGGAAAGTGCAACACATTTTCTATGCTTTTGTATGCTTTTGAATTTCATTTCTATAATTTTTTGTTAAAGGGGATTTTGTTTTGTTCATGTAAGGTCTTCTTCTTAGGGAACATCGTGCCTAATGTCTCCAATAGAGGACAAGTTGACCAAGAATATCAGATCGCCACTTATGAGATTCCTCTCACTTCACATCATGCCACTAAGGGAGATTGTATTCTTCTAAATATTGCACTCTTGGAGGACATCAAACCCAATGACACCACCAAGAAAATGACACGTCACAAGAAAAAAAAGAAAAGAAAATTGTGCCATGAAATATGCCAAAAGATGTCATCAATGTATTCCCCCACTTTAAAGTAGCCAACATTAATGTGAGAAATTTATTTAAAGTAGCCAACATTTTGTCCTAATACATAAGAGCTTTCCTCAAAAAACCCTATGCCAAGTTATATGTTTCCAAAATAAAGTTGCACTATGAAATAGGAAGGAAGGGTTGCCCCTGAAAATACATAAGGGATCTATGGATTCGGGGTCAGTATTTCTTTGCTACATATTATTTTAAGAGCTCAAAACTATCATCATTCCCCAAATACTCATAGAACTAGAAGAATGACACAAGAAAGTAGGGTAAAAGCACAAAGTTGTGTCACACTTTCAGCCAACTTATCAGCACAATTGAATTTAAGTATTTCTAACTAAAAATCAATTTTGATGAAACATATGATCTAGTAATATTAATTCTAGCTAAGTTAGATGCTTCCACAACTTTTTCGACTAAAATTGTTGGCTAAAAATGTATGGAGCATCACTTTGAGTCCAATTTACCAAAAAAAATAAATTATATGAAAAACTTGAAGTTTCAATAACTCTTGCTAATATAAACAACATTTTTTAAAAAATATAAAAATACCCTTTTGTAGATCCATAAGGGCAGTTTTAAAAAATATATTTATTTTAATAGTTTAATTATTTTTTATATTTTATATTTTATTTTTACTAAAAGTAGGTTTTTAGCACAAAATATAAGGTTGATTACTATACCAAGGAAAAATACTAAAACTTATTAAAAAAAATAGAAAAAAATATGATGCACTAGATAAAAGAATCTATTTTAAGATGGTATAATTTTGTTTCCATTTTAGATAAATATTTAATATGAAAGTTGACATCCGATAAAAGACTAGTAAGGCACATGCGAGTCAACCTAGAGCAATTCGTCCACATCCCAACTTCAGTCAGTATAAATGGAAGGTAGAAAACTAGCCAAAGGGACAACAAAAAGTGTCGAACTAGTAGAAGTAACAAGTTCAATACTCTTTTTAGGAGATTTGTCATTTGAGTTCGTAGAAGAAGAAAATAATGTGTTCAATTTATCATGCACTTCTTCATCAATCTTTGCAATATCAATGTCATCATCTAGATTAATCACAACAAGAGGTTGAATGACAATGTCCATTGATTGTTCTTGTTTATGTTGCGACAAGGGTATAGGATCATCATGCATTGCTTTAGGTAAGTTTGGATTTTGATTCTCTATGTTGTTCTTGTCTTCTTGAGTTTGTAACATATGAGAAACAACACATCATCTACGCCTATGCTTCTAGCATTTAGATTTTGTTTCAGTCTATTGTCAATTTGATTCTTTGTAAGAGTGGGTTTGTCAATCATAGGTTCATTCTCTTCCTTGGGAGGAATAGAAGAAACAATGGGAGATTGTTCAACCACTTTCTCTTTAACTTTGTAAATTGTTTGATTCTAGGAGGGACAACAAGATTATTTGGTTATCTTGTGGTCTCTTGTAGGAAATGGAAGGAGTTTTGTTATGGGTTGTTCTTGGATGTTCAAAAGGGCTTTTGGTTCAATCATTTCTTCATCAAGGATAGGTGGTTCAATTATAGTTTTAGGAATGTTTCAAAGGGATGATTTTGCTATTTTATTTTCCTTGAACTTTTAATATGATTTGAGAAAGAAATACTCATGAGTCTTAATAGGTTCCATAGGCTCGGACCAAAATAAATCTAATGAAAAGTTCCCTCGGGTCAACACAGGATTAAATCCACTATGATGCACAATAAATATATTGTTTCCAAATGGAAACTTTAGAAATTCATGCAGAACCAAAGGGACGACATTCATGGAGTGAAGCCATGGATAGCCTAGCTTCACATGAAATTGGTTCAATTGCAGGATGATGGTGAGTGAGACATTTAATGTTTTTGGTTCAAATTTTAAAGGGAGATATATCGAGCCAATCATGGAAAAAGAAAAACCATTGTATGTCTTGATCCATGATTTCGGTTTGTCATATGTAATTTGATATAGTTCATGCACATATATAATAATTATTCAGTGATCACATTCTCTCCATAGATGGGGTCAATCAATATCCCATTAGTAGGCTTATTATTGATTCAGATAGCTATGTAGAGAGTACCATTAGGTGCATGTTTAAGCATGTCATTTTGTGAGAAAGCAATGTCAAGAGGATTTTTAGTTGAGCCCTTACGAGGTATAGCTTCGATAAATTCCACTATTTCAATTGATTGTTCTTTAGTTATGTTTTCATCATCCATGTCAACATTCATCACATCATTCTTCTTTGTTTCAATAAGGTTGACCATGACATGTATGTTATTATTGTCTTGTTTATTCAAGCACTCATGAAAGAAGAAACTAAGGATATAGACAATTTGTGTTTTATTTCAAGTTTTAAGCACTTTCCTTAGATTTTGTATAATGGGAACCATGCTCATGTATATGCTTTCACTAAGGATACAATCTTGTAATTTTTCTAGTTTTTCTATAACATCATGCACATTTACCTTACATAGGAGGTGAAGTCATAGGAAATGAAGTATGCAAACTATGAGTCATAGAGGGTAGATTATTAACACTATCAGAGAGAGTTATAAAACCAAAGATCCATAGCATGTGATATGTTTTGGGATGAAATGAGCCTCAAACTATGTCTTACAATAGTATTGCTAATAAGACATCAAATTGTAAAGCTCATGCAAGTTTTACAAACCTAACTTGTGCAAACCCTAAATGGAAAGGGGCAATGTAATGACCTAGAATGAATGCAATTTTTAGATTTTACACAATGCAATTTGTTGATTACACAATGCAATGAAATGTTTCCAATGCAATTTGTTGATTACACAATGCACTGAAATGTTGTCAATGCAATTTTCAATTTTGACAATGCACTAAAATGAAGAAAATAAAGCTAAATTCACTAAATTTGATGAAACAAAAAATCAAAAAACTAAAACAAGAAAGTAACAGCAGTAAATAGAATCCTAAAAATGAGATTTTAATTTCCAGAAAATGAAAATCAGGATCTAATAGGGACTCATTCGCCAGTAAGGGCGAATGCGTCCTGGTTAAGGATTTTTGAAATGTTTTTACTAATTTTTGAGTGATTTTTAATGCTTTTTAGATGCTAGAAATTTCAGGTTCAGCCTAATCAGGGACTCATTCACTAGTAAATGTGAATGGGTCCTTGATTAGGGTTTTGTAACTATTTTTGAATGATTTTCAAGCTTTCTATAATGTCTTTCAATTCCAGGTCTGAGACAATAACTTTCAATTTTAGATTTTCCAAAAATGAAATGTGAAAATGCAATGAAAATGATGAATGTAATGACCTAATTTGAAAAGAAATGTTGTTTTAATTTTCAAATGCAAATGTATGAGATCTAAATGGTATGCAAAATGACCGATTTGTTTTTTTTTTTTTTAAGATTTAGAGAAATGCAAAACAACGCAATTCTAAAACCCTAAATGAGATGCAAGTTTGAATGCAAAGTAAAAAACCCTAAATGGTATCTAATTCAATGCAAATTAAATGCAAATGAATGCAATATCTAACCTAGGATGCAATGGTAGACTTCAAAATAAAATAAAAATTGTAATATTCAATAGGTAAGGTTCACCATAAATGTTCAGGGGGAAATAGGGTTTACCAAAATCAAAATGATAGACCACTAATTTTCTCCCTAAAAAATGTGATTTTGTGTGTGATATGATACAAATAACAATAAAAAAACTAACCCATCTTTTATAGAAACTATGAGGGGAGTTTTTAGAGCTTAAACTGATGTGTACCTAACTCCAAGAAAGCTATTTCAGGGCACAAAGGACTCATTCTCCTTTACTAGTGAATGGATCCTATAAGGTTTTCTAAAATTGAGATCTGGGTCCCATTCCTTGATGTCTACATTCTCAGATCCTTGGTGATCAGCTCCCGAAAACTTGAAACAAATTTTGTAGCCTTGTTTTCGTATTCTTGCAATGTAGGTGACAACTTTTCAACTTTACAATTTTGACAATTTTGCTTCAAACTTGTTCTCCACTTGATCTCTAACCTATAAATCAACAAACACACATTCAAGAGGAGAAAAAATTGTTGATTGTTAGTGAATAGGGGTTTTCCTAACTCAAACCCCTTTTAAATAATTAAACCAAAAGATGAAATAATGAAATTGAAGCATGAACATGAAACAATGAAATTTTGATACCTTGGAAGTTGTCTTGGAGTATAAATCTGCAAACCAACATGAAGTAGCAATGAAGAATGTAGATCTTGATCTCAAATTAGATGCGTAAAAATTCTTGCAAGTAGATCTCCGATGCTACATCCACAATCTTAGCTCAACAACATGCTTGAATGCACTATGCTTTTAACATGATGAAATGTTCTTGAATTGCTGCAATAAACTCTTAATAATCTTCCTTTGAATGCCTTTGAAATGCTCTTGAATTTCTCTATAATGCTCTTGTGAAGTATTAGGATGCTCCCTCAAAGTTGCTAGGATGCTTGTAAACTTTCTAGTTGAAACTATGTGAATCAACCTCATATTATACTAGATCTAGATATTAGCCCCAAAATTCAAATAATTCAAGCCGACACTAGATCTAGGATTAAAAATCATTAGAGTCCTACAATAATTAAATTCAAAAATGGGTGTCCTACGTGAGGAGGACCCATTCACCACTAAAAGAAAATGGTTCCTAGCACAAGTTTCTAGGACCTTGCTTGGGGGGTTGGAAGAACATCAAAAACCCATTTAAAAAATGCAAAGAATGGGTTTCCTATGTGGAGAGGACCTATTTTCCACTAAAGGCGAATGGGTCCTATCACCAATTTCTAGGACCTTGATTTTTCCAAGTTAAATGTTATGCCATAACATTATTGGGTGTCGGGATAGATCCTTTGGAAGGAGTAATTAATAAGGCTTAAATTTGAATTAAAGGGGCTAATTAATCCCAATTAACCATAATTAATTAATGAAACCCTAGATAGGTGCGAAAGTGTACTACAACACTTTACAACACCATAAATAAGGTATAATTTAAATCCATTTTATTAAAAAGGGCCATAGATTAATGTGAATGTGTACAACACATTACAACACTAACCCAAGGTATTATTAGGTTAATATTATATCATTTATTCCCAAATTAAGTGTGAAAAATGAATTTACTTTTTTCGACACTACATATACTTTATATATAATTATTTTATATCTTCAATAATTAATATAATTCAATTTTTTGAAATATAATTAATACATAATAATATTAATAGTATTGTAAATTTTTAATATAAAAATGAGTAGTGAGATGTGAATTTTAACATAAAAATAAGTGTGTTAGATCAGTTTTATGTAAAATAGAGTAAGAACTTCTATACAAAAAAGAGTTGTAAAGGTATAGTATATATATAAGTATATAACTACATTAAATTGGTAAAGTTTACATCATAAGTGGTGGGGTATGATTATTATTGTAGAAAATTCAAAAAAGTCTTTTTTTTTTTACAGGTGTAACCCTTAACTTACATTATTTTGGGAATGAGAGACAAAATGTTGAAATTGGTAACCACACAATAAAGGAAACTATGTTTTGGGGTCATCATTAGAGGAGTGGATTCAAACCAACATGATAATCTATATCATCCCCAATTCATAAAAGGAATGCACATGATGAAATAAGTACACAACATATCTAGAAAAATGAACTATAAAAAAAAAATAGGAAAACACCAAGCAAAATAAGTGTAACATGAGAAATGGGAAATGAGCAATTAGATTTCATTCATAATAATTAAATGTCAACATACACAAACACCAACAATGGTGACTTTGCGTCATTCATGTAGATATGAAAAATAGAAAGAGGAACCTAAATATGATAATCACATAAGCCATAAGGTAAAGCTAATTGAAAGTGTAGGAACATGAATTGTGCATTTGAAAATCCAAACTTGTTTAGGCTTGGCCTCCTATTCAATGATGATGATGACCATGGGTATAATACGTATAAAAATTAGTGAAATAATGTTGAGGTTTAGGTTTAGAATTTTGAGAGCTAAGTGTGGGTGTTGATTTATGAAGGGTGATTTTAACTACAATCAAAAATTTTAAGGGAATGTGGGAAGGAGGAATTATAGTTTTGATATTATTTTTTAATTCTTAGTTTAATAGGTGGTTAAATAGGTGTTTGAGGGAATTTGGGAAGGAAGAATTATAGTTTTGAGATTATTTTTTAATTCTTAGTTTAATAGGTGGTTAAATAGGTGTTTGATATTTTTGTGTTTAGTGGAAAATAGGGATTAATTTTAAGAATGGATTTAGCAAGAATAAAAGTAGCAATAATTGGAGGAAAAGATGGAGAGGGTAAAGTATATAATTTTTAAGACAAGGATGAGTGGGTGTTGGGTTGAGAGGAGAAGAATCATCAAAATGATATATTTGTAGCTTTTGCAATAATTCTTTTTATAACGAGGGTATAGGAAATATTAGTTCATTTGATAGAAGGTTTGGTTGGAGTGGGAAGGAATGATATAAGTTATGATAAATGGTTACCACATTTCATTAATGTATAAATTACACAAAATAATGCAAGATGGGAAAGATGGCATATAAAATTTTGGATATTATTGAAACTAGGAATGATGTTGAAAATGAATAATTATTCATGCCCAAAAAGGGGAACTTAGGGAAGATTCATATATCTTAAAAAGCTCTAGAGGATCCAGTTGGAATACTTTTTAAAATCCCAAATAAGCATGTGAGAGTTGTTCCTAATGGCTATTCCTTAGTGAAAATATAGAATTAGGAAATAGATCAACCAAAATATCTTAGGTAGATTTATGTAAAATAGTGGAAGAAAGATAGAGTATCATGTGATATCCATTATTAAGAATTTCATTAAAGGAGAAAGTGATAGATGATGTTTTTATAGGAGGAGAATATTTGGTTTCAAAAGTCCTGAGGAAATTGGAAAAAAAGGATGAGAGGGTGTCACAACTTGAATGTTGTAAACTTAAATTTTTTCTATATTTTAACTTTTTGAGAATAATAATTAATTAGACCAAAATTCAAGCATAAATGTGCAATAAATATTCATCTAAATTTCAATGTTGAATCTTATGGGTCAAGCTACATGATAAAAAATTTCAATCAAAATTATACATAGATCACACCATGTTAACCCTTTCTAAGTTATTAGTATTAAGGAATCATATTACCTAGATTGTAGGCTTTTATAGTTAAATTTTATGAAATTAAAAAGTAATTAAGTTTCTCTTGACCTTAAACTCATGTTCAAGATATAAAATCTAGTGTTATCATAGATACTTTATTTATTTTCTCCACATAGACCATAGTAATAATTAAGTTTGTAAATCAAAACCATGCATATAAAAACATGCTCATCATCAACTTATCTTTTCTTTTTTCAAATAATTACAAAGAGGCTAATATTGAGATAATACAAATTAAATATATTATTCTATATGCATAGAAAAATATTACATGTATCAAGATTCTAAAATCTATCATGTAAAGATTGTAATTTATTAATATTCAATTAATAAGATAATAAAAAATGATTGAAATCATGCAATATTGAATAAGAAAGGGGTATCTTTTAAGTACATAATAACATCTCATATCTACTATATATGTTACCATGCATATTACAACTTATCTAAAGGGTAAAAGAAAGAAGTTGGATCCATATATGGGGGAATTTTTAGGTTTTAAACAATTTTGAGAGCTTTCCAACGATATGCAATAATAGCAAATCGGACACCTTGATCAAAAGTTATGGCCACACGAAGTTGGTCCTCGAAAAAGTGAATTTCATAAAAATTTCTTCATAGGCCATAAATCAAATGGTGGGACATTTGGTGCCAAAACAAAAAGGTGGAATTTGGACATTCTAGAACATTCTAGAGTAGTTATTGGGAAAAATAAAAAGGGTTAAGTGGGGGTTGTAGAAGGTGGCCTTGATAGTGCAAATTGTGGCTCTGAATAGTAGATTTTCTTTTCAGAATTGAATTTTGTTGTAATGAATCAAGCACACAAGGCTGTAGCATGTAAGCTTTGAATCTGTAATTTCATTTTCTGAAAATAATTGAAAGTGAGTCATTTTTTATGTCTTGCATCTTCTGTGTTGGTATCTATTGTTGTGATTTCTATGGGTTTTAGGCAGTGTTTCCCTCATCAAGATAACTATTCCTTTAATAAATAGCTAAAGCTAGATCACGATAATGATCTCATGTGTAGAATTAGAATAAACGAAAGATAAATATTTGTTGGAACTATACACCTTTATGATTTAAATACATCACAACACAATTTTAATACTAAAATAATAAAATCAAGATAGAGAACATAATGGGCTCATTTTTCATCAACCATAGAGTTGTACAACTTCCTTTTACACCACCTTAAGAGGTGATGCAACCCTACATTGAATGGAAACATAGTCACAAAAGTGTGTTATATAAAAATATACAAGTATAGGAGACCACTATGACTCATAACAAAAAATTAAATCATCATTTAACATAACCCCTTAGTCAAGGTTTGAATGAACAAACATCTAATTAACTTGAATCCTCATAACTAGTACAAAATTAAATCATAATAGCTCTATATAATCACACATGCTGACCTTGAATCACTAGACACATAAATTGAGTATAATTTGATAGGACGTCCTTGTTACTATACATAAATGCAAATCAGTTTCAAACATAATTCTCAACCTTTCCTATGTGTTGGATCCTAAAATAGTTTCTCACACTTCTAGAGGAGTCAATTACTTTCGAGGGTTGAGGAACTGTTGTTCAAAAGGTGGATTAATCAACTCATCAACAAAATGTGAGAGATTGTAGACTAATTATCAAGAGCGGATAATCTCTTCTTTACTTTGGGGTTAGTTGGAGCCATGAGGGTATTCCTATAGGAAAATTAAACAATATTGATCAAAATTCATGATATGAAAATAAACAAGTTGTAATTATATCTAATGTACTCTTGGTCCCAATAGTTGTCACTATACCAAGAGCCAACCTATTACACATATATAACCCTTATTAAGTTGATGAAGATATGTAGGAAATGATTCTCTAATATGAAAATTTGGTATGGATTACTTTATATGTTTCCCTTGGGTACAATATTGAACCATGAGACACATATAAAATAATTCCTACCCATAAATCATTGGTTTAAGATATTCTTCATTTCAAATCATGGAGGATCAAATATTTCCAGGATTGGCTCCTTATATTAGTATATAGAGTTGTAGTCAACCAAGAAAATATTATACTCAAATAAGAACATAGATATGATATCAAGCAACTAGACATTCTTAATAATCCTTCTCTAAAATTCAAAAATCCATTTGCAACAAGGATGAAACCATTACAAATATTATCTTCAATATTTTAATGTGTCACATGACACTTAAATTTTCACTACAATAATACTAGAAGGAATATGAAACCCTAAGCTACAAAATATTACCAAAATTCATCCCTTAAATTTTTCCTTTAAAATCCACAAATGGCCAAGGAGACATTGAGCTAGAGATACATGCTACATTCTAGATATCTCATTATGACTTAAAAAATGAGTTGCTCAATAGGAAAATGTATTTGCAAGACTTGAAATCCTATAATTTTCTCAATGTTTCATTTGTGTAGAAATGGATAAATGATCAATGATTTTCTTAAAATAAAATGGAATATATAGTAGTTTATTGATTTCCCTATCACTTGAAGAATTGAAGAAGAATTTCAAGTCATAAAATTTATGAGTTAAATAAGTTGAAATCCCATGAAATCTATTAAAATGACAACTTGGAGCTTTAGTGGAGAAAATTGTATCAAGAAATCAAACATCAAATTAATGGTATCATGGAATTCGTCATCATTGACCAACTTAAATTATATTTTAAATTATATGTGAATCCATGCCCTTGAGATGAAAAACTATTTTTGGGTGGAAAAACCCCTTAGGAGTCATTCGAGTGTTAGATTTGGTAATTAATGGTGACATGGATCATTCAAGGCGATATGTAGGAGTGAATCAAGTGTAAGATATAAGATTTGTATATTTTTTGGGCTGTTGGATATTGGGGATTAGGGATACCTTATAACACATACTAAAAAAATAAAATTAATGTAATTCCACATCATCAAATTTGAGATGATATATGAATGAAAATTGTGCGAATGCCAATCCCAATACCTAGAAGGCAACAAGAACAAACACATTAGAAGGTGAAATGCAAGCAAGAACAAGGATTCCCCATGGAATCCATTTACAAAGTTCAAATTAGGAAAAAAAATGAAGAATACAATGAGATAACAATAAAATAGATTGAATCCTAATTAAACTAGCAAAATTATGATCCCATGGGGGAATTGGTGCCAATTTGATGTGAAAATTGGCCCTTTCCTAATTCCTATAATTCAAGCTTGATGAATGTTGATGAATGATCCACTTCATTGATGCTTGATGAGTGCTCCAATGGAAAAATCTGTATAACCTAGCTAAGATTCGGTGATAATGTAAGGAATTTTCTAATTATTTGAGCATAGTAAGTTTACTCAAATTGTGGATGCCAAAATGAAGAGATTAACCTCTTATTTATAGATTGAAAAGTTGAAAGCATGCCCAAAATAGAGCAATGTGGGATTAAGAATTAGCCAATGGAAAAGTGCCACTTGTTAATCTTGTGAGTGGATGGAGGATGTGCAAGTTTTGATGATTGTGCCAATCAATGCATATTTTTGAATTTTGAATTTGTTGAAATGACATGCAAGAGGAAAGGAAGAATGCATTGAATGCCACTTGGCTCAAGGAAAAGGTCATGTAAGATGGAGTTAATGCCTTGTTGGAAGGACTTATCCCACTTGGAATTTGAATTCAAATTTGGGGAATATTCCTCAAAAGATGCTTTGTTGAAGAAAATAGAGATTTAATAAATCAATTAAATCTATTTTCATGTGCAAGTGGGAAAAGCTAGAGGATGGGACATGATATGAGATTAAATTAATCAAAGTTAATTAATTTAATGAAGGGGTTAAATGATGTGACTTATTTGACTTAGATTTATGGATTTATTTAAACCAAATAATGAGAAGAATGTGATTAAGAGATTGATTAAATAAAGATTCATGATTTATTTAATTAACAGAGATGATGTTAGATTAAACTAAATAAGGTTTTAATTTATTTAATTTAATAGATAGACTTAAGAGACTCAATAAAATAAAATAAATTATTTAATTAAATAGGATAATTAGATCAAAATGGTTAATTTAATTATCAAGAAAAGGTGACTTAATTTAGATAACTGATTTATTTAATTAAGAGAGGAATTTTTGATGAGTTTAATTAGATAAGGGAGTTTGATTAAATGGTTAGACCAAAGGATGATTTAGGATGAAATGATGTTAGTAATCAGGATCAGATGCCTAATGCCCATCAGTACATTTCACGTGTCTACATTTTTCCCCTCTTTGAAGCAATGCACTCATTACGTTGGTTCAAAGAATAAACGATCTCGAAAAAAGCCACAAAAAAATATTTTCAAAATCTTGCCCCACTGTTGCCCGGTGAGGGAAAACATGCCAATACATTGCCCCCTTGAGAGATTGGAAGAAAATCTTAATTTTTGGGTGATCTCGCGAAAAAAAAAAGAGGACAAGCTACCTGACAGGTCCAAAAAGGCTCTAGGAGGCCAAAAATGTGTCTAAATGCAATAAACTAATGTAAGATAGGCCTCAACTAGACAAAAATAGGTTCAAGGGTCCAAAACCTTAGTAGGATAGCCAAATAGGGTGAAAAAACCCTAATTTTCAAGGTTAAAAGGGCCTCAAGGGGTCACTTTCAAGTCACTTTCACACCCAACCTTTTAGCAATTTAGCGATTTGAGCTTTGACCTCTTGACAATATGGCACAACAACAGCTCTTGATGCACATTTCTGAGCGAGTTTGGACATACCAGCAACCACTCGACATTAAGGCACCGGTAAGTGATCCTTACTTGAGCTTTACTTCTCATTTTTTGTGTTCATTTAATGCATTTAAAATTAGTTCTTTTACAACGACACTATATAGCGCTACTCAAAAAACAAACTATGATGCTCGGTAGCCAAACTGGGCCACTATTGACAAATCACACTGTGGCGGTGGAGTTTGGATTTTGTCTTCAAGCTTCAAACTCCAATGCTGATGTCTTGGCCAGCGGGGTCATTTTTGAAGTGCGATGCAACAGTGCCGTTTTAGATAAGAATCTTTGCAAAATGAACCACTCGGCAGAAAAGTGCGCTGTAGTGGTGCTATTTTGGATTTTAACCCTCTAGTGTCATAGTTTGGAATTTTCAAACTATGACGCCTTCATGGGTAGCGATGTTGGGATGATTTCCTGGGCACTCAGAATGAAATTTTCCAATTTTTTTAACATGGTGACCTTTCGTGATGCAGGATGCGGCGAGGGAGTTGTATTCCCAGGAGCACAGATCTCGGGAGATCTTTGGTTACGTATGGTACCTTAGTGACAGGGATTAGGAGCGATTACAGGTCATGGGGCTGTGGTACATTGCATACGCAGTGCCCATATGTACCCATCTTGGGATGATGTCCACGCTTTCCAAGAGATGGCGCAACGAGACCTTGTCCTTCCATCTTCCTACTAGCAAGGCCATCGTCACTTTGGAGGACGTGTGGCGCATCCTGAGATTTCCTATTCATGGTCGACTCGTAATTTTTGATATGGATGCAGGGGAGAGGCTTGTTATTTAGTCCTTGACACAGATGAGCTCGTGATTTGTGAGTGTTAGATAGAGCTGGAGCGACACAAGTCACTGACATCACCATTTCATCTAGTGGTCATGATGATCATTTCTAGTCTCATTGCCCCAGACCGATGAGGCTAATACTTTAGTCTCAGCTGGGGACTTTTCTGGGAGTGGTTGGTTCATGACAGACCAGTCCGTTATGCTTGGGGGGCTATTCTTTTGGCCTCTCTTTACATAAATCTCCATGAGCATGTGTATTATGATGGCAGATCACTAGGGGCGGGTGTTATACTCTTTCACGTATGGGCATGGGTGCACCTCACCATTCTTCATCCACATGTCATTCCAGTACCGATGGAGCTTGATGATCCGCTTGTATGGTGCTACAAAGGTGGTGTGTCCTTTACACACGTTGGCGAGCATGAGATTCCTTACTAGAGGGTCCTAGATGAGATGACAGTGTTTAACTAGTGGCCATACCTTGGTTGGCCCGAATGGGCCAAGGATGTAGAGGAGATTTTCTTTGTCCGTCAGGTTCGTTTCATGCAGGGGCAGGAGCACACCATGGTGGAGAGATACTTTCCAGGGAATGTGCAACATTAGTTTGGCAAGCCACAAGACTGACCCAATGATGATTATGTGGCCATATTTTCCCACACCACCTCACAGACATCATGGTGGTTATACATTCCTGCTTCAGAGGCTGTTGACAACTTTAGACAGTTGGTGGCCCATCCATGGGTTTATGATCAGGGGCCTGCAGATCCAGGTGTCACATAGGACTACATGGACTGGTTTTGGCCTCCCCTATGTTTGACAGTTCTAGGAGTAGTCCCTAACTGGTGAAAGATGAGAGGCAGAGGGGGAGGATGAGGATAGAGAGACGGTGCACGATGGGACCAGCCAGTTAGGACTCTAGTTTAGCCAGTTTATCCAGGTCAGGATGATGTGTAGATGCAGGACCAACAGCAAGTGCCAACTATGTAGCAGGAGTAAGTAGGTGTACCACCATGAGCTGGGGGTGAGGATCAACCTCATGTGCAGCCCCCACCAGTAAAGCTAGTAGGGCAGGTGGACCCTTTGGGTACATTAATTTTATAGCTATAGACCCAGGTGCAAAATTTGATAGGGGAAAGAGATCAGGTACGGACCAAGAGGGACTAGGCTAGGGCTGAGAGGGATCAGGCCATAC
Source organism: Sequoia sempervirens (assembly GCA_007258455.2). Classification (NCBI taxonomy): domain Eukaryota; kingdom Viridiplantae; phylum Streptophyta; class Pinopsida; order Cupressales; family Cupressaceae; genus Sequoia; species Sequoia sempervirens. The sequence continues at coordinate 565,923,687 of VDFB02000003.1, read as the reverse complement.
TATAGAGACAGGCCACAGAGTTATAGGCGACTACAAAGATGGGCCAAAGACAATAGTTGGAGAGCATGGCATCCTCCTCCTCTCAGAGTACAGTATCACTTCGTTCTTACAAGGAGGCTGTCCGAGAGGCTGATTATTATCGTTTGCACTATCACCAGGCCATGTCTATAGCAGAGCGGGCCCCAGAGTACTTGCAGCGGACCAGTTACAGACTGGCAGAGGGTCATGGTGACAGATGCAAGGGCGACCGACAGGAGGGTTAGGCCTCCTTTTGATCAAGATGATATCATTTTTTGTGCCTTATGGGCTCCTTTTTGATAGCTCGATGGGCTTTTTTGTATTGATTGACATACATGTACAGTGATCCAATTATTTTGTACTATGATAGTTATCCGATGATGATATATATATATATGAGATGATGATTTTGATGTGATGTGATGTGTACCATTTATTTATGCATTTATAGATGATTCTATTTCTATATGCTATGCAATGATGTTTATGATGTTTTTTATGGATGCATTTATTTCTGATGGTATATGCATTATGTAATGGTTATGTGACTAACAAATCTATATTATGTTGTTGATTCATGATATGTAGATGTATTTGTGAATGGATGATATATGATGACCCATTTATGTTGATGCAAATGATGATATGTGATATGAAATTTAATATGCAAAATGATATGGAAATGATCTATGGTGTATGCATGAAGTAATATGTGAACCGTGCTTATAAAATGATTATGGATGGATGTACACTTTGCATGTAATGGATTTTTATGTTCCTATTTATGCAATGAAATGCAAAAAATGATTGTGAACTACGAGGTGTTCCATATGGTATGGATGATTTAATGGATGCCCTGTATTCCTTTATGATTTATGCATGATGTAATGTGGATGCAATGATCGTGTTTTATTTAATATGTGTTGTTAATGCAAATGAAATATTTTTACGATGCTAAGAATAACAAATACATAGTATCCTAAACATGTTTAATGATAATGTGAAAGGTATGTGATGCCTTTATTGTGATGCATGATGTAATGTGGATGCAATGATCGTGTTTTATTTAATATGTGTTGTTAATGCAAATGAAATATTTTTACGATGCTAAGAATAACAAATACATAGTATCCTAAACATGTTTAATGATAATGTGAAAGGTATGTGATGCCTTTATTGTGATGTGACATGATATATGAAATGATATGTTAATGAAAAGTGGTACGATGATGTTTTATGCAACAATGAACGTAATGTGGGAAATGATTTCTTATGATGTGAGTATGTATGCTTATAATGTGATGAATTGCTAATATGTTTGATTATGCAGTATATGGTAATGATTCATGAAATGTTCCATGCAAATGAATGTTATGCGATGGTTTATGTGATGAATGCAATGGATGGAAAAAATGGATGCAATGTTAATGAGGAAGGGATGTGCTAATTTATGTAAAAATGCTTGTAATAACACCTTTATATGGAGATGTAATGCATGTGTTTCCTATATGTTGTGTTTATGCAATATGCTAATGATTTGTGTATGCAAGATCGATGATGATGATTGATGATAACTAACTGTCATATGTAGTACCTTGTTAGCGTGATGAGCAAGAAGGGATGAAAAAGAAAGACATTTCAACAAGTCATGAGATGATGAATATGCAAAATGATGATGATTTCTTGTCGAGGAATTGGGATTTTCAAAGAGCCAATTTTCTTATGTTTGATAACACGTGGTACAATGCATCAAGGTATAGAGAACCAGGATGGCGTTGTACCAAATGTGATGAACTTTGACTTGACAATCAGATAGGAGTATTCTTGTTCACACCTGACATACAAAAACCTTGCTAGGATGCATTTTAGAAGTTTCAAACACCTCAGACCAAAAAATAGAAAGGTATAACCTATCAATGCAATAGTCAACAAGTTGCCCAAAAAACCCTCCATACATAACTAAAAAAGCAAGTATCCGCCAAGTTATATTACAACAATGTCCAACAAGCACGAAAGACAAAAGATAATGATCATAGCCCCATTCCTATTTCTCTAAATCCTCTGTTCGGATATCATTGAGAAGTCCTTGGAATGAGCACAATAAGATAAGTCAAAAGAAAAAGATAAAGTAAACAAACAAGCCGATGTTATTCAATACCGCTAACCAAAAGGGGATGTGTTTTTAAGGATAAGAACCAAAACTATTGCCAAAAGATAATGCCCACTATAAGAAGGATGCATCCTAGGACATGTTAGTGGATTATGGCACCTCATTTTGTATATCCTAAGTGTTCATACTTTCAAATGATTGATATGGGACCAAATGGATGATAGGTTATTGATACCAAGAGTTGATCACTTTGCTTATATATTGACCGAGACTTGAGACTTGAAGTTTTGAGTTTCCACTTTTGACCAGCTAGACTTGTTTCCAATTGCATCACCAAAGGTTGAGGATGATGATTGTTTATTATGAGCGATGCTTATTACGGGTGCAAGCGAGATGAGATAGATGGATTTTTTTCAAATATTTGGAATTTTTTATCGTTTTGAGATGTTTTGAGGCTATTTTTGGTATTTTTTCAAGAATTTCAAATGTTTTGATTTTTAGTTTTTTCAAATATTTTGGAGTTTTCCAAGATTTTGACCAAGAAACTAACCCAAAGACCTATCCTAGGGGCCTCGGGGGCTAATCAAAGATTAGCCATGCCTACATTATACATGTAGAGACCACGTAGTTCAACTGACGACTTTGTTTTGAATTTTTGATTGACCTTTGACCTGCTTTGGGATTTTGATATGTTTTGAATGTTTTTTTTGGATTTTTGTGTCTCAGGGGCTGATCAAAGAGTAGCCTTGCCTACATTTAAGCTTATAGATGATGTAGTTCAGATTCCAATGTTTTTGATATTTTTCTGACTTTCTGAGTGTTTTTGGATTTTTTAATTTTTGACACTTTTAAGAATATACACAAATACGATTTGATGAGAACATGCCCCCAATGTGATGCAAAAAAATACTTCGATAAAGGCAGGACAAACTGACCTTGAGGATGGACTGAGTAGTACTAGGAGGGATCATGATACAAACACAGGACCAAGCTATGGTGCAGATGTCAAATGAATGGGTAATGGATGGAGATCTGAATGTGATGGATGATGAAAACGTAATGGATGGATGATGCAGAAAAAGCTATAAAGATCTTGGTGGATGGAAAATTCTTATTTACACAAGGTGCCTATTTTCCAGGTTTTCACCAAGGTACTTTTCCAAAGTGCCACCGAAGTGGTTTTCACTAGAGGACAATTTTTTTCTCTTTACTATTTTTGATCCTTTTTCTGATTTTTTTGATTTTTTGATTTTTTGATTTTTTTGTTGCCACCAAGATGCTTGTTTGCCATGTTTTTTCCAAAGTAACCATTTTTTCTGGACATTTTCTATTTTTTTGGATATATACCTTGAAAGATTTAGGCATAAAACTTTTTGAGATGAGAGCTATTCATGGGCTCTTGGAGAGGTTCTCCTTCAGGTGTTGATAATTGGTATGCCCCTGACTTGTAACTTGCTGTGATAACAAATGGTCCCAACCAATTGGGTTCAAATTTTCCTTTGCTACTTGGGTTTGGGATATTCTTTTGATTCTCCTTTAATACCAGTTCTCCGACTTGGAAAGTCCCGCTTCTAATTTTCTTATTATAGCTCCTTTTGAGTCTATTCTAATAGACTTGTAGATGATTTAAAGCATCCATATTCCGCTCATCCAACAGCTCTAGCTCATTTAATCTTGATACCTGGTACTCTTCATCCATGATGAGGTTTTTATAATGATATCCTAAGTGATGAGAGCTCGATCTCAATGAGGAGTACTACTTTTGATCCGTAGACCAGGGAGAAGGGGGTGGCACCAATGGGATTGTGGATGCTAGTTTGATAGGCCCAAAGGGAAGGATTAAGATACAAATGCTAGTGACGACCTACATCATTGATTGTTTTCTTGAGGATTTTCAAACTAGTCTTGTTTGTAGTTTCTGCTTGGCCATTGCCTTGGGGATAGTATGGGGTGGAGAAGCGATGTTGGATTTTGAATTTTTCGCATAAGTTGTGGACATCCAAATTTTTAAATGGTATCCCATTATCTGAGATAATGGCTTGTGGAACACCATACCAGAAAATGAGATAGTTCAGGATGAACTTTGATATCTGCTTCCCAATTATATATGTCATGGGTATGGCTTCCACCCACCTAGTAAAGTACCCTGTGGTGGTTATGATGAACATGTGGCCATTAGATGAAGTGGGAGTGATTTTTCCAATGAGATCGAGTCCCCACTGTGAAAAGGGCCATGGTGTGATGATGGGATGACACTATTGAGCTGGAGCATGGATGAGGTCCCCATGTTGCTAACATTGTAGGCACCTTCTGACATAGTGATGTGCTTCTCTTTCCATTGTGGGCCAATAATACCCCATCCTCAACAATTTCTTGGCTATAGTCATTCCACTCGAGTGTAAACCATAGATACAGTTATGTACTTTAGTTAGAGCGGTCAATGCCTCCTCAGCATTTAAGCATCATAGTAGGGTTCCTTCTATGCTCCTACGATATAGGTTATCTCCTAGGATGATGAATCAGGATGCCTTTTTTACAAAGGTTTGTTTTAGGTTTGAGGGTAAGTTGGTAGGTATGACTCCTATTCAAAGGTATGCAAAAATGTCATGGTACCAAGGATTGACAGGACCAACAATTTAGCACACAAATTCTGATTTTGGTACCTCAAATGCAGGAATGAGAAGCTGCTCTATTAGGAATTCATATTTTGGAAGATTGTGAGGGATATCTAGTAAGGATCTAATTGTTTCCATAGCGTATGCTGCTCTATTGTTGGCTCTAGGTATTTACTCAAAGGTGATTTCGATGAAGGACTCTTTAAGAGTCTCCACCAACTTATTGTATGGAGTGAGCTTATCGTCCTTGGTCTGGTATTCATTCTTGACTTGATTTATTATTAATTGAGAGTCTCTGTATACTTTGAGAGCTATAATATTCCACTACACTACTATTTTGAGACCTATGGTTAAAGCCTCGTATTCTACAATGTTATTGGTGTAGGGAAACACCAGTTTGTAGGATCTTGGTATGCAGTCCCCTTGTGAGGTAATAAAGAAGATGCCAACTCCTGATCCATGTTGTGTGTATGAACCATCAAAGTATAGTTTCCAGTGGTCAACTACATTGAGATTGAAAATAGATTCATCTAGAAAATCTAAGATGAGAGTATTCTCTAAATATATTGGTGCTTCTACAAGTTGGTCTGCGATGACTTGGCCTTTGATTGCTTTTTGCTCCACATATTCAATGTCGTATTCTAATAGTATCATCACCCATTTGGCCATTCTTCTAGTGAGCATTGTCTTTGACAGTAAGTACTTGAAAGGGTCAATTTTGGCGATGAGTTTTATTTTGTGTGCCAACATGTAATGTATGAATTTTTGTGATGCAAACACTACTGCTAAACATGCTTTCTTAATGAATGAATAGTTTAGCTCATGTCCAACCATTGTTCTGCTGATGTAATAGATGACCCTTTTTGTTCCATTTTTGTCATGTTGAGCTAGAAGAGCTCCAAAGGCTACTGCTATCACTGACACGTAGAGGATTAATTATTTTCTTGGAATTGGTGGCATTAAGACTGGTGGTGTAAGTAGATATTCTTTGATATTGTTGAAAGCTTCTTCACACTTGTTATCCCATTAGTACGCTACTCCCTTGTGGAGTAGGTGAGAATATGGGTTTTGTTTGTCAGCTAGTTGTGCTATGAACTTGCGAATGGATTGAAGCCTACCTTAGAGACCTATCAATTGCTTTAATGTTTTTGGTGCCTCCATCTTGAGGATTTCTTTTACCTTTTCTAGATCTACCTCAATACCTCTCATTGACACTATATATCGTAGAATTTTTCCCAATTGTACACCGAAGATGCACTTATTTGGGTTTAATCTGACCTTGTACTCTTCCAACCTATAAAAAGTGGCACTTAATGTTGCTATGTGATCCTTTCTTTTTCTGGACTTGGCTAGAATGTCATCAACATAATCTTTGATAGTTTTGTGAATCATGTCATGGAAGATTAATGTTATGGCCCTTTGGTATGTTTCTCCTGTGTTCTTTAAGCCGAATGACATCATATTCCAGCAATAAGTCCCCCATGGACAAGTAAAAGTCATCTTATGTTGGTCCTCTTTAGCTATCATGATCTGATTGTACCCTAAGAAACTATCCATTAGTGATAACATTTCATGTCCAACTGTCATATCTATAATCATGTCAATGTTTGGAAGTGGGAAGTCATCTTTTGGACATGCTTTATTCAAGTCTATGAATTTTATGCATATTCTAATGCCCCCATCGAGCTTTGAAATAGGCACTAGGTTTGATACCCATTCTGGATAATCTATTGTTCAAATGAACCTTGCATCTAGTAGCTTTTTTAATTCCATTTTGACTAATAATGCGATATGAGGGTGCATTTTTTAGAGATTTTGTTTAACAGGCTTTGCTTTTGGATATACCGCTAAGTGGTGAACCACAATTTCTAGATCAAGCCCTGGCATGTCAGCATAGATCCATGTGAAGTTTATTTGTCTCTTTCTTAGGAAGGCTACTAAGAGCTCTTGTTCCTCTAATAGTAATGAATCTGCATAGAATGTAATGTGCGGGGTTTCCTCTATCCCTAAATTGACTGAATTGCACCTTTCTGCCAAGACTGCTATTTTTTCTTGATGAAGAGCTCTAAAAGGAAGATTGAATCCCCCATCCTCGGGCACCTCAGAGAGGTTTTCACCATTGGATGCATCCTTTCTTTTTAATTTTTTCTAGTCAGAGAGTTCCATAGTGTGGTTTTCACTCAAGGACTTAGATATTATTCTTAATTTTTCATTTTTGCGACTAAGGGATTCAATCGTTTCCCCATAATAGGCATGTGTATCTAACTCCATTATGAACCTTGCTTTGTGATCCCCACATGGAATGTTATCTTGTAGTCCCATGAATTCCCTGAGTGCCTCATTATTTTTGAATGTATCAAGAATAGGTGCTCCTGATTGGTCATAGTCGATGAGTTGGGGGTATACTAGGCGGATTTCCTGACTTTGGTGATCTGATTCAAAAGACGAGGTGCTAATCATGAACAAAGTGGTGTCTTCAAAAATCCTAGGTTGATTGGATGTGGGATCCTCATCATCACTACTACTACAAAATTCAATTATATCAAATGTATAGTTATCTAAGATGCGACTTGTGGATACTGGTAAGCATAATTCAACTGTGGTTGGCTGAGGAGGATTATTAACTATTCTAACTGGAGGACCTCGACCACATATGGTTATACTCGAAGGGGTACAACCAAGGACAAGATTTATCATTCACATCTCTGGAATGATAGGTATTATCAACACATTGTCATTTTTTCCAAGTCTTTGATTTTTGTCATGGCCCATTGCAAGCATCATTTGTAGTCCCTTGCTTCTGTCATCCATTGGTGAATTAGGTGTTGGTCTCTCATCTTGGTATAAGAGGTGAGATGGATCTGCTTCAATAAATTCTCAACCAAGATTTCCCCAACTTGTAAAGTTGGGATAGTCTTCAGGAGACGTTTGAGATGTGGAGGCTTCATTTTCTTGTGGACGTCCCTATGATCTAGGAGATTGTGGTAACTCTCCTACTGTAAAAGAATTTTTAGGGAGCTTGTAGTTTCCACAAATGTTATCTTGGATGATGACCTTAATGTCTGAGATGGTGGGAATGGTGGGAGTGGCGGGTGTCTCTCTTGCAGAAGTGGATGCGAGAGTGGTGGGATCAATGTATGGTGTAGATGGACCCTCATCATTTTTTGGTACTTGGGGGATTTTATAGTACTTTGCTTCAAGGATTTTACAATAGGATAAGGGTTCGGGATTTCCATGGAAAGTGACTTCTTGTCGGGCTCATGTGTGAATTTCACACATTGATGGAAATTTGACGCTACTGCCTTGATTGCATGAATCTATGGATGTCCTAGAAGGATGTTATATGGTAAGTCAAGGTCTAGGAATTGACAGGTGGTTTCCATGATAGCTGGCTCTACTTGAATAGGGATTTTGATCGTTCCTTGGGACACTCTTTCTTGATCATCATATGCTCTTATTGTGATACCCTTTCCTTTGTCAATAGAATCCTCTGAGATTTTTAATTGTTTGATGAACTTGAGGGAACAAATATTCAAGCCCGTACCTCCATCCACCAAGAGCCATTTGAATTTTCTTTTCTGCACCAGGACCTCTAAGTGGAGTGCATGGTTGTGAGATGGTTGAGCGGGGAAATCTTGGTCAGAGAATGTGAGGAGATTTGGTGTAATGATATTTCTAACCATAACTTGGAATTGTTTTGCATCAATATATGTGGGGACATTGGATGAAGCTAATGCTTCTTCTAGGATTCTCTTATGAGCAGATGAGATTTTTAGTAAGTCCATGATGGAGATTTGCATTAGCGTTCTTTTGAGCTGATCTAGGACATTGTAGCCATTGGGGATAGATCTAGGTGCAAGGACTTTGTTTTGTTGGGATGATCCTACAATGGTTACTTTTCTGCCTCTTGTGGTGACTCCACAATTGGCATGGGCTCTTTTGATGGTGATGGTAGTGCAGTGTTCCTCTAGGGAAGCAATGACAATTCCATACACATGATTTACATTTGTGAAGGTTTCTTTACCCTTTTATATGTTATTGTTCCCTTTATTTCCATGGTTAGGCATCAGATTCATGTATTTCTTAAGATTTTGGTTTCCTATTGGTTGTTCCATGTTCGGATATGTGCAGGATCATCATGGAAAAAACAAGCCCTTAAGTGGCAAAAAATTTAGAAAAAATAGAGTTAGGCAACTTGACATAAAAATTTGAATAAGTTATCTATATTATTTCAAAAATATGTAAGAATAGAATCTATAGCAAATTTAATGTAGTTTCTAAACTACTAGGTTTATTTTATTTTTAAAAATCTATTTGGTGAAAATTTGAAATTTCAATATAGTAGTACTTAAATTTTAGGAGAAAATAAGAGTCGTATTAATGCAACCACCTTAACCACAATAAAATGATAATATTTTTTATAAGATTTTAGACATAAGTAGAGGACTCGTGTCCAGATGTGATGGATTTTTTGTAATTTTTTTCCAAGTAAATAATTAATTATGATTTTTATGAAATTTTTTAAAAAATATAAAAACTTGTATGTCTAACCACCTTAACTTGGTCAAAACTTCATGAAATTCAGTTTTTCTTTTTAATCCTATAGTATGCAAAGCATAGAATGTGATACATGTTTTGTATTCCAAAAATATGATCTGTTTAAAAGCTAGAGATGTTTTCCAATCAACCTATCAATCGGGACTTTAGTCATAATTTAAATAGAAAATGAATAATATTTATTTATTAAATTCAAAGTAAAGAATAATTTTCATTGGTGGAAAACTAAGAATCTCCTTTAAAAACCCTTTTAATTTCATCAATTTTGGGTAAAAAAAAAGTTGTCAGCCACATACCCTACAAATACCCATCATATTGCCACTTTTTGGCTCATCATGATCCTACACATACCTGTTTATAATCCTTTGATTGATGAGATCTTGGACTATGATTTTTAATCTCATGAACTATTCATGGCATGCCTTTTGATTTTATGGAAGTCACAAAGTCGATTCTCATTATACCAAGGCAGTTTCATGTTTGGTTCCTGGCAATTCTCAAAGGTGGGAGCCTTAATGAGTTTTTCGTTTATCAGCGTCTTCATTATGACTTCAAGTGGTTCCCCCAAAGTGGTGGATTTTTGTTTGGGGTAATTTTTTTTTTCTATTGGGGTGGTCCCTTTGATCATTTGAGATTATTGATTGCTTGATGTTTGGTTGTTGTGTTGCTTGATGATTGTTTTGGTGTTAGATTTGGATTTATGGTGTGGGTGTATTATGGCGAGGGGCACTGATGACCACCTTGGCATCGACGACACCATCATTATTAATGTTTTTTTTTCTTTCCCACGTGCGAGGTTTGTCGTTGTAATTGGTAGGTGGGTGGTTGTTTTGTTGTTCAAGGTATGAACTTGATCCCACGAGTTGTGTCATAAGGGCTCATTTGATGCTGAGTGCCTTGGAGATCAACTAATCATATGTAGTAATCCCTTGGACCTTGAGATGGAATTCCAAGAGACCTTCAAGGTTGGATATGATGGTGCATACTTGTTGTTCCTTGGGCATGACCCATTTACTCTGATTGGCCTTGGATCGCCATCGTTGTAGGAATGAAGCGAATGATTCATTCTTTCCTTGTTTCAAAGCTGAGAGTTCTTCTAGACTAACATCCATGGAAATGTTGCATGCATAATTTTTAATGAATGTGTTTATAATTTCTTGGAATGTTCTGATGCTTGTAGGTAGGGGAGAAAACCATTCCATAGTGTGGCCAGCCAAACTTCTAGGAGATAGCCGCATCAGATAGGTATCGTCATATGCAACTTCCATGCAATGAACCTGGAATTCCCTAGTTTGATCTTCATGGTTTCCCATCCCACGATACTTGTCAAACTTGGGGATATCGAATCCCTTTAGGAATGGTTTCATCACAAGGCTTCTGTCAAACAGATAGGGACACAAGTTGCTTGTTGTTTTTGTGGTTTTCCCTAATTGAAGATCGAGCACCTATTGTGAGAGCAACCTGATTTGTGTCGTTACATCATTTTGCAGATCAGGGTGTGGAATGAAGGTGTTCTAGGTTCTTTCAATTATTGGTTGGATGGGTGGGTTGATTGATGTGTTGTTTGATAGTATTTACACATTCTGTCAAGCCAGATATGCTTGCACTTTCTGCAGTATAAACAATGCTTGTTGTTGATCTTGTTGTTGTTGTGCTTGTTGTTGTTCCAACAACGCTTGTTGTTGCAATGCTAATTGGGCTACTTCGTGCTGCTCTTGATATTGTTTCATTGCTTTTTGATATGCTTGTAGTTGTGCTACTTGTTTTTGTGCAAGGAGTTGTGCTTGCGCTTGCGCTTGTTGTACTTGATATTGGGCATGTGCTTGAGCTTGAGCTTGGGCTTGTGCCGCTTGTTGCTGCAATAGAATTTGGGCTTGGTCAGCCTTTTGTGCTTATAATGTGGCTTGGTCTACTTAAGCGGCTTGTTGTTGTCATTGTTGCAATAAAGCTTGGGCCTCCTGGGCTTGTTGTGCAATTTGGGCAGTTTGAGCATTTTCCACTACTTGTGTGGCTTGTTGGGCAGCTAGTTGTGCGGATTTTTTCTTTTGCACTTGTAGGAATGCCTTTTGATAAGCAGCTTGCAATTCCATGTTGTATTGGTTTGATAAATTGGAATTTGGTGGTGGTGGATTCAAAATGGTGTTTGTGGTGGTGGTGAGCGGTGATGTTGTGTTAGTGGTTTGAGTGTTGAATGATGTGGTTGGTCCTTGAGAGCCCATGTTTTGAGATGTTAGGGGGGTGATCCATGATGTCATGATTGCTTGTGTAGTTGTCATCTGTTGTTGTGATATTGATGACAAGTTTTGAGAGTTTGGAATGATTCTTTGATTGGTGTTTGGAATGTTGGTTCGATTAATATTTGGTAAAGGTGGGAGCCCCAAGCCAAGTAGAGGTGTGGATAATGGTGGTAATGGTGGAAGGGTTGAAAATGTGATGGGTGTGAGCTCTTGAGAAAATGATGTGGTGTCAAATATGCCCCCTGGTCCAAACATGTCACCTTCTTCTTGCGAATTTGTGAGGAGAGAGGTTTGGGGTGTTGCGTGAAAGGATGATAATGATGGATCATTAGGATTATGGAAAGTGAGAGGCACATACTTATGTAATGGATTTTAGGGTATGTTTTTCTCCAAAATGGTATTTGCATCCAAGTCTTGATTATTAATAAGGGGGTGTGTTTGAATAGCATTAAGAAATGCATTTCCCTTATTGACATTAGGTTGAGTTGGAGAAAAAGATGTTATGATTTGCAGAATTTTTTGAGTGATGTTTTGGGATGGGGGTGTAGATGAGATGGGGAGTGTGGATGAGATTGAGGGTAAAAATGTTTCCACTATAGTACTCACATCAAAATTAGAAGGTAATTTGGCCCCTTGTTTTGCTAGTTTGAGAATGTTTAGTGAAGGGTTAAGCCTCATCATAATGTTGATGATCTTATGGTTTTCTATACTTTGGAGCATTTCAGTTACTTCTTCATGCGACATCCTAAAGGTAAGATCTTATTGTTGAATTTCCTCTTTTGGATTTTGTGATGATGAGATAGTCAAAGGATTGCTTGATTCGACTGGATTCATTTCAGTGTGTGTTTGGCTTAGGTCACTTGAAGCAGGTGTTTCTTTGTCAGCTTCCATGTTATTCTTGTATTGAGATCTAGTTTGAACCATAAAACCAAGATAAATTTTCAAGAATATGGGAGATGAATCTCTAATTCTTTGGATTGATCTTATTTTAAGCACAAAAGAGAAATTTTTAGGATATCTTGAGGATCAAAAGGTGATATGATGATGAGGAAAGAGGTGGATGATATGAATTTTTTGATATTTTGATAAATCTTGAGGGGGATGCTAGACTTTTGGGACTTTCGGATATGTTTTGGATTTTGATTTTTGATTTTCTTTTGGATTGTCTTTGACTTGATTGATTTTGGTTTTCTTTGATTGAACAAATAGACCCTAAGATGTTGGATGATTATCTAAGGGGTATATTTGCTCAGAGGATGATAATTTGAATATGTGTAGGGAGAAGGATACATCTACCCATACCTATTCAAATAAGATGATAATTTAACCAGGCATATGGAGAAGGATGCATCTACATATACCTAGCTAAACAAGATGGTTTGATAATTTTGACTAAGTATATACAAAAGGATGCATCTACACATACCTATCCAAAGATGATTTGATAAAGATTTCAAGGATTTTGTCTCAAAGATTTGATGATTTTGATTTTTTTCAAAAACCCTAGCATGAAAGATAATTTCAAGATTTCTCAAAAGATGATGGTGAGGTGATTTTTGGTTTTATGTTTGAAGGATGGATGAAAAATATTTTTGATCCTAGGATGTACCTAAAAAGACACTTTGTTTGCCTAGACCTCGGTATTGAAGAACATGTAATGCTTCTAAGGACCTCTATAACTAAGAAGTGGTTCAAATTGAGCATACATTTATGGATTGTTCAAAGGGATGAGCCTATAGAACCTTGCAAAATTTTTGCTTATCTTGATGTGTTGCTTTTGATTGCACTTTCTATTTTATCTCTTGATGATCTTTTGAGTGTGACTCCTAAATTTTGAACTTTGACACAAGGAATTTCATTTTGGGATTTTGACTTTTTTGGAAATCATGAGGTTTCAACACATGTGGGAGTCAATTTTGTTCTCTTTGCTTAGTGACTTTATTTTATCACAAAAAAATCTTTTAATTAGTGTTTTCAAACTAGATGTCAAATGTCTTAATTTCTTCAAATCCCACAAAGTATATTATGTGAAATTTTGATGAATTCAAGGCAAGGGTTACCTTTTGTATATGCATAAAATTGGTCATGTCTATTCATTCCTAACATTTAATTAAATATTTATTATTTAATTAATTTTTCTAAAGTCTTCTACAATGTAATTAAATTTAATCAATTTAATTATATTGTTCATTCATTTTATTCTCCCACTATAATTGAATAAATTTATTTTATTTAATTATTTCACATGTCTACTTGATTAATTAAATAAATACATTTATTCAATTATAGTGGGAGAATAAAATGAATGAACAATATAATTAAATTGATTAAATTTAATTACATTGTAGAAGACTTTAGAAAAATTAATTAAATAATAAATATTTAATTAAATGTCAGGAATGAATAGACATGACCAATTTTATCCATATATATATTTCCCCTCTTTGAAGTGATGTGTGAAACACATTGCTTCAAAGAAAATAAAAGTTTTTCCCCTAATAAGTTTTTGATTCTGATGCTGATGATGCCCCTTCGAGAGGTAAATCACGGATGATGATAAACAAAACTTGATTAGATGATGACAGTCTGTTGATGATTCAGTGATTTAGCTCCCGATAATTGGTGTAAAAGATGCCCCTGGTGAAAAATAAAATAAATGTCAAAAACCCACCTTAATTGACCCATATAAGGTAAAAGAGGGAAAAGTAAAAGTCATTTGCACCCTTTTACTATAGTGAATTTCATGCTCTAACAGTGATGTAGCGAGATGTTGATTCCATATCACACTCACAGATTCGAGCGGGCCCACCAATTTCAGAGACTAGCCACGTATGGACCACCTGTGAGTTGATTAAAACCTTTTACGGTTCCAAAGTTTGTGATTTGGATCAATTTTTTTATGTTTTTCGTGCGGATTTAGGTTTAAAAATGTTGTTTTCCCACATCTGCAGGTTTGTTTTATCACTTTTGAAAGTTTTTTTAGCGCATTTAGGGTGTTATTTAGCACATCTAGGTGTAGGGAAAAACTAGGCATTCTAGCGCATACGAAGTTTAGAGTAGCGCTTCTAGGGTGGAAGTCTAGGTAGGGCATTTTAGCGCATCCAGGGCATAGAGTTGCGCATCCAAGAATTGGCTACAATAGGATATCTGAGCGCTTCTAGGGTATGAAGTAGCGTATATGCGGGGCAGATTAGTGCATTTAGTGTTTTAGCGCTTCTAGGTAATGAAATATCACATCGGCTATGTACATTAGCGCATCCAAGGTTGTAGCACTTATAGGGAAAACTTTAGCGCTTTTAGGGTGCAAAAACATAGATGATGAGTTTTAGCGCTTTTGAGGTAAATTATAACGCTTTTGAGTTTTAGAGCATCAGAGGCATAGATTAGTGCATCTGGGAAAATTTTGGCTGAATGAAAGTGTGATGAAAAATGATGGTGTACATTGCTTCCTTGGTCAAATAGATAGGTAAATTATTTTTCCATCATGCTGATATGGATAGAAATGATAGAAAAGCGGATGATTGATTGATAACTTTGTTTCCCAAAATAGAAAAACAAAGAGTAAATGTCTGATAACTTTGTTTCAAAAACAAAGAGTAGATTGATTGATTGATGGACTAATTGCCTAAAAACTTTGCTTTCTAAAAAAAAACAAAGAGTACATGTCTGATAAATTTTCTTTCTACAATAGAAACCAAATAGTAAATGATGGTTTTCAAACTTTTTTGTATTCATAACTAAAGTACAAAATGATTAGATTGTTGATAAATTTTCTTTCCTGAAAAGAAAAAAAATAGAATAATGATGATAGAGTAGCTTGATTTGATATTCAGATAGATCGATTTAGCATTGAGTTCCTGATATGTGTCACTTAGATAGAGCAATGGATATGGCTCACTTGATATAGGTCACTGTTATGGTTCATTGATATGGGTCACTTGATATGGGTCACTGATATTGGTCATTGATATTGGTCATTTGATAGATAGAGCACATGATATGACTCAGTAGCATGAGTCTGATTAATTGTCCTTGTGATGTCCAAAAATAGGAGGTTCTTGACAACCTCCAGATTAGAGAGCGGTTCCCAATATGTTGGGATTGGATAGGGGAGTTGACTCCTGCAAAGGTACAGTGGATAGGTACCTGCGGACTGGGATTATTGTTGACTATCCCGTGAGGGATTCGAGTCAAAAGCGGACTGTTGACTGCACTGGCAGAGAGGTGGCATTCTGATCATAACACCTTTCATTTGCCAATGGGTGAGATGACTGTGACACTTGAGGACGTTTACATGATTCTAGGGATTCCTGTGGTAGGTGCCCCTGTGGTTTATGACCACAAGGAGATAGGAGGGATCGAGGCACTGAGGAGGATCAGTGATGACATGTCCATATCAGGGTATTGGGTGCCTTGGGTGGATTTCAATAGATATTCAACCTTAGTTGCTGTGTTGGATGCATTCATTGGAGGCTTCCTTGGACCGGACCATTGGTCGAAGGGATTCTCAGTTGGTTGGGGTAGGATGCTGGAGTGGATGGTGACACAACCATGAAGGCATGCTTGGGGGAGCTGCATTTTGGCCTACTTATATCATGATCTACATTAGGTGGTGTACCAAGGGTCGATGAGTTTGGCCAGTGTTGTGACACTGCTCCAGATCTGGAGGTGGGAGCATATTGCGGTGACGAGGCCAGAGTGTACCAGGGCTCACAATCTACATACAACCTCCATATCATGGCATCCACATCATCCAATACACGTTGCCAGTACTATAATTGAATAAATTTATTTTATTTAATTATTTCACATGTCTACTTGATTAATTAAATAAATACATTTTTATTTGTTTAAATTAATTATCATCTGTTTGAATTTAATTAAATCTTTTGTTTTAATTAAATTTAAATATTTCTTTTCTTCTATTTAAAAATTTCTTCTAATTAGTTAAATATTTTTTATTTAATTAAAGATCTTCTGCTTTCTTCAAATCATAATTAGATATTTTATTTAATTATGAGATCTTCTGATTTCCTCAAAAATCTTAATTAAATATTTGTTTAATTAAGAAAAATCAACATGCACCCATAAATAAATAAATGAATTGGATAATTCATTATTTATCTTCTCAGTATCTTTCCATTATCTTCTAAAAAAGATTATTTTTAATCATCTCATCTTATCGTTTCCATGAAAATGGAAAAATCTTGCTTTATTTGATTTCTTTTATTTTTCTCTCTAGTCTCATCCATCTTCGACCATTTGATCTGTTAGGAATTATCATAGCCATTGACCAACTCAGCCAATCAAAATCCTTGAAAAACTCTATAAATACATGTACAAATTCAAGCATTGGTTACACAGGAACATATACGCAATTTCGCTTACGCACTTGCATCTTCAGCATTTCAGCAATATTTGTATCTTAGCAATCATCTTATCATAGCATAGCATCATTTTGCATTTTAGCATAGAATGCACTTTAGTTTAAATCTCATTCTCTAGTAGTCCATTTCGTTGAGCTTAGCATATCAAATCTGAGAGCAACTTGAACCAATGAAATGTTGGAGATAGAGAGCAATAGAACAACTTTGGAGAAGTTGTCATTAACAGTTTATTTATTTATTTCAGTTTCTTTGATCTAATGTTTTATTGAATGTGTTTTGAATCCTTTATAATTGAGCATATTTTCATACACATAAAATGGCGCCCACCATGGGGCCTTGCCCCATTTTTAACATCTACTTGTAGGTTTTCTAATAGGTTTTACATTCTAGAATTCGGCTTTCTGACAAAAATTCTCATTTTAGCGCATCTGAGGGTTTCCGTAGCGCATACAGGGTTTTAACGATTCTTCTGCAGGCCTTTTGGCACATCTTGGGACTATTTCGGCACATCCAAAGGTTATTTTAGCACATCTAAGGAATAGATTAGCACATTTATCTTCACTATTTTTAGAATTTAAAATATGCTTTTCCTAGATTAGCGCATTTAAGGTTAGTTTAGCGCATTTAAGGCTTTCTTTGGCACATATGGGGACTGTTTTAGGGCATATAATGTTGTTTTAGCACATTTTTCACTTATTTTAGTGCATATGGGGCCGTTTTAGCTTATTTGGTAGTTCTTTTAGCACATACGGCGACTGTTTTAGTGCATATGCCATTGTTTTAGCTTTTTTATAGTAAATCTTAAAACGGTCATATCTTGGTCATTTTTTGGTCTTTTTTAGTGATTTGTTTTTTGATTTGGGGTAGAATTTCATAAACTATCCAATGGTGTACATTTTTATAAACTTTTAAAGAGTTAATGTTCTCAAATTCTCATATATTCTTTGGCGCATATAACTTTTGTTCTAGGACATTGGTAATTTATTTCTTTTTTTCTACGTGACTTGTTGGTGAATCATACAGAGCTGGAAAAGCATTGGGATCAATCACAACAACAATTTGGAAAGTGAATAATTAGGTGCACACATTCCATTTTTAATCTCTTAATCTTGTTTGTCACATATTTCATTTTGGGGCATAAAATCAAATCTTGCTTGATCACATCATTGAAATTGGCTTAAAACAAATTTTGTATTCAATCACACTTCAAAAATTGGGTCTAAAATTAATCATTATCTTCCATCACATCTTGATTATGGGTTAAAAAGAACAAGTGCTTGAATTGTTTTACACACATTTCCTTTCTAAGGGTTAATTAACAGTTATGAGTGTGAATCAAGTTTGTGTGTGATCACAAACACCTCACTTGGTTTGCTTTTGTCAAACCCTTCATAGGAGGCCTGCTAGGGGATTTCATCACCCCTGGGGATGGCATCAATCAAAGTGTGAATTGAAAGACATGCTTGTTTGAGAGTTAAAATCTTGTCACTCTTGGCTAAGCCCCAAAGAAATTTATACCTTTGGGAAGTGAAGGTGAAGGGTGGGTTACCCCTTTCTCCCAGGTTATTGGTAGGATTTTTCTTTCAAATTATCCTTAGTCAACCTTGTGTAGACTATCTTGAGACCTAATTGGCCATACCCCACTCGACTAGTTATAGGGCTTGTTGATGTGTCTTCCATGTATGCTTGTATAATAATCATCATTACATTCTTCAAATTTCAAAATAAAAACTTGCTTGTGTCTCACATGAGTGATTTATGTGTGTATATGTGTGATCATTCATTTAAACATTGCAAAATCAAGCTAAACACCAAACACATAAAGACAAGTCACTCTACACTTTCTTCCAACACATTCATATCCAATCACTTTCATCCTAATCATTCTTCTTAGTCACATCCTATCCATTTCATCCTAATCAATCCAAGTCATCCAATCTAATCATTCCACATCATCATCATCACCACTTGTCAAAATGGTCATAATCATAAACAAGCCCAATCCTAATCATAAGCCAAAATTCATAATCCAAGGGGGCTATCCCTCTAGTCCAAATCATGAGACAACACCTAAGCCCGAGATCATAATTCAAGGAGTCCCTTTCTCTAGTTCAAATAATGAAAGAAAACAAAAACCTAAAATCATACTTCAAGGGGCTTCTCCTACCACCTCTAATAATGACATGAACGATGTTTCATACTTTGAGGAACAAATCACTGCACAAGAGCTTACAAACATGTGTGACCCATGCCCACATTTGAACACAAAGCCCTAGCATCCCAATTTCGAAACCTCCTTTAGACACTTCACCAAATACCCCAACCCCTAGACCACCAAACCATACAAAGCTTTCAAACCCTCTTCCAAAATTTTCAACAAATTAAATCACCTCAAATCCAACACCTCCTAACTCAAGCCAATGAATTCGTGGCCATTTGTCAAATGCAACAACCAAAACATCATCGCCTATCCATTTATTATCAACCAATGCCACCTCAACCTAATGTGTCATCCCCTTCCACCTCATACCAATATTATCCATCCACTTCTTCGTATGTCAATGCCACATCAACCTATTAAGCCACATCACGACAAACACATGTGAATTTAAGTCCACCTAGGCAACAAAATCAAGAGCCTTTAAGTCTTAATGCAACCATTGACAAGGGGAATTATACCAATCTAGCACATGCACCTTATAAATCTATCATACCATCATCCAATCAAAACCAAAACCAAAACCATAAGCCAACACCTTCCACCCATACACCTACAAAGGATGTGACCCAATGACTACTAGCAAGGAATCAAAAATCGCCATGTCATCCAACTCATATCCTTGAACATACAAAAGAGTCATCAAACATCATGCCAAGTCCTTCAAGCCAACCATGTCATCCACAACCACTTGATCCAATTCAAGAGTCTCCCCTCGTAAGTCCAAGTCACCCTTTATCATGCTCCTATGTTGTTGACCATCAAGAATATGACAAGTCTTTCCATGAGAAATTCCCTTCCACCTCCATTCAAATAAGTCATGAGGTATGTCAAGAGAAAAATCCTAAACATGAGTAAACATTACCCCATTATCCACATAAATATCAACACCCTCCTAATGATTCCATTCATAACATACCTAATACTATTCATGATCAATCTTCCATCTTTGATCAAGACCCCTTTTATGATCAAGAAGACCATGATGATCCTCTTAGCCAACTTTATGCATTCCATGGTCAAGAGCCTATCACTTCACCTATCCATGAGCAAGAAACCTCCATTGCTCCTATCTTCCCCCTACCTAGCCCTATCCATGATCCATCAACATCCACTTCCCTTGATGAGACATATGCCTCCCAAGCACACATAGAAGATCAAACAAACACCTTGGATCTAAGTGAACACAATGATAATCAAGATCCTATTGATCCTCCATCATCCACTATCAACCCCATTGCACTTCCTCCATCATATCCTATTGGTCTTTCCACCCTCATTCATGAATATTCCTCCTTAGAACAACAAAAACCATTATCTTCCCTTGCGTCATTTTCTCCATCCAATAAGGAACTTGTGTCTAGTGTTCCACCTACACCTATTCCCATTGTCCATTGCACACTCCAAAACATGAACCACCAAAGTAAAGATCTAGACCTTCATGAACAAGATAGTTTGGAGCCTATACATGTCAAAGTCCCTCCACGCTCTTATGGCCTTGGACCTACACCCCAAGGACAACAACCTAAAGATGTTGGTACTTCCTCCATGCATCCTAAGCCCACTTTCCATCATAAAGCCTATCGTATCCCTAAAACATATGTTGTCATCCCTCCTCCATCATCTTACAAATGTCCAAAGCATGTGATCATACACCTTCCACCATCAAATCTTCCACCATTGCTTCCAACTCCTAATATCCCTTGATCCACTCTGCCACCATTGCTTCCAACTCCTAATAGCCCTTGATCCACTTTACCACCATTACTCCCAACACCTAATATCCCTACCATTCAATCCTCTTATCCATCTACCCATAAATTCTCTAAACATCTTAATCATGACCAATCAATGCACACATGTCTAAACATAGAGCTTCCACCCATTCCACCATACCCATGGGATCCAAAAGCAAGAATTTCAATGCCTCTACCTATAAAGTAAAAAATTCTAAAAATCCTCATGCCTTAGAGCATCAATGTAAAAAGTCAGAGCAAAATCCATCTAAAAAGTTATATAAGCCCATACCTCCAAAAGTAAAGGCCAAAACTAAAATGGTTTGGGTACCTAAGAAAAAAGAAAGCAAGTCAAATGAGGCATCTATGTATCACAAAAATCCCAATCATTCACTTCCACCTCACATTCCCACTCTATTCAAGAGTCTCAAATTCCTAAAACCCACAAGCCAAATAAAAGTCATAAAAATACTAAGTCTATGTGGGTACCTAAAGCACTTTGTCCACCATCTCCTAATCAAACATCAAAAGCTTCAACGTTTATCATAGTGTGTGCAACCATTGGTCATGGTTCCCTTCCATTTCACAACAAATTCACATACCTCCATCTCCCCATCCTTCAACTACTATCCTACATATCTTCCCAATCACCTTCCTATGGTCCATGCTTTTGCATAAACCTTTCATAAACTACCATCTACCTACTCCATTTCCATTTCATGTCATCCCTTACCAACATCTATGAGCATACTGACATTTGACATGTTCCATGCAATGACATCCATATCTAGTGGGACTATCACCTTTCATGAAACTAGACACTTGAGTCCCTCCTATCCATATTCCCCTTCTCTTATCCAAAAAAAAAAGTAAAGAGAAATCCCTTCGTCCAACGGTGAAAACTTGGTAAACAGGCGCCTTGGATAAGTACCATGATGAAAACCTACCAAATAGGCATCATGCATAGGTTGATCTTCTATGTCACTTACACTTGGGGACACAATGTCTTATCTATCCAACCTATCATTTTCATATCATATCATTTCCATCCTACCTACCATCTTTAGCCATCATACATACCTATTATATTGAGTCCATTCATCCACCCTTCTCCTTTTTATCTTGATGAAGACATAGGGGAAAAATGTTGAAACATGTTTTTTTTTATATCTCTTGACATACCTCATCCTTCCAAATAAGCCTATCATTATCCTATTGTCATAAGCTTTGTCATGAAAAATCCTAAGTATTGTACCTAGAATGGGGCATGTTATTCCTATGCGACATAGTCTTTAGAAATCACATCCTTTCTCTCCTATGATGCATACATCCATTCCATTCACTATGACCTATCCTTTCCATCCATCCATATATCATGAGCCCTTTTCCCATCACCCACCCTTTCATCCATCAATCCCATCTATCTTCTTGCACCTAGACTTGGTTTTCCCCTTGTCATTGGTATCTAGCATAAAGGCTACTTAAATTTTCATCCTTTGACACATCAAAACGTTTCAAAAATCCAAAAATATCAAAACATTTCAAAAATCTAAAAAATCAAACATTTCAAAAAATCCAAAAAAAATTAAAATATCCCCAAAAATACAAAAAAAGGAAAAAGATTTTAAAAATAAATCCAAAAAATAAAATAGCCAACAAAAATCCAAGCAATAATCCAAATTCAAGTCAATCCTTAATCCATACCAATCAAGTCAATCAATCTTGTCAAATTATCCAAACACATCCTTTGGTCTTGATCCTAATCTTGTTGTAAACCCAATCAATCAAAGTCAATCAATCAATTATCAATCATCCTTGTGTTGATCTAGGGATATGTCACTCCCCACAATGACAACACTATCATCATAAATCAATCCATCAATCAATGGTTTACAGCTTGACATGGGCAATACCTTGTTTGTTTTTGAATCATTTGTGCATGCTTGATTACTTGCTTGTGTGTGTTATCATTTTATCTTGCATTTGTATCAAATCCATATCATTCTAGCTAATCTTCATATCTTGTGTATGTTGGAGTAGCTTTTTGCAGTATCCTTTGTATTTAAGGTCATATCATACCTTTTTTGCATTAGGACTTTAATGCTCTAAGTTTACCTCCTCATTTGTCTAGACAAGGTTGTATTATGTTGGGGCATGAGACACATCATCACCTTGGTCCTTTCTATCTTGGTGCATAACGTCTAGTGCTATATCAAACATCATGGTTTCTCACTTTCATTGCAACATAACGTATCATTCATCTCCTCCATCCACTTTCTATCTTGCATCATTTATCTTGTCTATCCTTATCATTTCATTTCGAGATCCTACATGTGTTTGTTCAACCTGCCTATCCTCTCGAGGGGGCATCATCATTCCATCATCCTATCTATATATAATTATCCATTTTCCTCTATCCATACCTTAACTTCTTTGAAATGATGCTACTCGACACAAATCTCATCATCTCAAACATCATCTCAAAGAGGGGGAAAATGTAGACATCAAAAAATTGTCCTCTTACAACAC
>VDFB02000003.1:565850694-565900180 GCA_007258455.2 Sequoia sempervirens | reverse complement strand
CTTTCTTCCCTTTGTTCTGTCAGGGGCAGAACCTGAACCGCGACTAAACTCAAAATTTTCCTTAAGTTTCAAGTCTAGTCCCATCTTGGTTCCAGCTCCCCTAGGTTATTTTGTTGTTTCTGGCCCCTTCTTTTGTGTTCATCGGAGGCAAGTTCGGAATGAGATCCGAACTTGAAACTTAAGGAAGGTTTCAAGTTCATATTTCGTCCTACCCCCGCTCCCGCTATATTTTTCCCGGGATCAATTTTGGTTCTGATCCCACCTTACCTCCTTTTTCGGGGCTTGTTCTTTTGTTCTGGTGGACCCAGACCCAGAACTGGAACCAAAATTTTTAGAAAAGTTTCATCTCCTAATTTGGTTCCATCCCGGTCCTAGTTCCGCCAGTCTTTTTGTTTTCCTTTTATCCTTTTTTTTGCCTGGGAGGTGCTTTCTCCCATTCATTTTTGTTCTTTCTCATCCTTTTCTTCTTTTATGTTTTTTCGGGGGGTGAGACTGGGTTAGAAACCGAAAATGAAACTTAGGGAAAGTTTCATGGAAGGGTTTAGTCCTGATCCCAGTTCTGCCGGGTTCATTTGTGTATGCTTTCATTCCCATTCCGGTCCTGTCCCCGGTTCCGCCTGTTCTTTTCTATTTTTCTTTATGGCTGTTGGACGGGGAATGTCTCCCCCCTTCTTCTTCCTTGTGTTTTCTCTCTTCCTTCGTGTCTTGTGTTTTGCCGAGGGCGGGGTCAAATCGGAATCCAAACTTGAAACTTCAGAAAAGTTTCATGTTTGGATTTTATTTTAGTTTTAGTTCCGTCGATCCCGTTTTGGCTTTTGTCCCGGCTCTGACTCTGCTGAGGCGTTCAAACTCGAGAAACATTGATGGGGTCAGAATGATGGGTCTGGCTGAGGATAGAGGGTCTTGCTGACAAGGATGCCCTCGGTATAATCAAGATGAATTCGCCAACATGTCTTACCAACCTGCTTTGTCTCATTATCTATTAAACACATGAAGGAGGGTTTTCGCTAAAACAAGGTACATTCGCTCAGGGTCTTGCCGAGATAGAAAGGTTTCCCCGAAGCGATGAGAGCTCGGTGAAAAGTGGGGAGCTCGACATAATGTCTCGGCGATAAAGAGGAGTCTTTCCGACTGAAATGAACCTTCACCAAAGCAAAGTGTCTTCAGCAAGATGTCTCAGCAACAACAAATAGTCTTGCTGAGAGGGATCCATATCAATAGAAGGTCTCGCCGATAAGTGAAAGTCACCCCGACGGGATCCCAGTTCACCAAAAGGAGGGTCAAGTCACCAAGATGTCTCGGCGACTGGCCAGGGCCTCACTAAGAGAAAGTGATATCGACAAAGTGTCTCACTGAGGGCTCCGGTGTCTCATCGAAGGGATGTTTGGGGATGGGGAGATGAAGGATTCGACAAGATGTCTCAGCGAAGGCATGAAGTCTTTCCAAAGTGAGGGGTCTCGGGGTAGCATTTTTCCTTCGATAAGACATCTCACTGACACTCAGGTGTCTTGCTGATGAAGACGAGGTCGGGATGACCAAAATGAGCTCGCTGAAAGGTCTCATCAACCCAGCAGGGTCTTGCCGAGACATAGGAAAAGCTCGCTATGAGGTCTTCTCGAATACATGATCTTTGGCCGACATCAATGGATTTTCCAAATGCAAAGGGGATCAGTGTGACTCAGTGGTGCTTGTTGTGACTTCTGACCGATGTTGATTGTTATGTCGATAGCTTCAGAGGGGCATAATCGCATTAGTGAGACACTTCCAATGTCTCACCGAGATGTGATTCTGACTAAATAAACTTTTGACTGATGAGGAATCTACATGGGATATGCCCAACCAATCAGAGGGAGCCAAAGATGAACCATTGACGATTTGACTGATTAATCCCTCGAAGAAGAAGATTAGTAGAGAAAAGGCAATGTGGATCTATTCTGAGAGATTGGCATTAATGATAATGCCTCAGGAGCATTCAAGGCAGCTCGGCTGAGGACTAGAAGTAAATGCATTTGGTAGCTACAAAAGATCTAAAGGTTTCTCCAGATAATAACTCTCCATCGACACAGAAAACAAGGATACGCAGGAATACAACATTAAATTCAATCAAAAGATCTAAGGATAGATTTTTTCTGAGGATTGATATTTTTGGTAAACCCTAAAGGGGCTAACACACTTTTGTATATAAGGCATTTTTTGTCTTTTTGTAAATAGTTCGGATTATGCATTCTCAAGAGTCAGTGATTTTTAACAATCCTTTCTCATCTGATGTATGCTTTGTAACTCAACTAGAATCTAGAATACAACATAGAGTCTACCTTGGAAGCTACTGTTAATGTTTGTATTATTCTCATTTCTATAATTTAGATTATGCAAGTTCTCAATTGTGTACTTCTAAATCTATATTCATACCTTAAAGCTATGAAATTTATCTTTCCTTCTTAAGATACGTTTATAGATCATGCCTTTTAAGGATTATGCATAAGTCTAAAGGGGTTATGTTGAGTAAGTAAAATACTAACCATTATTTTCTTAGTGTATGTTCATCTTGTTTTCATTTCATGATTTCTTATCATTCGGTGTATCACCATAGTTTAGTTTCATTCCTGTACTCCTCCTCCCTTTTCCCTTTAAAGAATCATTAGTTTAAGTGATACCAAAGGAAGCCGACCTTCTCCAGAGGTTCATTTCAACTTTAGGTGACCCAAAGCCTTGAAATGATCCCATGTTGCTCTAGAAAGTTCAGTTTCATCACTATGCATAGAGTGCATTTCTAGGTGACAATAGTTTCTGGCACGCCTGTTGGAACTCAGATTAGATTGAACTGTTGGTTTAGTATGCAACCAGTGAGTTTGAGACTTTATAGAAGTAACTTGGCATACTTGGCGACTCCATAAAGAGCAAGAACTCTAGAAATTGATGCCTTCTATAGTTTATGAGAAGAGTTCGAAGGAGAAGTAGCTCAGGTCCTTTCGAATATTCACAACTGTCACCACCCAGGAGACAAGGCAGAGCAACAGAAAGGCAAGGAGCAACAGTTATCTATTCTAGAGGAACTCAGTGCACTCCTCCATCAATGGGATATCATTTTGTTGTATCAGCAAGTCCACCCCAGAAACCTCCAATGGCTGCTCCAAGGAATCAACCCTTTGTTGCTTTTAATGGAGGAAGCCCCTTGAATTTGGCGCAACACAATGACATTCCAATGGAAGCCTTGAAGAGTCTACAAAATTTCACTGGGGAAGATCAGACTACCCCGGTTGAACACATGCGGGATGTGGCTTCGTTGTGCAGAGTGCTTCACATAACTCAAGAGGATGTTGCAATGAGATTACTAGTTGCTTCATTGAAAGGAAGAGCTGTGCAATGGTATAGGGGCTTAGCAGTCAGATCAATTACAACTTGGGATGAATTTGGAGACAAGTTGCATAAACAATTTCAAGACAGGTCTGATAACTTGTCTCTATTAGAACAGTTAACCACAATTAAGAGAGCCCCTCAAGAGCAAATGAATTACTTCAACTTCAGATTTCAAAGAACCTGGGATAGAATCCCTACAACGGTGAGGCCACCTTTTGAGTATGCATTTTTGTACTTTTTGAGGGCTCTTAACAGCGATATAGTTGTCATGATACAATTAATGGGAGGAGTGTCCTTGCCAAATGCTTTTGAAATAGCCATCAGAGCTGAAAATAGCTTAATACAAGCCGGTAAGCTTGCTCCCAGGCCACCAATGCCTATATTTCCAAAGATTCATGCAAATATCCCTTTACAGATATGTTCTTTTGCACCCTTTCCATCTATTCTAGCTATTGTAACACAAGAAAATATTGCTTCAAGTTCTCCAAATGAGTTACAGGAGATCAAAAGTTTATTACAAAATTTTGGAAATAAACTTGTTAGCTTGGAAAAGAAGCAATCTTATAGTAGGACTTATCAACAACAGAATCCAGGTTAGCAACAAGCATATCAAGGTGGTAGACAAGCTTACCAGGGTAATTATCAGGGCCCAAGACAAAATGTGAACACAAGACCTTTTTAGGCCTATGCTCCAGCCCCTATCAGTGTGATCAAGGAGCTGGTTCCTATTCAAAACAACTTAGCAGAAAACTATGAGTGGTGTTAGCCTTGTAACTAGCCTCATAATCAAGCCACTTGTTCAAATGGACTCATTAATTAGGCACTGATGGTACAAAATACCTCGAGTTCACAATAGCATGTACTTAATGATCCAACTCCACAACACCAAGATCAACTTATCAATGATGCTATCCTACTTAACTGGCAAGGTGAAGAATTTTGTGGATTGAATGAAGATAGTTCTCCAGTTGCAGCTAACACTGGAGGGCTAAGAAAAGAGCTTTTGGGCTTGGTCAAGTAGCTGACAAGGGAAAGGCAGCAACTGCAGAACCATCTACATCTTGAGTGACCCCTGTTTGGCAAATAAATCAGCAACTCCCGGACAAGTAGCAACCACACTTACAAGCTCATCATGCTGGCATAAAGGTACATCATAAAGTAAACCTAGCTGTACCATTTAATATTCTTGATAGTATGAAAAAAACAAATGTAACAATGTTTCTGTGGGATTCATTAGTCATCCCAAGTCAAAAGGATATTCTATGCTCAGCTTTGTCAAACCTTAAGGTGTCTGTTGATTTTGAATCCCCAATAGGTCAAGTTAACACTGTATTGAGAAATGATACTCAAGGGAATGATAGACAACCCAACAAAGAGACTGGAAAAGGTGTTAAACCACCTCTTTTTTAACTATCAGTAATCATAGGGGAAAAGTTAGTTCATAACTGTATGGTAGACAATAGAGCTAGTAGCTCTGTGATGCCAAAACAGATCGCTGACAAGCTTGGACTAAAGTATCAACCTTTAGAAAAAGGAGTGATTCAATTAGATGGTACTTCTATCAGTACATTGGGCATCATTAAAGATTTGAGTCTCACCCTTCATACTTGTCCTAATTTTTCAGTTCCCTAAGACATATGTGTCATATACCTTCCACCTTTCTTTTCCTTGTGCCTCTCAAGAGACTTTACATCCAAGATAGGTGGTTATGTGTCAGCTGATTGGTCACATATGTTGTTTAGAACTAGATATGGAACCAAGGTTACCATTAAATTAGAAAGGTTGGTTAAAGATCACATCGAGCCGTATAACCCAAGTCCTATTAACGCTGTGCCTACTGCTATAGACATAGGCTGTGCTATTTTTTCTAACACTGAACTGGTTGTTGCTCAAAAACTTCAAGCAAAAGCTGCTCCTAATATTCTGTTGCATGAATGGGTAGTTGAAAATGTGTTGGAAAGTCTAGAAGACCTTATTCAAGATGTTGGTATGGGTAATTATGTCATGCTTGAGCCTGATGCAGAGATCACAAACCTTGAAAAGGATTCAGGTTAGCTACTGCAACAGCAAGATGTATTTGGAAAATGTTCTTTGATGGTTCCAGAAGCAAGAATGGAGCATGTGGAGGTGCAATGCTAATTTCCCCAAAGGGTGACAAGTACTTTTCAGCTTTTCATTTTGCTTTTGCATGTTCTAATAACATTGCTGGGTATGAGGGCCTTGTTCAAGGTCTTGAGTGGGCAAGGAAGAGAGGAATAACCCGCTTGAAAGTTTATGGAGATAGTGAGTTAATTGTCAATCAAATAAGAGGCCTGAATATGGCTAAAAATGACACACTAAAGTCTTATAGAAACAGAGTGTGGAATATGATTGAAGAGTTTGATGCCTTTAACTTATTATCTATTCCAAGGAACCAGAACAAACATGCTGATAGGCTTGTAGCCATTGGGGCACAATTTGATATTCCAGGTGACATTAGAAAAGAGAAAGTACAACAGTATGTAAACGTTGTAGTTAGGCCATCAATTCCTAATAACAACATTCACTGGAAGGTTTTTGACAGTGATGAACAAATTCTTTCTTTTTTGCTCAAAGAAGATTAGTTCTCTATAGTTAATCAAGAAAAACTTAAGCAACAGTATGATGATCAAGTCATACAACTGAGGACAAATAAGTTACCCAAAGGCCTTGTCACCTTAGAGTCAATTTTCAGTACTGATGATCAGCTTAAAAAGGGTAAAGCTGGCTTGCAAATCAAACTAGAGCATTACGAAGAACTGGAGATTTTCAAAGGTAAACTCCTTAAGATAGGAAATATTTGTTCATATGAAGATAAACAATATTTTGGTGCTTTATGCCAAGAATTTCATGATGTCTTTGCTTGGGAATACTCAGATTTGAAAGGTTTTGATCCCCATATTGCTCAACACACAATTGAGTTGGAAGCTAATGCTAAGCCAGTAAGGCAGAAACAAAGGCCCTTGAATCCTAAGCTTAAGCCCTTAATGATTAAAGAGCTGACCAAATTAGTTGAGGGGGGTATTGTCTTTCCTATTAAACATACTTCATGGGTTTCTAACCTTGTGCTGGTTAGGAAGAAAAATGGTGAAATAAGACTTTGTGTAGACTTTAGGGATCTTAACCGAGCATCTTTGAAAGATCATTACCTGTTGCCCTCTATGGAACAAATCTTACAAGTAGTTGCTAGTTCTAAAATATTTTCCTTATTAGATGGTTTTTCGAGCTATAATCAGGTGCTGGTTAAAGAGGAGGATTAGTTCAAAACTACTTTTACAGCTAAGTGGGGTACCATGGCATACAAAAGGATGCCTTTTGGTTTATCTAATGTTGGTGCCACGTTTCAAAGGGCCATGGACATGGCATTTAAAAGTTTGATTAATAAGATTATGTTGATTTATTTAGATGAAATTATAGTTTATTCTAAGAATGCTGATGAACATTTGTCACACCTTAAGCAAGTTTTCAAAAAATGCAGAGAATTTGGTATATCTCTCAATCCAAAAAAGAGTATCTTTGTTGTTCATCAAGGGAAATTAGTAGGACACATAGTGTCAAAGCAAGGAATTACTATTGACCCTGAAAGAGTCAAAGCCATACTTGAGTTGCCATTACCCAATCACAAGAAGGGTCTGCAGAGCTTTTTGGGGAAAATCAACTTTCTAAGAAGGTTTATCCCAGATGTCGCAAACCTATTACTGTAGACACGTCAAATTTGCATTATGCATATTCATTCGCTCAATAAATAAATCAAATGCATCACATCCATTCACCTAGTAAACCAGGTTCTTATCATCAAAAGCTTAATCATAGTTTAATTAAATAAATCAAGCTTTATTTAATTAAAATATCAAACATGCATCTTCCATCTTTTTCCGATTTAAATAAAACAAGTATTTAAGTCTTAAAAGTCAAAATCATCTAATCAGCATTAAATCAACATAATCATCATCTATTTAATCTAACCCTGATTAAATGTTAATCCCATCCCACTTGCCTTATCTAGATCTAGCCAATTGCACATATAAATCAATTTATTGATTTATTAAATCCAAGATTTTCTATCAACATGGCATTTATGGGGAATATTCCCTCAATTTTGAATTCAAAGGCAAGTTGATTTGTCCCTCCAACAGTGCATTTATTGCTCATTTTCTTGTCCCCCACTTAGCATTTACTCTCAAATTTGAATTCAAATTCTCCCTCTCATGGGCACATTTCCCTAATCTTGCACAACCATTGACCACTCACCATTTGACAAGTGTCATCTTCTCATTAGAGGATCTTTAGTCCCACATTCATCATCTTGGCCAATCTCTCATCAACAAAATCTATAAAAGAAGGCCTTCATTCTCATTCATAGATCCAGAATTTTATGCAAGGTTACTCTCTTGGTTTTGAGAAATAATCTTGTTTCCATCTCCATTGCACTTCATCATTTTAGATATTAATCAAGGGTTGGGAAAGGGTCACTAGCACATGTGACACCAATCCACTATGGAATAGGTAACTTGTGATTGCTTTCATAATGCTTGTAGCTTCCTTTCATCATTTTGTTGCATGTTTTAAGCATTTTGCAAGATATTTCATAGGATTGTTCTTGAAGGATTTGTAGGTGCTAACCCTTGTTTGAAGTTAGTGTTTGCAGATTTTTAAAGGCACCCACATTTGGCGCTAGAAGGATGGCAGAAATCTGACCAATGTGTTACTGATTTAATGAAAATCTAGATTTAATGTGCATATATATGTCACTGCAATTTCTAAATTTGATTGATAGTTCATTGTTTCTAAATATCGTCATTATCAACTTCTATATGCACTTTTTGTTTCAGTCTATCATACTTCCAACATAATTGTTTACTGTACATTAGTTATAAACTTGTGCACATAGTAACAGTTTTAAACCATTCTGATGTGTCTTTTCTGTGCATTCTCATTTCACATGCTGGTTTATTGAAGGAATCATGTAATTTAAGAGTTTTTGTGCCTTTTTCTGAATGCTGCTTGTGTTGGTCATGCCTTCAAAGTATTCTAATTTGTCAAACTAGTGCATACCTTAAAAAAAAATTAAAAAAAATGCAAAGCTTTTCATGGATATTTTTTTTTTGCTGAATCAGACTTTGTTGTGGCTTTCAATGCTTTCGTGAAATAGATTACCAGTGGCCTTTTTAATTCAAATTCAATCCTCATTTCCTTGTTCCTTGCTCACATACAAAAACACAAACTTAAGGATGAAGGATACAAGAGATTGTATGTAGATGTTGCAAGGCAGTTTTCGAGAAATATCATAGCTATTGGAAAATTAATATTTCTAACAAAAACACATTTTTTATTCCCAACTATTAACATCTAACCCAACCTCTCCTGTGCTTTACACTTTGAGGAATGTTCATTTGTGTACAGGTAGAAGAGACACTAGGAAAGGATTGCTCACATAGCTTCCTATCAAAGCAATTCACGCCTTCTCTTTGGTGCAGACAAAGTAGACGCTGTGACGGCTGGGGAGTTTGGCTTTACACCCAACAGTAGAATTTGCTCGAAAATTTATCTTTCCTTCTGACAAGGACCCAAGGAAAACAAATTTACATCTGCTATGCATATTTTTTTTGAAAGTTTGTTTATATCTTCCAACAGATCGTTCTTCTGTTCTTTTATTCGAAGTCCTGCAATCAATGACAATTTAGCTTCACACCTACGAATTACATTAAGAATGATAGCACAAGTTTCTAAATTTCTAAACACATGGAATTTTTCTGAAAGTATCGACGCTGGTCAGAAGTTGAAGAGTTAAAACACACGCCTTCAATTTGCAGGAAGTTCAAAATTTCTTTTTAGGCGCGAGTTTGGGGCAGTTACATGCATTAATCTGAAGGCTATGTCATAAATATGTTTGACTAGAGTATCCTTTAAAATTTATGACTTACCAGCCTTTACATCTTCTATCATTGTTGAATTTACCTCTATCAAATGCAGGCACGTGGAAGTTTTGTTTGAAAAGTATTACTCGCTGCTTTCTCCATGCGCCAAGTAAAGATATTGCGCAGCAAATCTATGGTAGCAGATATGACTGGCAGCAATAAAGATTGAGCGATATAGTCAATTGTTTGCATTAAGTTATCAAAAATATCCAATTGTCAATATGCTGCAACATCTTCTTTATTGATCACAGATTTGAAAAAGGCATTAGGTCTTGTCCAAGTTTGCTAAGTTGTTGAAACTTTAATGCTGGAAACTCAAACTAGCAGATGATTTAAAATTTGGGGTAACTAGATCTCTCAAGTGCAAAGGGTTTAAAATCAATACGGTCAGAATATAGATTCTGATTTTATTTTATTCTATGATTCCATTGCCACACAATAGATACTTTCGAAGGATTTATTTGTTTAAGGCTAAGTTATTTATTGGCTTTCAAAATTAAATTTATAAATTGTTGCATCTATATGGTCTTTTTGAGATAATCAATAGGTGAAGCTTATGATAGTGCTTTTGAAAGTTGTAGTCTTTGTGGTTTATAAAATTCATAGGCTTGCAAGAGTTTATCACATCATTTTACTTATTTTGAAAAAGTTAACATTTGAGAATAAGGTTATACCTTTGAAAGAATTATGTTTTATGATTGATTCATTGGCTCAATACCTTTGAATTATGATTCAATTATAAATTCTTCTTTTATGATCATCCAAATCATTTGTTCCTTTAATTTGAAATCATATTATTGTTGAAGTTAATGATCTAAATGAATTCAATATTTTTGATCCTCACATAAGTGTCTTTTGTTTTTATAGGTACAAAGGAAAGGTGAAGGTGAAAAGGTACAAAGCGAAGAAGGAGGCTAGCAAACGAAAACAAAAGGAGGGGAATTTTTTTTTATTTTTAAAACACAATGTGTTTTTTAACACTTTAAGTGTTTGATCGACACTACTTCACGAAGTTGTTTATCTTTTCGTTTTAGAACACTAATTTTCATTTGGGTCTAAAATGAACAATTTTATTTTCATTGCAAAGGGCTTAAAATGAATCTTAGGAAAAACTCACTAGATTTTGTTTGAGGTTAAGAATTGAACAATCAAAACTCACACTTCATTTTGGTGCTTAAAACGAATTCACAATTTCTTTGAAGGCTATAAAATGAACAAGTGCTTGAATTGTGTGATTTTGTATTTTTAGTGCGTATCCTCTCCCCTTGCGCTTCGTGCGATCTAGGGTGCAATAGAAACACTCAAAATACATTTTATTGCTTTGAAACACTTCGATTTGGGCTTAAAAATTGAACATCTTGTGCGAGTGTGAGTAGGGGAATTTTTCGTGTACATTCTCTTTCTTTGTGCCATCAAAGATCGATCGAGTTACAGATTGTGTCTTTACTCGCTCTCGTTTATCTTAGAGGGCCTGCCTTGGGGAAAAAGTACTCACCCAAGGGAACGACTCAACCGGTAACACTCTAAAGCCAAGAGTATTTCCAGCTGGGATATAAATGAGGGTTTTGGTTAAACACCATTATCACGCGGTTGGCTCCGACAAGATGGATCCGAAAGGGGACTCTTGCCGTATGGGTCAATCTCCACGAACGGAAAGTCCTTACTAGAACCCATGTGCTAGAATTTTCCAAAATCCCTAATCTATTTGTTGGTAAGAATGGTCGCTTCCGGCTTTCACCCCACACTCTACTTCTGCAGAAATGAAAAGTATGCCATGGGAATTTCATGGGTACTGATGCTTGGCTACCCCATATAAGTGAGTGTCATGGAGGGGAGCCAGTGGGGTCAAGCATCTAACCATTCACTAAAAGTAGGCATAGTTGGACTTGTTCAAGTGGGAATCCAACAAATATTGTTCTCACATCCATAGGGCTTGTAATTGTTCTTCTTCATTTGTCATTGCTGTTGTATTCGAAAACATTTTGCAAACAAACATTCAACATGACTCAAAATTTTCAACCCTCTTGAAGACAAATATCATTGACTCAATCCATATGTTATCGCTTTCCTCGATTCACATCCGTAGAGGTTCCTAAGCATTGGATTATATCTCAATTTTTCTTCTTGAGTAAACAATAGAACCCTTGCCTTAAGTTCATTGAATTTCCACATAAAATATCTTGTGGGGTTTAAAGAAATTAAGACATTGGACATATTAGTTTGAAACTTTAATCAAAGAGAGTTTTTTTGGTAAAATAAAGACAGTAAGCAAAGCTAAGCAAAAATGAACTTTCATGTGTGTTGAAGACTCCAAATCCCAAAGAAAAAAATCATTGAAAATCCAAAAATGAAAGTTCAAATGAAATCAATCCTTGGTTACAAAGGTCTTTAGGAAGCATATGCATGCTCTTCAATACCTAGGTCTAGGAAAAACAAAGTGGTTTTTTTACGTTCATCTAGGGATCAAAACAAATCAATCCTCTTTCATACATCTTTCAAAACATCAAATCCATCTCACAAGTCATCTTTTGAAAAACCTTGAAATCATCCTTGAAGTACTAGGCTTTATGACAAAATCAAGCAATCATCCAAACTCATTGAGACCAAGTCCTTGAAAACATTTATCAAAACACCTTTGGCTAGAAATGTGTAAATGCATCCTTTTGCATATCCTTAGTCAAAGTCATCGAAATCATCTTGTCTAGCTTAGTGTATGTAGATGAATCCTTCTCCATATACTTAGTGAAACAATCATTTTGTTTGGGTAGGTGTGGGTAGATGCATCCTTCTCCTCACACATATCCAAATCATCATCCTTTGAACACAACCATCTTTTAGATCATTATCAAACATCTTAGGGTCTTTTTGTTCAAAATCAAAATCAAAATCCAAATCAAGATCAAGGACAAAATCTCAAAATCCAAAAATCAAACCAATCAAAAAAATCCAAAGCCTAGTATTTCATCCAAGATTTATCAAAAGCCAAGAACATCCATAACATCCATCTTTAAACATCACCATCATATCACCATCACATTTGATCCTAAAAAAGCATCCTAAAACTTTCACTTTGGGACATAAAATAGAGATTAATCCAAGGAATCAAGAGATTCATCTCCCATATTCTCGAAGATTGATCCTTGTTTTATGGTTCAAACAAGATCTCAATACAAGAAGAGTATGGAATCCCACAAAGAAACTCCCGCTTCAAGTGACCTTAGCCAAACAAACGATAAATGAATCTCGCAGAATCAAGCAATCCATTGATCCCCTCATCATCACAAAACCCACAAGAAGAAAATCAAGGGGAGGACCTCACCTTTGGAATGTCTCGCGAAGAAATAGCTGAAATGCTCCAAAATCCGGACAACCATAGAATCATCAACATCATGTTGAGACTCAACCCTTCATTGTACATGCTTGAACTAGCAAAATAAGGGGCCAAGTTGCCTTCGGATTTTGATGTGACCACTATAGTAGAGACATCTTTTCCACCAATCTCATCCACAATCCCCATTTCATCTACAACCCCATCTCAAAATGTCACAGAAAATATCCCACAAATCACAACATCATTTGCTCCAACTCAACCCAATGTTAACAAGGGAAACACATTCCTCAATGAACTTCAATCACATCCCCTTGTAAATAACCAAAACTTGGATGCAAACACCACAGTGGAACAAAACATCCTCCATAATCCATTACACCAAAATGTTCCTCTCACTTTACATTATGACCTATCATCAACATCTTTTCACGAAGCACCACAAACACCTCTTCTCACAAATTCAAGAGGAGGGAGACATATTCGGACCAGGGGGCATTTTCAACACCACAACACTCTCGCAAGGATTCACCCCCCTTACATTTCCACCTCTCCCACCATCACCATTGTCATCTACACCACTCCTTGGTCTAGGGATTCCTCCAAGTATCAATCAAACATACATCCCAACCATCAATCAAAACATCTTGCCAAACGCTCAAAAATTATTGTTGACATCACAACAACAAACGAAAAACACACAAGCAATGGCAACATCATCAAACACCCCCAAAACATTGCAAATCATGGTCTCTCAAGGGAAAATCACATCAACGACGCCACTTACCACATCAACAACACCATCCACCAATCACCACATCAACACGACAACACCATCCACCAACCAAATAATCAACTCAACATCATCATCTACCACCATTCCAAATCCACCACCACCTCCACCACCACCAACATTCACCACATCAAACCAATTCGATGCAACATTACAAGCTGCTTTTCAAAGAGGATACCAACAAGTGCAGAAACAAAAAGCCATGCAACAAGCCGCTCAAGCTGCACAAGCCGCACTACAAGCGTAACAAGTGCAACAAGCCCAAGCTTTATTGCAACAAAAACAACAACAACAAGCTGCCCAAGCTGCACAAGCATTGCAAGCACAAAGGGTCACTCAAGCACAACTATTATTGCAGCAACAAGCCACACAAGTGCAAGCCCAAGCACAAGCTCAAGAACAAGCACAACAAGCAAAAGCACAAGCACAACTTCTTGCACAAGCAACGCAATTGCAAGCATATCAGCAAGCACTAAAGCAATACCAAGAGCAAAAAGAAGCAGCAAAATTGGCAGCCCAACAACAAGCGTTGTGGGAACAACAAGAAGCAGAACAACAAGCGTTGTTAGAATAGTAACAAGCGCAGCAGCAAGCAGAACAACAAGCGTTGTTAGAACAACAAGTACAAAAACAAGCAAAAATCCTAGTAGAACAACAACAAGAGCAACAACAAGCATTGTTCATCCAAAAGCAAGTAGAAGCCTACTTTGCCCGCCATAACATACCGATACCATTGAACAATGCACCAACAAACCCATCCGTCCAAACCACAATTGCAACACCCCAAAACACATTCACCCCACCCCCTGATCCTCAAAATGATATGACGACACAACTCAAGTTACTCTCGCAACAAGTACTTGATCTTCAATCAGGGCGAACAACCAAAACACAAAGCAACTTGTCTCCCTATCCATTTGATAGGAGCTTAGAAATGAAACCATTCCCTAAGGGATTTGAAATCCCCAAATTTGACAAATATCGAGGGACAGGAAATCCTGAAGATCACATCAGGGAATTCCAGGTTCATTGCATGGAAGTCGCATATGACGATACGTATTTGATGCAGCTATTTCCTAGAAGTTTGGCGGGTCCCGCTATAGAATGGTTCTCTCGCTTACCTACAGGCATTAGAACATTCCAAGAGATTACAAGTGCATTTATTAAGAAATACGCAGGTAACATTGTAATGGATGTTAGTCTCGAAGAACTATATGCTCTAAAACAAGGGAAGAATGAATCTTTCGCTTCATTCCTTCAACGATGGCAATCCAAGGCCAATCGGAGCAAATGGACCATGCCAGAAGAACAACAAGTCTGCACAATCATAGCCAATCTTGAAAGTCATCTATCATTCCATCTCAAAGTTCAGGGTATCACCACATACGATCAATTGATCTCCAAGGCGCTTAGCATTGAAAGAGCCCTTGTGACTCAACCCATCGAATCAACATCATATCACGAACCGCAAAACAACCACCCGTCATCAAACTACAATGATAAACCTCGCACATGGGTGAGAAACAAAAATGTCACTAATGATGGTGTCGTAGACGCCAGGGTGGTCATTAGTGGTCCACGCCAAAATACACCCGCACCGCAAATCCAACCACAACACCAAAAAACTCATCACACAACATATCAACCCAACAATAATCCCACCATCAATAACATCAATGACCAAAGAGGACCACCTCAACGCAAAACATACCCCAAACAAAAATACACTACTTTGGGCGAACCACTGGAAGACATCATGAAAAAGCTAATCGACGAAAAACTCATTCAAGCTCCTACATTTGAGAATTATCAAGAACCTGATGTCAAACCTCCTTGGTACAATGAAAATCAACTATGTGAGTTCCACAAAATTAAAGGCCACACCACAAACAATTGTATGAGACTCAAGAACATCATCCAAGATCTCATCGACAAAAGAATCATAAATGTGGAAGTACCTACTAGGAATCAGGATCTTAAAATTTACACGAATCCGATGCCAAATCATGGCAACAAAGGGAATAACAAGGATAAAGGAAAAGGCAGTGTAAATCATGTATATGAAACAGTTGTTTCCAACCTCAATGAAAACTGCATGGTCATCACCATCAAGGGCACGAAGACTGTGGAGTCACCATAAGAGGCAGAAAAGTCACCATCGCAGGATCATCCCAACCCAATAGAGTCCCTTCATCAAGAGTTGTTCCATATAGCTAAAATGTTGTAGACCAACTCAAGAGAACGCTAGCACACATCTCCATCATGGAGTTGTCAAAAATTTCATCGGCCCATAAAAAGATCCTCGAAGAAGCATTAGCCTCATCCACCGTCCCCGTAGATCTTGATGTAGAACAATTCCAAGCTATGGTCAGAAACATCATAACACCTAATCTCCTTACGTTTTCTGACCAAGATTTTCCCACCCAACCATCTCACAATCGCGCACTTCACTTGGAGGTCATTGTGAACAAAAGCAAAATCAAAAGGGTCTTGGTGGATGGAGGTGCAGGTTTGAACATCTGTTCTTTTAGTCTCATCAAGCAGTTAAAGATATCAGAAGATTCCATTGATAAAGGGAAGGGCATCACAATCAAAGCATATGATGACCAAGAAAGAAGTGTCTCAAAGGCACAATTAGCTCCCCTATCCAAGTAAGGCCAAGCTTATGGAAACCACTGTTAAGGTCCACGGACCTCGACTTACCATACAACATTCTCTACAGGATGCCCATGGATCCATGCAATGAAAGCCGTAGCATCAACCTTCCACCAATGTGGCCAGAAATTCACACATAATGGACAAGTTACGTCCATGGAATCTGTTGTTTTTCATACCGCAAGAACCTTGAAGCCAAATAATATTACAAAATCCGCAGAATTGAGCTGATGAAGGCCCATCCACATCATACATCGATCCGCCACTCTCATCCACTTACGTGGCAGAGACACTTGCCATTCCACCATATCCGATATCAAGCTCATCATCCAAGAGGATGGTTGTGGAAGTTATAGGCTCCATAACAATGCTTTTGTGATAGGAGAGTTACCACAATCTCCAAGATCACGAGGACGCCCATAAGAAAATCAAGCTCCCACATCTCAAACCTATCCTCAAAATTATCCTGAATTCACAAGGTGGGGAGACCTTGGCCATGAGATAATTGAAGCAAATCCATCAAACATGTTGTACCGAGATGAAAGACCGACACCTGAGTTACCAATGGATGAAAGAAGCAGAGGCCTACACATGATGCTTGCGATGGGCTATGACCGAAATCAGAGACTAGGACAAAATGACAATGGGCTCTTAATATCAATCATGCCTGAGACACGACCTATAAAAAATCTTGGTCTTGGATGTACCCCTCTGAGAATAACCATACGTGGCCGAAGTCCTCCGGTTAGAGCCGCTAATGTTTCTCCTCAGCCAGTCCTAGTACAAGTGCACTCCCTAATACCCATAGGGACAAACATGCATAACTTTATCACTGAGCCCTA
The DNA here is from genome assembly GCA_007258455.2 of Sequoia sempervirens. Lineage (NCBI taxonomy): Eukaryota > Viridiplantae > Streptophyta > Pinopsida > Cupressales > Cupressaceae > Sequoia > Sequoia sempervirens. Next base: position 565,883,269 of record VDFB02000003.1, on the reverse strand, counting down.
TATTAGTAGCGATGACGAAGATACCTTATCCAACCTACCTAGGTTATTTGAAGATACCACCCTTTGCATGATTAGTACCTTATCTTTCGAATCCAATCATCAAAATCATGAGATCCGCTTAGTCTATCCCCAATTGATTGACTATGACCAACGAGGACCACCAGTTCTCGATATATTTGAAAATGATGAAGCGCTCTCAGAATTCATGGGGTTGAGGGATAACATTCCAGATGGAGATCATAAGGCAGGATTCATAATGGAGTTAGACACACATGCCTATTACGGGGAAACGATTGAATCTTTCAGTTGCAAAAGTGAGAAACTAAGAATCACATCCAAGTCCTTAAGTGAAAACCACATCGTGGCACTCTCTGACAACAAAATAGTAAAAATAAAGGACGTATCCAATGGTGAAAACCTCTCTGAGGCACCTAAGGATGAAGGATTCAATCTTCCCCTAAGAGCTATTCATCAAGAGAAGTCAGCAGTCTTGGCCGAAAAATGCAACCCAGTCAACCTAGGAATAGAGGAGACCCCGCATATCACATTCTATGTGGAATCACTATTATCAGAAGAGAAAGAACTCCTGGCAGCATTCCTAAGGGAAAGACAAATAAACTTTGCATGGAGTTATGCTGACATGCCAGGACTTGATCCAAATATTGTGGTCCATCACCTAGCAGTGTATCCAGATGCAAAACCTGTCAGATAGAAGCTTTGCAAAATGCATCCTCAAATTGCTTTGTTAGTCAAAATGGAGCTCAAAAAGCTATTAGATGCTGGATTCATCCGACCAATTGATTATCCAGAATGGATATTGAACTTGGTACGTGTTTCAAAACCTAACGGAGCTATCAGAATGTGCAAGGATTTCAAAGATTTGAACAAAGCATGTCCCAAGGATGATTTTTCGCTCCCCAACATCGACATGATAGTAGACATGACAGCAGGGTATGAGATGCTATCACTTATGGACAGATTTTTAGGATACAACCAGATTATGATAGAAAAAGAAGATCAACACAAGACAACTTTCACTTGCCCATGGGGAACCTACTGCTGGAACATGATGCCATTTGGCCTAAAGAATGCAGGAGCAACCTATCAAAGGGCCATGACACTGATACTTCATGATATGATTCACAAAACAGTCAAAGACTATGTCGACGACATCCTAGCAAAGTCAAGAAAAAGACAAGATCATATAGCAACCCTAAGTGCTATCTTTGACAGATTAGAGGAATACAAGGTCAAACTAAATCCCAAGAAGTGTGTCTTCGGCGTATAATCAGGTAAACTGCTAGGATACATAGTCTCCATGAGGGGTATCGAGGTGGATCTGGCAAAAGTCAAAGCAATCCTCGAGATGGAAGCACCAAGGAACTTAAAACAACTAAGAGGCCTCCAGGGTCGACTTCAATCCATTCGATGGTTCATAGCACAACTGGTAGACAAACAAAACCCATATTCGCACCTTCTCCACAAGGGGGTATCGTACAAATGGGATACAAAATGCAAAGAGGCATTCAACAAAATAAAGGAATATCTACTGACACCTCCAGTGTTAATGCCACCTATCCCAAGAAATCCATTGATCTTATATGTGTCAGTAGCAGCAGCAGCCCTAGGAGCTCTTCTTGCTTAGCATGATGAAAACGGAACAGAAAGAGCCATATACTATATCAGCAGGACAATGGTCAGTCACGAGCTAAATTACTCATTCATCGAGAAAGCTTGCCTCATAGTAGTGTTTGCATCCCAAAAATTTAGACATTATATGTTGGCACACAAGATCAAGCTTATTGCCAAAATCGACCCCCTTAAATATCTCTTATCAAAGGCAATGTTAACTGGCAGAATGGAAAAATGGGTCATGATATTATCAGAATATGACATGGAGTATGTTGAGAGAAAAGCCATCAAGGGTCAAGTTATTGTAGATCAATTAGCAGAAGGACCTATGTATTCTGAGAATCCTCTTGTATCTGAATTTCCATACGAATCCATCTTTAACCTCAACATTGCTGATCACTGGAAACTATACTTCGATGGGTCATACACGCAGCACGGATCAGGAGCTAGTATCTTCTTCATCAACCCCAAGGAGATTGCATACCAAGGTCATAAAAACTAGCATTCCCTTGCACAAACAACATAGCAGAATACGAGGCTTTGACTATAGGTCTCAGAATAGCAGTGCAATGGAATATCATAGCTCTTAAGGTCTATGGCAACTCACAGCTGATCATAAATCAAGTCAATGATGAATATCAGACTAAGGATGACAAACTAACTCCATATAAGAAATTGGTGGAGACTCTCAAGGAATCCTTCATTGACATAACATTTGAGCAGATTCCAAGAACCAACAACAGAGCTGCCGACACCATGGCTACAATTGGGTCTCTAGTAGACATCCCTCACAATGTGCTGAAATATGAATTTTTGATCGAGCAACTTCTCATTCCCACATTCGAGGTACCAGAATCGGAATATGTGTGTGAAATCATTGGTCCTGGCGATCCTTGGTATCATGACATCTATACATATCTTTGAATAGGAGTCTTACCCGCTGACCTACCATCAAGCCTAAAACGAACCTTTATTAAAAAGGCATCTAGATTTGTCATCCTAGGAGATACCTTATACCGTAGAAGCATAAAAGGTACCTTACTACGCTATCTAAATGCTGAGGAGGCATTAACCGCTCTAACCGAGGTTCATAACGGTACCTGTGGATCACACTCGAGTGGAATGACCATTGCCAAGAAATTGCTGAGGCTAGGGTATTACTGGCCCACGATGGAAAGAGAAGTGCATGATCATGCTAAAAGGTGTTTACAATGTCAGCAGCATGGGGATCTCATCCATGTTCCAGCTCAAGAGCTACATCCGATCGTCACACCATGGCCTTTCTCACAATGGGGACTCGACCTCATCGGAAAAATCACACCCACCTCATCCAATGGCCATAAATTTATCATAACTGCAACTGAGTACTTCACAAAGTGGTTGGAAGCCATACCCATGACCTATATCACTGGGAAGAAAATCTCAAAATTTATCTTGAACTATCTCATCTGTCGTTATGGTGTCCCACAAGCCATTATCTCAGATAATGGGATACCATTCAAGAACCAGGAGGTTCGCGACTTGTGCGAGAAATTCAAAATCCAGCATCGCTTCTCCACCCCGTATTATCCCCAAGGCAATGGCCAAGCATAAGCCACAAACAAAACCATCCTCAAAATCCTCAAGAAAATAGTCAATGATATAGGTCGTGACTGGCACTTGCAGCTTAATCCTACCCTCTGGGCTTATCGAACCAGCATCCGCACACCCACTGGCGCCACCCCATTCTCCTTGGTCTACGGATTAGAGGCTGTACTCCCAATTGAGATCGAGCTCCCATCCCTCAGAATATCACTGCAAAATATCATCACTGATGAAGAATATCAGGTTTCAAGACTAAACAAGCTGGAGTTACTAGATGAGAGACGCATAGATGCTTTGAATCACTTACAAGTCTATCAGAATAGACTCAAACGAAGCTACAACAAGAAGATCAGAAGCAGGATTTTCCAAGTCAGAGAACTAGTCTTAAAAGAAAATCAGAAGAATGTCCCGAATCTCAGCAGCAAAGGCAAGTTCAAACCCAATTGTTTAGGGCCTTTTATTGTCACAACAAGCTATAAATCAGGGGCATATCAGTTATCAACACTCAAAGGGGAACCTCTGCAGGAGCCCATGAATAGCTCCCATCTCAAAAAGTTTTATGCCTAATTCTTTCAAGGTATAGAACCAAAAAATCCAAAAAATCAGAAAAAGTCCTAAAAAAATGGTTACTTCAGCGAAAACCTGGCAAACAGGTGTCTTGGTAACAACAAAAAAATCAAAAAAGCAAAAAATCCAAAAAAATTAGAAAAAGGATCAAAAAAATGTCCTCTAGTGAAAACCACTTTGGTGGCACTTTGGGCAAGTACCTTGGTGAAAACTTGGCAAAGCAGGCGCCTTGCGTAAATAAGCATTGTCCATCCACCAGGACCTTTACGGCTTGTTGCATCATCCCTCCATTTCACTTCCATCATCCATCATTATCTCCATCCATCACTCATCCGCTCACATTCACACCATAGCTTGGTCTTGTGTTCGTATCATGATCCCTCCAAGTACTACTCAGCCCATCCTCAAGGTTAGTTTGTCCGCCTTTATTGGGGTAGTCTATTGCATCACGCTGGGGGCACGTTCTCATCGGATCAGATTCATGTATGGTCTTAAAGTCCTCAAAATTAGAAAATCCAAAAACATCAGAAAATTAGAAAATCCAAAAACATCAAAAAATAGAAAATTCAAAAACATTCAAAACATATCAAAATCAAAAATAGGTCAAAAGTCACTCAAAAAGCCAAAAAAGGTCATCTTGTCGAACTACGTAGTCTCTGAGCTGAACGTAGGCAGAGTTGATCTTTGATCATCCCCCGATACATTTAGGTCAGTCCTATAGGGTCAGTCATAATAAACTGACATTTCATCATGTATATCTTCATTTGTAAATCGGTCAAGTCGGTCAAACTCGTGGTCTCTGCGTATAACGTGAGGCAAGGCTAATCTGTCGATCAGCCCCCGAGGCCCCTAGGATAGGTCTTTAGGTTAGTCTTGGTCAAAATCTCAGAAAATCCCAAAAACATTGGAAAAATAAAAATCAAAACATTTGTAAAACTTTGAAAAAATACCAAAAACAGCCTCAAAACATTGCAAAATTCCAAAAACATCCAAATATTTGAAAAAATCCATCTGCGTCATCTCGCTTGCACCCGCAATAAAGACCATTCATAATAAACTGATCGTCATCATCAACCTTTGGTGAAACAGTTAGAAACAAGTCTAGCAGGTTAAAAGTAAAACTCAAAAGCGTTAAGTCTCAAGTCTCAGTCAGTACGTAAACAAGTTGGTCAAGTCTTTGTGTCGATAGTCCATCATCCAAACAGTCCCATATCAATCATCTAATAACATCATGTCGTAGGATGAATCCTTCCTACAAGGGGCATTATTTATCAGAAACAACACTTTGGATAGACGAAATGACATGCCGCCATCCACTAACATGTCCTAGGATGTATCCTTCCTACAATGGGCATTATCTTTTGGCAATAAGTTTCGATTCTTATCCTTAAAAACACATTCCCTTTTGGTTAGCGGTATTGAAGAACATCAACTTGTTTGTGTACTTGATCTTTTCTTTGACTTATCTTTAGCTCGGTCCAAGGACCTCACCGATGATATCCGAGAAGGATTTAGAGATAGGAATGGGGCAATGATCATTATCTTTTGTCTGATGCTTGTTGGATGTTCTTGTAAAATAACTTGGCTAATACTTTCTTTGTTAGATATGTATGGAGGATGTTTCAGATAGCTTGTTGACTATTGCATTGATTGGTTATACCTTTCCGTGTTTTGGTCCAAGATGTTTGAGACTTCTAAAGTGCATCCTAGCAAGGTTTCCGTATGTCAGGTGTGAACAAGAATACTCCTCTCTATTTGTCGAGTCGAAGTCCATCACACTAAGTACAACGCCATCCTAGTCCTTTATACCTTGATGCATCGTGCTTAGGCATGTTATCAAACATAAAGTAAGTGACCCTTTGAAAATCCCAATCCTTGATAAGCAAAATCATCCATCTATCATTCATTTCCTATCATCATTTCTCATCATCATCTCTCATAATGTTGGCTTGTTGATCCTCTTGTCATCATCTCATTTTCGCACTAACATCATCATCACCAATGCATCCATCATGCATCCATTATGCATTCATCTTGCATCCATAAATCATCAGAATTCTGCATATCATCTCACATGCTTCATCATCATAATATAGATCTGTTAGTTTCAGCATATCACATATCATCCATATCATACATAATAGGAAACATTGATCATTTCACATGCATTGCATTTGCATCATCATCATAATATAGATCTGTTAGTCTAAGCATCTGCATAAATCATCCATTGCATAGTCATGGCATATCACATCATCAATCTCATCCATCTCATATCATATCATCATTTAAGTTGTTTAGGATAATATAGATTTGTTATTCTAAGCATCTTGAAATCATCTCATTTGCATCATCGTCATTCATAACCATCCAGTTTGAACCTCTTTATCGCGAGATCGACCCTCAAATTGAATCTTTTGCTCGATCTCTCGAGGGGGCAATGTACCAGTGTACTTATTTCCGCTGGGGTATCCGAAAAATCAGAAATTTTTTTAATTTTGATCACGGCAAGTTTATTCTTTGAACCAACACAACAAGTACATTGCTTCAAAGAGGGGCAAAATGTAGACACGTCAAATTTGCATTATGCATATTCATCCGCTCAATAAATAAATCAAATGCATCACATCCATTCACCTAGTAAGCCAGGTTCTTATCATCAAAAGCTTAATCATAGTTTAATTAAATAAATCAAGCTTTATTTAATTAAAATCTCAAACATGCATCTTCCATCCTTTTCTGATTTAAATAAAACAAGTATTTAAGTCTTAAAAGTCAAAATCATCTAATCATCATTAAATCAGCATAATCATCATCTATTTAATCTAACCCTGATTAAATGTTAATCCCATCCCACTTGCATTATCTAGATCTAGCCACTTGCACATATAAATCAATTTATTGATTTATTAAATCCAAGATTTTCCATCAACATGGCATTTATGGGAATATTCCCTCAATTTTGAATTCAAAGGCAAGTTGATTTGTCCCTCCAACAATGCATTTATTGCTCATTTTCTTGTCCCCACTTAGCATTTACTCTCAAATTTGAATTCAAATTCTCCCTCTCATGGGCACATTTCCCTAATCTTGCACAACCATTGACCACTCACCATTTGACAAGTGTCATCTTCTCATTAGAGGATCTTTAGTCCCACATTCATCATCTTGGCCAATCTCTCATCAACAAAATCTATAAAAGAAGGCCTTCATTCTCATTCATAGATCCAGAATTTTATGCAAGGTTACTCTCTTGGTTTTGAGAAATAATCTTGTTTCCATCTCCATTGCACTTCATCATTTTAGCTATTAATCAAGGGTTGGGAAAGGGTCACTAGCACATGTGACACCAATCCACTATGGAATAGGTAACTTGTGATTGCTTTCATAATGCTTGTAGCTTCCTTTCATCATTTTGTTGCATGTTTTATTCATTTTGCAAGATATTTCATAGGATTGTTCTTGAAGGATTTGTAGGTGCTAACCCTTGTTTGAAGTTAGTGTTTGCAGATTTTTAAAGGCACCCACAGTTACAACCTTTAACAACTATGTTAAAGAAAAATGCAGTTTTCAGTTGGACAAAAGATGCCAAGAATAGTTTTGAGACAACCAAGGAGGCCTTAGCAGCAGCTCCTATGCTGGTAAATCCCAATTTTTCTAAAGATTTTATTCTGTATGCTTATGGTAGCACAAGTAACATTTCTTCAATGTTAGTGCAAAAAAATGAAGAAAATTTAGAACAACCAGTAGTCTTTTTCAGTCAAGGTTTGGTTGATTATGAACATAAATACTCCTTTGTAGAGAGGCATGTTCTTTCTATGATCAGAAGCCTGAAGAAATTCAAGCCTTTAATCTCTCATAATAAAATCTATGTCATGGTTGCACACCCAAGTGTTAAGGAATTCCTGTTGAATAAAGATCTGAATGAAAAAAGCGCAGGGTGCATCACTAAGGTCATGGAATATGATGTGGATATCAAAATTACCAAATTGGTTAGAGGTAAAGGTCTCTATGAACAGCTTGCTATAGGGTCAATCAGTGGAAATTATTTAGAAAAGGATGCTATTTTTGCTAATACAAATAAGTCTCAGGATACCCAAGATAATGTGCCTGTGGGGACAATTAATTAGGTCCAAGACATGACCCACTTTTTACAAATTGGTGAGTGTCCATTAGATCTAAACAGAGCTAAAAGAAGATATTTCAAACTATAGTCCATACCATATGTGCTGGTAAATAATGTTCTTTTCAAAAGGGATCTGAATGGTGTTCTATTAAGATGTATTCACAATGATCAGATCGAGAAGGTACTTCATGAGTTTCATGATAGAACTCCAGGAGGTCACTTTGCTCCAAGAACTACCACATGGAAAATAATGAGAGCTAGTTACTACTAGCCCAGCTTATTCAAAGATGCTTATGCATGGTCAAGAAAGTGCGTCAAATGTGCTCTTTTTTCAGGAAAGGAAAAGTTGCCCGCTATGCTTCTACATCCAATTCAAGTGGAGCAACCCTTCATGAGATGGGGAATTGACTTTATTGGGCCAATTAATCCACCATCTAGTACTGGTCATAGATGGGTGCTCACTGCTACAGACTATTTCACATGGTGGACAAAAGCAATAACTTTGAAAGAGGCAAAAGAGTCTTCAGTTTTGAGCTTTTATGAGGATATAGCCACTAGATTTGGAGTTCCCGACTCTATCATATTTGATAATGCTCTTGCATTTGTGGGATTAAGATTAATTGATTAGGTTGTTATACATGGCATTCATTTGAATACATCCTCAAATTATTACCCTCAGGGTAATGGTCTAGTTGAAAGCACAAATAAGAATCTCATCAAGATTGTCAAAAGAACAATGGAGGATAATCAAAAGACCTGGCACACCAAATTAAAGCATTCACTTTGGGCAGACAGAGTGACTCTTAAGAGGTCTATTGGTAATTCACCATACATGTTAGTCTATGGCAAAGAGGCAAGATTGCCTTTGTCTCTGGAGTCTGGAGCTTCCAGCTCTTGACATTATACATCAGTTGGAGATGTTTGAGGAACATGACCCAATGTACATGAGATATGCAGAGCTCATTGAGCTTGAAGAATCAAGAGACAAAGCAATGAAGGTTTTGGAGTATCATCAGCTCCAAACAAAGAAAACATTTGACAAGAAGGCTACAGAAAAAAAAATTCAAGGTGGGAGATCTCGCGCTAAAATGGGATGTTCTGAAAAGCAGGTCAGGCCATCACACCAAGTTTGACATGTGGTCAGGTCCATTTATTATCAAAGACTGCAAAGAACACAATGCTTATGAACTGGCCATAACTGAGGGTGAGATGCTTCCTATCCTAGTCAATGGGATACACCTTAAACCCTACTTTCAAGTCTGATGAGTGTCTTTCTTGTACATATCTGGTTAGGTTCTTTGTTTTCAATAAGTGCTTCTGCACTATGGTTTGTTTGTTTTGTTTTCCATTCCCTAAGTGTTGTTTTAGCATAGTAAATAGCTTCTTTTTAGCTTCCCTTTTTTATTTGTCTTGGCAACTTGTTGCGTTCTATAAACAACAAGCGAGTTACAACCATGTGCAAAGTTGCCCTAGATTTGTTTCTGAAGTTTTTCCAATGACTCCATGCCCAATGGATAGGCCTAGGCTATTGGTTTTTGTGTTTAGTAGGCAAACAAATTGCAAAGGTCACCATAAATATTACCCAATTTTTCACCTATGGTTTCAATTAGGCTGGGCAGTCCATGCTTTTCGGTGTTCTCGGAGACCAAATGGAGGAACATCAATATCAAGGTTACATATCTTCTAACTTGTTTGCTTCTTGTGCAGCTGCAAGGGAAAATCACGTTTCAAATTTGGCACCTGAATTAAATGTGGCTCCCACGAGGGTTGAGCCCAACGTGCAGGTGTTCAATTTTGGGTGGGTCTTCATCTTGTGTCCTTGCTTTGCTTTTCCCCTCTTCTATTTAGTTTTCCTTGTGCCCCTTTCTTCCCTTTGTTCTATCGAGGGCAGAACTAGAACCAAGACTGAACTCAAACTTTTCCTTAAGTTTCAAGTCTGGTCCCATCCCGGTTCTAGCTCTGCTAGGTTTTTTTATTGTTTCGGGCCCCTTCTTTTGTGTTCATCGGAGGTGGGTTCAGAACGGGATCCGAAATTGAAACTTAAGGAAGGTTTCAAGTTCAAATTTTGTCCCGCCCCCACCCCCACTGTGTTTTGCCTGGGATTGGTTTTGGTTCCAATATCGCCTTGCCTCCTTTCTCGGGGCTTGTTCTTTTGTTCCAGCGGACCCGGACCCGAAACTAGAACCAAACTTTTCAGAAATGTTTCATCTCCTGATTTGGTTCCATCTCGGTCCCGGTTCCACCGATCTTTTCTTTTTCTTTCATCCTTGTCTTCTTTTGTGTTTTTTCGGGGGGTGGAACCGAGTCGAAATCCAAAAATGAAACTTAGGGAAAGTTTCAGAGAAGGGTTTAGTCTTGATCCCAGTTCCGTCGGGTTCGTTTGTGTATGCTTTTGTTCCCATTCCGGTCCTGGCCCCAGTTTCGCCCGTTCTTTTCTATTTTTCTCTATGGCCGTCAAACGGGGAATATCTCCCCCCTTCTTCTTCCTTGTGTTTTCTCTCTTCCTTCGTGTCTTGTGTTATTTCAGGGACGGGGTTAGATTGGAATCCGAACTTGAAACTTCAGAAAAGTTTCATGTCCGGATTTGATTCCGGTTCTGGTTCCATCAATCCCGTTTTGGCTTTTGTCCCAGCTCTGACTCCGTTGAGGCGTTCAAACTCGAGAAACATTGATGGGGTTGGAATTATGGGTCTGGCCGAGGATAGAGGGTCTTGTTGACAAGGATGCCCTTGGTATAATCAAGATGAATTCGCCAACATGTCTCACCAACCCACTTTGTCTCACTGATCGTTAAACACATGAAGGAGGGATTTCGCTAAAACAAGGTACATTCGCTCAAGGTCTTGTCGAGATAGAAAGGTCTCCCCAAAGTGATGAGAGCTTGGTGAAAAGTGGAGAGATCGACATAATGTCTAGGCGATAAAGAGGAGTCTTCCCGACTGAAATGAACCTTCACCAAAGCAAAGCACCTTCGGCAAGATGTCTCAGCAACAAAAAATAGTCTCGCTGAGAGGGATCCATATCGATAGAAGGTCTCGCCAACACGTGAAAGTCACCCCGACGGTATCCCAGTTCGCCAAAAGGAGGGTCAAGTTGCCAAGATGTCTCGGCGACTGGCTAGGGCCTCACTGAGAGAAAGTGATATTGGCATAGTGTCTTGCCGAGGGCTCCAGTGTCTCACTGAAGGGATGTTTGGGGATGGGGAGATGAAGGATTTGGCAAGATGTCTCGGTGAAGGCATGAAGTCTTGCCGAAGTGAGGGGTCTCGAGGTAGGGTTTCTCCTTTGATAAGACGTCTCACTGACACTCATGTGGCTTGCTGATGAAGACGAGCTCGGGGTGACTGAAATGAGCTCGCTGAAAGGTCTCATTGACTCGGCAGGGTCTTGCCAACATAGATGTGCTTGTCGAGACATAGAAAAAGCTCGCTATGAGGTCTTCCCGAATACATGATCTCTGGCCGACAGCGATGGATTTTCCAAATGAAAAGGGGATCGGTATGACTCAATGGTGCTCGCGGTGACTTCTGACCAATGTCGATTGTTATGCCGATAGCTTCAGAGCGGCATAATCGCATCTATGAGACACTTCCAGTGTCTCGCCGAGATGCGATTCTGACTGAATAAACTTTTGACTGATGAGGAATCTACGTGGAATATGCCCAACCAATCAGAGGGAGTGAAAGATGAACCATTGACGATTTGACTGATTAATCCCTCGAAGAAGAAGATCAGTAGAGAAAAGGCAATGTGGATCTGTTTGAGAGATTGGCATTAATGATAATGCCTCAGGAGCGTTCAAGGCAGCTCGGCCGAGGAAGTTTAAGGAGGACACGAGGACCAAAAGTAAATGCATTTGGTAGCTACAAAAGATCTAAGGGTTTCTCTAGATAATAACTCTCCACAGACACAGACAACAAGGACACGCAGGAATGCAACATTAAATTCAATCAAAAGATCTAAGGATAGATTTTTTTTGAGGACTGATATTTTTGGTAAACCCTAAAGGGGCCAACACACTTTTTTATATAAGACATTTTTTTCCTTTTTGTAAACAGTTCGTATTATGCATTCTCATGAGTCAGTGATTTTTAACAATCCTTTCTCATCTGATGTATGTTTTGTAACTCAACTGGAATCTGGAATACAACACAGAGTCTACCTTGGAAGCTACTGTTAATGTTTGTATTATTCTTATTTATTTAATTTAGATTATGCAAGTTCTCAATTGTGTACTTCTAAATATGTATTCATACCTTAAAGCTATGAAATTTATCTTTCCTTCTTAGGATACGGTTATAGATCAAGCCTTTTAAGGATTATGCATAAGTATAAAGGGGTTATGTTGAGTAAGTAAAATGCTAACCATTAGTTTCTTAGTGTATGTTCATCTTGTTTTCATTTCATGATTTATTATCATTCGGTGTATCACCATAGTTTTGTTTCATTCATGTACTCCTCCTCCCTTTTCCCTTTAAAGAATCATTAGTTTAGGTGATACCAAAGGAAGTCGGCCTTCTCTAGAGGTTCACTTCAACTTTAGGTGACCCACAACCTTGAAATGATCCCATGTTGCTCTAGAAAGCCCAGTTTCATCACTGTGTGTAGGGTGCATTTCTAGGTGACAACAGTAAACATTGTGTATACTAAAGTGAAAAGTACTTTTATCCATATTATGCATAGTTTCCAAAATGTGAACATTTTCAGATCTGATTCCTTTTGCTATTGAAATGATTTATGAAGAATTCAAAAATGACTAGCCTAAATTGATGTTTTTGACATAAACGCATAAAAAAAGTTCATGAAACTTTTCAGATTGATACTATAGGTCACCAACAAGCTAAAGGTATAAAAACAAGGTTTTTAATGTAAAAGGAAGTTTCAAGCCTAATCTGGGACTAAATCACCCATAGGGGTGTATGAGTCCTAGATTAGGGTTTTTGCACCAAATTCAACAATTTTAAAGTTATTTTTGTACACTTAAAAAATTCTTGAATGATATACACACTTGAATCTGATATATTAACATCATTTCATCTTGAAACCCATTTTCTTTTCACTGGTTTGATTAAATTAACCTATTTATTTAATCATATGCCTCATGTTCACCTATTACTCTAATTAATTTAATTAGATTAATTTTGTAGTGCCCCTCCACTCTCATCGGGGATGTGCAGGTAGTTTGGCTAAGTAACCTAAAGATGAAGGATGCGAGCTATGGGTATATTTGTGCTATGGAAGTGCTTTGATTATCTTTGGAATTATCACATAATTCTAACATATTGTTATCATGATAATATGATATTATGATTATGATTATGATTATGATTATATTTTTGGTCATGAAGATGTACTAACTTGTGTTCAAGTGTTATGGTTGTAGATGGGACATGAGCTCCTGTTAGTGCTTTAGTGAGTATGATGTATATTGTCATGTTATTATCATTATACAGAGATTTATTTGGATAGTTGGGTGAGACAGTAGTGTGTTGTTAGGATAGCTAGAAGGGGTGGCATCGTACTATTGGATGTATGGGGGACATACAGGAATGAGATACAATCACTAGATTTCCTTTCCTAGTGCATAAACTATTATGCACATGTGCTCTAACTTGTATGTTTGAGTGAACAAGAATTAGACATCAACTGCACCTGAATTGGCAGGTCTAAGCATGCTTTGAACCCAATGAATTTTTTTGACCGGAGATAACATTTGGTCCCCTACCCTAGCCACCATCCACGAAGAGGATGAGTATCCAGTTTGGCACCTCGCCAGTATTGTCAGTCTTTCAGTTATCCAGTTTGCTTGAAAGATTCTATAACATCGCTTTGAGCAGTCCATGTACCTTCTCTATGTCTATAAGTATATCTTCTATTCACATCCATACTCGCGTATACACATATAAATACACAAAAACACTGGAATTTGGCTTTATACCAAATGTATCTGCCTGACAGCTTTAAGGCTTTTCAACTATTGCAATCTACGCCAATCCTCTTTCATTATGTCCTGGTCTCTTCAGGCCTTTCTGCAGCTGTCCGTGTGCCCTAATATATTTTATAATAAACATTAGGGTTGAATTTCGATTCTCGGTAATCGTGTGTGTGTGTGTGAGAATTAATTTGCTATAGTTAAATGAATCGGGTAATTTAATTAAGTGAAGTGATTTATTTCGAAAATAGATAATTGAGAGATGAAGGGAACGTAGTGAGAAAAAATATTAGGAATTTAAATGCTTATGATTAAATGATAACTGATGTAGATTACTTTCTGATAATTAATTAGTAGATGCATGTTGATTATTTTTAATTATTTAATAGTTGATTAGCAAAGTTGTCATGTAAATTAATTATTTAGATTATTGTTATTATAGTTATTTGCAAATATAATTATTAGTAGTAAATAATCTATCTATTGTATTAAGTGGTTAAGTTAAATAAGTGATTTGAAATAATACCGCATTACTGGGAATATTTTCATGGTTATAGTGTGATGATTCTTGTTGTATTAGACAATGTATTTTGGTTTATGGATTATGTGTCTATGTACTTGTTGATAGTTGTGTATGGTTCTACTTCTTTGGGAAGTATGTTTAGTGTGTTTGTTTCCAGAGCCCTAGGAGAGGGTATATATTACATGAATGGTCCTTAGGGTTGTCTAACCTTGGAAGTGCTTGACCTTCTAGTTGGTCATGTGTATTGTGTGGTCGCGATCCCTAAGGGTGTTGACTCATGTTATGCATGGATTCTTGAGGTGTGGTAATTGCATTATATTGAAGGGTTTTCTAGTTGCAAGTAGGGGGAGTAGCTCTTAATGGGGGTCAGAACCCAAAGCAATGTCTAGGACAACCCATGCTAGAACCATGCGAAGACACTCCTCCCTATTGTAGCGTAGTACTCCGTAGTTGTATTTTCCTCTTGATGTGTGAGTGCCCCTGGAAGTGGCATCAGTGTTGTTAGCAGCGGTGTGTTGGAGTCTTGTATAGCCCTTGATTGTGATAGATTGTTGTTTTCCTGAGTATTTGTTGGGTGTGGGACCTTGTGTTATCTCCTAGCATGGGGGGTGGACCTCAAGGTTCCACATGGTCAGGAGGTTGGTGCTTGTTTATCCATTGGGTATTCTACTACATCTTTGTGAGTGTGGTGATTGATCATTGTATTATGGACTCCAGTTCCTGTTCCTGTTTTAGTTGTGAAGGAATCCTACCATGCATTGGTGTATTGGATTATATACCCATTTGTATCTCTCAATATAATCTGATGTAATATTCACATATGTACCTAAGGAAGCAATGTTATAAATATGGTGATGATGTAGCAGTTATCAATATCTTCTTGTGAGAAATATTGAAAATAAATGTATTGTTTATATGATAGTTAGTTAGAAATGATTTTTAATGTTGATTATCAATTGTCTTGTCTTGTTATCCTTCAATGTTGATGAGATGCTTCTGGTAATCTTGATTTTTAGTTTGTGAGTAGTGTAGTCGGGGAACCTTAGAGAACCTAGGTTTAGAATATTATGCTATGGTATGTTATGTCATGTATTTTATAGTTATTTGTTTTTGAAAAAAAAAATATTCCATTAATTTGGCATTTTTTGCGTTACCCTTGGGGTTCCTTGGTGAGGACGTTACGAATTCACTCTCTTTCATATTCACCTTTCATCCTGTCTAATCAAATAATCCAAATTATTTAATTAGTCTTCTTATGTCTTTTTATTCAATTAAATAAATCCTAGTTATCCTAGTTATTTAATTAAATATCCTAATCCCACCCCTTTCATTAAATGAAATTGTTTAATGCTAAATCTTAAATTTCTCCAAAAAGGGAATATTCCTATGGAATATCCCCCCCCTTTGTACATTAAAACTTTTTTTTAATTTTTTAAATGCTAATTTTCTTCATCCACTTGCATGAGAATATTCATTGAGAATGTTCTCCCTTTACACATTCAAAAAAGAGAATATTCTTCTCTGTAACAAACTTTCAACAAACTTCTAGACGAAGCTTTGAAAGTGTGCTCCTTTGCATGATTTTGATCCCTTAATTAAATATCAACTTGCATTCTCAACCCTTGATGGGAATCCATGATCCATGCCTCCATCTTCTTTCCATCATGACCATTGATTGATTCTTTCAATCTTGACCATCGGTTTCTCATTGCCTATTGTATAAACAGACTTTGCATCTATTGAATAGGAATCCATCTTTTGATAGAAAACTTATGTTTTTGAAACTCACACTCATTTGCATCCATGTTTCATCTTTAATAGCATTTTAGATTAATTTTCATGCATAGTTAGCTTATATGGTATCCCCACTCTACATTGATCACTTTGGGGAAGGGATGAGAGAAGGGTAGTAGAAACTGCATGGGAAGGAATGAAAAGGAAAAATGTGAGGGAAAAGAAGGGGGTCATTGTAATTTCCCTAGTAGACATGTATGCAAAAATATAGAAGCATGGAGGCACAAAGGTGGGACGATATCCATTAGAAGAAATGTGTTCTCATGTAATACTATGGTCACAAGATGTACACATAATCAATCATTGAAAAGGATTTAGAAACTTGGAAGAAAATGAAATCGATAGGTGTAAAATCCACACTCTGCAACCTTTGATTGCATCCTTACTCACATGGAACTAAGAACTTTCAAACATGCTATGGACACCCATCAAGTAAAAGGGATAGAATGTTTTCATTCTCAGAGTTGAGGAAGTGAGAAGTAGAAGGGATGGAAGAAGAGAATGAAGCCCTACGCATTTGGGATGCTAATATGTGGGCGTGAGAATGTTGATTTATTGGAGGGAATATACCCTACTGGAACATGAGGAGAAAAAAGAATAAGGCACAAATGGAATGTAGTCATGGAGGCCTGCGGTGGTTAAAGAATGAGAAAAATTAATATTTTAGTGCACTTTTTGAGTAGTTTCTTTTTGGATAATTCATTTCTCTCTACCATAATCAATCCCATGGCCTTCCAAGAAACTTGGTTACAAAGTGTGTAGATGTGATGAGGGGTATAGAAGTAATGGTTCGAGGGAGGAGTCCTATGCAAAGAAAGTTTTATTCTTATTTTAAGAGACCTCAAATTTGAACACAAGTGGATTATGGAACCCATTTCAACTCTGGGTATAGTTGGGAGGTTTTTTAAAATAGTTGTAATCATAATCGAGAACTAGTAATGATCTAGAAGATAGGATATTTATCTCTAATGCACTCTCATTCTTGATTGTAGGCTAGCTTCCAAGAAAGTACATATTGTTCAATGTTAGAGAATCTGGTACCTATTGTAGGATGTTAGCAAATAAATCCTTAAAAATCCTTGTAATGAAATGTTATTTTTCAAAAGTCAAAGGAATCAAATATTAAGTCATGATAATACATAATTTAAGATTTGCTTATAAATCTTAACACTACTTCAATATGTAACATTGATGTATCTTCTATTGCTATAAATTAAATCTCAATATCAAATTGTGTATATAAATTGATATGTTGGGTAATTTTTCTAGTTGTGATGGCTCTATTAAGCTTGTTTTCAAATTCTATAAATTTGGGAATTGTCAATCTGCCCTTTCTCATAATGAAGACTCAAAGAAAAATAGAAGAAAACTTAGGAATTGTTGGTGATTGTTTAAACCAGAATTTTCCATGCCTTAAAACAATATCTCTATGAATTATTAGATCATTAAATTTTTTGGTTAAGGGACTTCTTAAAGCATTGATGATACATATGTATTGTGTCATGATTTGTGAATATATTGTATCTTAGTACATAGCTTTGAATTTATCTTCACAAATGATAGTGGAATGTTATACCACTATGAATTAATAGTAAAAGAGAATACTTGATATTATCATTGACCCTAGACTATGGAAAATACAAAGAAAGTTAAAGGATTTATTTATTTTTATTATATTTGTGTAAAGGACACCATTATTTGGTCTAATCTATTGGGCTTGGCTACAAGATGGTATCATTGTAGGATGATATGTTATTTTGAACATCTTGTAAGCATTATATTACTTGTTTGATATTTACTTAATATGTCAAGAGATTTGGCTTACAACTACTTAATATTGTAAGCAATAATGACTTTATTATGCGAACTAAATCTATATTGTATTCATATTTTAGTGTTGTGAGTTCATGCATTTATGTAATTCTTTTAGAATTTGGAAACATAGGCTTTATGCAACTACATGATGTCTATCAACCTCTTAAATATGAGAAAATCGATACTAAAATTATCATGTGAATGAAGGATATTATATTTTTAGTGAACCATAATCTAATTATGTACTAAATGGAAGGAAAACACCATTTAATTTGATAGTGTTGAAATTGAGTTAACAGATAAACCTTATGTAATCATAAGATGCAATGTCTCTTGATACCTTACTATTGAATTGCAATTTGATTGTGTACTAAATGGAAGGAAGCTACCATTTAATTTGACAACGTTAAAATTGAGTTGGGAGATAGAACCTATGTAATCACTCTATGCAACATCTCTTAATACCTTATTATTAACCATTAAGGTCCTATTTTGCATAAATTGAAAGCATGAATAAATTATCTAGTCTAGGAACTATAGACTATTATAAGAATATGGGGTTGCATCATGGGGTAAATGAAATTAGAAGAATAAGAATATTATTAGTATTGATATTGCGTTTATATTTTATATGTTGGTCCAATGAAAATAGTGTTACCAACTTTTTTGAGAAGGATTTGGCCATTGAATATACTCAAAATAAGTTTATAATTACTATTATATGTCCTTCAATGATACCCATAAGAGATTTATGGGATACTCATGATGAATTATGAATAATTGGGTGGAGTTTAATTTGAGACCTTAATATCCTTAAAGGGAAGTGTTATAGTGCAGTTTGTTAAATTGTGAGCTTAGTTATGATTTTTAAATTACTTCTAAGTGTTATTAATTAAGGAAAAACATTAACAAAACCTTGGTTATGATAACATATGTGTATGTGTCCTTTAAGGGACCTTGTAAGGATAACTACATTTGACTTGGATCTTGATTAGATCTGAGTATGTAGATAGTTCTTGGGTGAAGGATGCCTATGTGACCTAAAGTCCATAGGGGGATGGTTTTGGGGCATAACCCCAAGGTTTGGGTTTGATCCTTAACTTTTTTAACCTTCCCTCTTTGATAGATCTCAATTTAAAGTTGAAATTTGTATTAGATGGTTATGAATGAGTTAAGAGAACTTGATAACTCACATCTAATAATGTAAAATTTGGCTAATAGGATGTAAAGGAGAAAACAATGGATTTTATTGTGAGCTATGAATTGTCTAATTGTGGTAATTATGTACCTAATTTTGATTTTAGATTCAGATTACATTACTTAATATTTCCTACACCATCTATAGCCAAAAAGTATAAGTATACTATTGTGTAAGACTGGATATTTTTCCCTTATATCTTTTTAATAAAGAATGTATTTTGAATAGTGTGTTTTGATTAAAAAATTGAATGAAATGATTGGGTTTGAATATTTCATAGTCAATCTTTGTTTATGCGTACATGTGGAGTAGATGTCATCTTATGTGAGTTCAATTTAATTCTTATGTGTGTGAAATTCAAATCGAGACCTATAGGAATCTATGTATAGGCTCTTGAATCACTTGATAGTTGCATACATATCTAAGTCCACTTGAATGATACTTTTGAATGCCTATAATGTGTGGATGTCTATAAAACACCCACAGGTCAGAAACAAGTTTAACATTGGAGCAATTAGTAGGTTGTCCTTGAATTGTGTCAATGGCATATGCCTACATCTATTGTTGTATATTATGGACTAATTGATATTCACCTAGATCAGAATGGTGAAGAATTTCCAAGGGCTATCCAAGATGTGATACTAGAGTGATTGAGCCCATTGTTACCCTACCATGCAAATAAATGAAAATTAGAGCTAACCATGGTATCAAGAGGGTTAGTAGGAAATTACATGTAGCACATAAGTGATCAATGCTAGGGGTTTCTCACTTTGTGAATGGTTTAGTTGACAATATCACCAAGGTTACTACGTGATATATGTTGAATGCTACTACTTCCTAGGTGGATAGAATTTTCATTGATGGTCTGGATGAAATAAACTCAAATTCCACTGACTTAGTGGTTCAATGGGCTATGGAAATCTTGGTAATAGCCTTATGTGATATTACACTTACTCCTTATATGCTAATGATTGCAAGTAGTATGGGATGATTTCCACCATCACACTTGGTACAAGAGACCAGGGATAAGAATGGGACCCATGGTGTAGTGTGTGATGTACTGACATTCCTTTTCTATCTAGAATGCACTAAAAGGGTAGGTGTTAATCACACATTGTGAATGTTTGAGTCACTCACTATGTACTTGTGTAAATGGCCTCAAGTTTTGTGCACATTGTTATATTGGTCCACTTGTCGATGATGAAATCATGTAGTATGTGATGCTAGATTGTCATCATAGATGACAGTGGATTGGGAAAAGGATGGGACCCACACTTTAGTATGGGATCCATCGAAATCCCTTTTCCAGAGGAGATCTAATTACAAGTGTATGTGTTAGTAAAGCAAGTAGTGGAATGATGCATACAATAGGTTGCATCCATTTCCATGGTTCTAGTTGTTCTTTATGTGAACATGTGATGTATTTTCTAGTTCATTCAAACTTGATATATGTGATGTATTGCATGGATCATTCACTATGGATATAAGTGATGTATGCTTGAGCTAGTGATGTGTGTATGAGCTAGTCACCCTTGTATTGATGGTATGTGTTGAGCTAGTCACCCTTATACTAATGGCATGCATGTGATCTAGTCACCCTTGTACTGATGGCATGCATATGAGCTAGTCACACTTGTAATGATGGCATGCATATGAGCTAGTCACCTTGTGTACTTGAGATTATGGAATGATATGACCCCTTTGTATTTTATGTATTTGTAAACTACTATTCAAACCAATAGTTGATTGGATGTGTTGTGTTGTTATGATTCTAGTTAATTGGATGTGTTCTAATGTTATGATTCTAGTGTAACTTAACTAATTTAAAATCATAATCTTAATTAACAATCATGATTTAGCATAAGCTTAATTAACAATAATGATTTAAAGAGAGATCAAGATCTCAAAAAAGAGGAGAGAAAAAAATCTCACTATCATTGGTGTACAAACTATGAAACTATGATTCCCAAAAGGGGATATGTATACAAGGTCATCACGAATTAACACTCAAGATTTACTTTTGGGTCTAGGAATGAACCTGGCATCATGAGCTTACCACTTTCTAGTGTAAGAATTTGAGTGGTGATATGGAATCATCATCATCATCATGGTTGAAAAATTTATGAAGTCTTCACACTTTAAAGATTAGTTGGAAGATGATTGGTCAATTAAAGTTGGTCATTAATAAAAGTTAAAAAAATAGTAATTGAGGGGAAATTTTTGCAAGTGGCCTATTATATCTAGATAATCATGAAAGTTTCTTATGATAAGAAAATAAAATGAAATTTAAGGTCAAGAAATGTGGTAGGAACTAAATTAAACAATAAAATAGATATTGATACCATCTTCATGCAACCACATTATTCACAATCCATGAACTATCAGATCCACATTAAGATAATTATGCCAAGAGGTGTTCCACTACAATGCCATTTTTTCATGTACATATCAAAATGTATTGTTAGAATTTTGAAACAAGCACAAAACCATGAGCCATAGGATCAAACAACAAACAAATATAACTTCCATGCAAGAGATCTACAAACAATATGTGCAATATTCTTCAACAAGAGAAAACTACATAAGAGACTTTCAAGAAGATATGAAAGCTCCAGATAATATCAAAGATATATTTACAATAAGAGTTGAATGCTTATAAGAGAAAAGCCCTGAATGAGAAAGGGATCAGATCATGACAAGTTTCAACATCACATGAGATGTGACATAGTGATCTAATATTAGCTCAACTAATAAAGCATTAAAACACTCCTAAGTTTAGCTTAAGTGCACGAGAATAAATTTGACTAATAATCAATTGAGAGTAATTAATTATTAGCTAATGTATGATAAATCTAACACCCCCCTTAAGATGAACTTAGGGAGTAGCTAAAAACCCTAAAAGAATGTATGATGGGTTCCAGAAATAAGGTACCCAAATAAGGTACCCATGTACAAACATAATATTTCTATAATGTGGAGAAATATAGAAAAATTCATGGGGAAAACTCCACTCCAAAAAGAGATAAAAGTCAAGTGAAGGACTGAAGAAGCCTCCAAATAAGGCAAGGTTTTCCTAAAAGATAGGAACAAAGGATGAACAAAAGAAAATCTCTAAAGCATGAAGAAGTTGCAAACATTGTCAAAGAATGACTGTTGAAATGCTGAAAGAAGAACCTTCGTTGAATCATATGATGATCCTAAGGATAGAGAAGACAAGAATATGTATGAGTGCCCCCAATGGCACTACTCAAATCTGATGGAAAAACAAGGCATAGATCAAGAACTCAAAGATACAAATGGCACAAGTACCAATAGTCTAAAGAACTGATCAAGTGAAAAATGGAAGGTCACCTCTAGAAATAGGAATGAAAGAGTGTCCATATGGTAAGTGCTCCATCTCACTAAAATGCATGGGTAACTAGCTGTTGCATCCACCTAGTACATAGGAACAAATACTATATACATAGCTCACTCCAACATGAAACCAAGGAAGCATTAGCACCAAGAGTAGAAACCCCCCCATAATGCTGACAAGGGAGAGGTATGATAGGTACATTGAAACTGAATGCTTGAATGTAGTGCATAATAAAGAATCAAGATCATTTGAATGTGTAGACATGAAAGTACAAGTGGATATAAAGGGTGCACAAACCAAGGAACACACACATGAGAAAGGTATGAAGGAAAAAAAAGGAAAACATCAAACTCCATGGCACTTTATATCATAGTGCGAGTACAATAATGCAAAAAGTGATGTGCAAGATCCCATAATACATGTGCAATATAGAGGCACTTTATCTCAGCATGTTTACAAAATCATAAGTGCTTTCAATGGAAGCTCATAATGTCAACAAAAGACACAAGACTGGAAATACATGTAGAACAACCAAAAACAAGTCCTCCCATGCAAACAAAAAAGTTTCCAGGAGCTAAAATGTCCAAGTAATTCACCAAAATGTGAAAAAACAAAAATATGAATAAAATGTACCTGGAGAAAAATATGGAAAAATTGCATGGATGGAACTAAAGAGCTCTAGAAGACGGTTCCAATTCCACTAGAATCATGAAAAAATGAAGATGAAGAAACTAGTCAAAATTTATGAGCTCGAGACTAAAAATGGCTCCTCTGACTTCAACAGGTTATAGAATGCACCAACAACAAAATAAAATGATAAGACCCACACCACTGGAAAGTTGATAGAATTTGATTTATGATGATATCTTACTTACTAAAACACAATATTGTACGCCCCAATTATGGCCTAAAGAAAAAACCACCCCTTGTAGGGCACAAAGGGGGGCTATATGGTACAATTTGTACTGCTGATGTCAACATGATGTAAGGGGAATATTCATTCTCTTGCTAGCAAAAAATGTGTTTTTCCTTGGAAAAATAGGTGACAGAATATTCCCTTAGGTGTCAAAATATTCTCCTAACTACGCATTCCTGAAAGAGTAGCCGAAAAAAATAAAAATTCATCTACAAAAATTATCGGTAGCCACTGACTTTGGGAGAGCTGTTAAAAAAGGAAATCACTGGTAATAAAGGACGGCAGCAGATTTTAGTCTGATAATAGGTCCAAGGCAAGTCTATACATGCCAAGGTACTACACATTTAGTACCCTATGCATTAAATATAAAGCACCCCTTTTTAAAAAAAAATTGCCCAAAGCTTTTTAAAAACTTTTTAATATTTCACCAAATTTGATGATTTAACAAGCATTTTTAAGGTTTTTGGGCCTTTTGAGCACAATGGAAACCTCTGTTTTGGCTCAAAATGCACCAAAATTGCAGCTAGCCTCTGGATCTAGAAAAAGAGCAACCACTTCAAAACCTTGTAGATCTGGTATCAAGAATTGAAATCAGGTGAAACAAAAGCCAAATTTGACTTCCTCAATAACTTTGGATCCAACAGTGAAGTCCTTTCACACAAAAGCCTACAACCCTATTGAAGAAAAAAAACCTCATAAATTGATAAAGGGTTCACTAAATCCACACTCTAATACCATGTTAGAATTTTGAAACAAGCACAAAACCACAAGCCACATGATCAAACAACAAACAAATACGTGCCTTCTATGCAAGAGATCTACAAAAAACATGTGTAATATTCTTTAAAAAGAAAAAGCTACAGAAGATAATTTCAAGAAGATATGAAAGCTCCAAATAATATCTGAGATATATTTAAAATAAGAGTTAAATGTTTATAAGAGCAAAGCCCTAAATGAGAAAGGGATCAAATCATGACAAGTGTCAACATCACATGAGATGACATAATGATCTAATATTAGCTCAACTAATAAAGCATTAAAACACTCCTAAGTTTATCTTAAATGCACAAGAATACATTAGGCTAATAATCAATTAGAGATTAATCAATTATTAGCTAATGTATGATAACTCTAACACGTATGATGTGTGAGGGAATAAGTAATGGTTGGTTTACATGTAAGAGTATTCATACATTGATCACCACCTATTATTATCTTGTAGCATGTGCTTAAGCAAATTCATTAACTTCCTCCACTGATCACTGCCTAGCTTCCATATAAACAGCCTCCATCGATCACTACCTAAGATGCATGTTTATATTGAATTCCATTCCCATTTATTTTCTGCCTACATTAATATCTGCATACTACAAGGTTAAGAGGACATCTAGCAAATGAGATTTGTGCATTCAGAGATTACATTTACAGCTTTATGAACATAATTGGAGTATCATGCAAAAAAATTTAGAGTTTGAGGAAACAATCTTTACTTCTAAGTGAGGAGAATCAAAATCTACAGTAGAAGTTGCAAGAGAAGCATAGATGTTTGAACAATAGTTTGGAATCCTCATGAGTTTTTTGGTGGAAGCTTAGACTTCTTTATGATGTACGATCTTGTTGCATAGTTTGGTATTCATTTTGAAAAAGGTATGTAACTATTTTTTCTTTTCCTCAAATAAGACATTATGCTTTGAATAATTATGGTTCTTCATTTGCTCTTTTTGCAATTTTTGGATTTGAATACTTCATGTAGTTTTCAAAGCAATTTGTTCTTCAAATTTTTTAGGTTTTAGGGGTTGCACGATATATTAGATTTTGGGTTGTGCAATTGAGAATTCTACGTTTTTATGGCCTTTTCCTTTGTCATAGAGGGCTTACTTTTTCAAGTTAACCTTAAGTTTTTAATTATTTGATAAATAATTTTTTTATAAGCCCAACAAGTTTATGATGGTTAGTGATGGCTTTTACTATCAAGTTTTTTTCTTACCAATTTTCCCTCTGGTGTGTGTTCAGTCTACGGCTCATAAGCATTTTCTGATGCTGTTGTATGTACATTTTGAATGTCGTATGATGTTATTTTTCTTTAAATTTTAGCATAAGTATTTTATGTATTTAAATCTAGATGAAGTAGCAGTGAAACAATAGGGACATTTATCTAAATTATTTAACTTGAATCCCAATTTAACCTCATTTCATAGTTTTCCTTTAAAGTTAGCTAAATTGTTTTAGATATTTAAATCCTTTTAATATAGAAGTCAAAGATTGATAACTGTAAAATAATAGGGACATTCACTTCAATCTAGGGAGATTCTTAGCTCATTTAGGCTTTTGTTCACAATTTTCCTTTATAGTTTCATTTAATTATTTCAAATATATAAATATAGGTAAAATATTAATAAAATGAGAGAAACAATAAGTGCATTTCACTTGAATTTATTAGGATTCTTGCTTTATTTTTAGCCTCACTTTATAGTTTTTTTTTACTTAGGTTTCTAAAGAAATGAGGCATAATTACTTAAGGAAAAGCCTGTGTTAGTGTTCCTGGTTCATGACCTAAGAAAGAACACTTTGTTGGAAGTGGGCCTAAAACTCTTTAATATCATATAAGATCCAAAATTTTCCAGTAAATTATAGGGAAGTTTAGTATGTGAAAATTGTGTTGCTTTAATGTATTTGATTTTACCCTTATTCTTTTTGAGCCACCTGTTGAAAAATAAAATAATTTTGGATCTCATACGTTGCTTTATTCTAAATTTTTCTTAGCTTTGGGGGTGTAGCTACTTATGGTAAAGTGGATTCATATGGGGTTTAAGTCACCCCAGTCCAGTTTGTTCAATTTTCTTTAATTTTTTATTCTATGAAGAAGTTAGAGGAAAAGGTGACTTTTTGAGTCATATCCTAGTGCACACCCCAAGAGGCATATGAGCCCTATCTGTGATAAAATAAGGACATTTTAACTTTACAGTTTATGATATTTATAATGTTCAAATATTGAACTTGATGGGAACAAGGAGATCCCTAGATTGAGAATCTAATGATGCTACTCTACTGTAAAATAAGTATTGTTAGACAATCTACATCTAGAGTGCATCAAGAAAACTATTATATGTTATTTTCCTACAAATTATTTAAAGCTATATTTGATTGTGTTAAATTTCTAATTATTGATACAAAATATGATTGGCACGAGTTTTAGGCTTGCAACTATCTTGAAGGAAAATTGATATTGTTGTGGTGAAATTATTTTTCATGAGATTTCAAAGTGAACTATGTCAACAACGAGTTTTCTCTGAATTCCAAATGAAGGCAATATTGATGGTTGGCTTAGACATAATGGAAACAGGAAACACCCCATCACTACAAATCATTAAAAAAAAAAAAACGGAGTCTCATCACACTTCCAAGTCCTTGGATAAAGGATTTTCCCTACCCAACTAGGCATCAACCTGAAGAACACAATCTCACGATTTAGATTAGATCAATCTTTATACCAACTATTGTCAAAATGATCACCAATGACATAATTGTTTTGAATTTTTTTGATTAATGGGTATCATTTGATGATTTTCTACATTTTTTTGGAACTATGGATGAGTGTAGTGTTCCACTGAAATGTTCCCACCCTCAAAAATATTGCCATCTTCAAAGATGGGGATGTTTATAAGAGAGTGGGATAGTATGGAAAAATTCCTCCATTGTGCCACCACTATCATTTCCATATAGGAGATGTCCATGGGATGTCTTCCTTAGAGAGGGTAGCTATAGTTAGCAGAGGGGAGAAAATACATAAGGGGAGAGAAAGCGAGAAGAGAGCTGATACATCTAATATAATAGAAGAGGAAAAAATGAGGAATTAAATTAAATAGAATTACAAAATGTTGAGCTCCTTTAAAAAACACAAATAGGATTCTTTAATCTTCAATGTGCACAAAAATTTCAAATTATTGATATACCAAAATACTGTTGTATAAAAAATACTAAAGATTATTTAACTTTTTTGTTTGACTATTCAAAGTTGGTTATACAACCATGAATTACAAGTAGAATTCTCTTTACAAATTTATTTCTTTTTTCCCTAATTTTCTCTTTATTTCTATGTTGCTTACAAGAGTACAAGTTCTTGATAGTGGATATTTATTTTCAGCAAACAAACCAAGGGTATAGTAGTAATTAGATACTGTTCTTTCATAAACTTTACAAAGGTATTTATCATTTTTTTCCAATTCAATAACATTTGGTATATTTGTACTAAGATTAAATTTTCAGATTTCTTGCTATTATTTTCTACTTTTGTTGTTATTTATATTTTGTTTGCAAACATTAAATTGCTTGAATTGGGATATTTATTCTCAACAAACAAACAAAGAAAACACGAACAATCAACACAAATATTTGATAAACTTTATAGAGGTATTTATCATTTCAACTTTTCATATTAATATAATTTTAAATTTTTGATGGCTTAATTGGTTAAATAAGATACATTCTTTTTATATAATTGATATATTGTTCACTATACATGTTTATAGTTAGTTGTTTTAATTTTTTAGCATTTATTTTAGATACATTTCAATTTAAATGATTTACTAATATATTTTTTAGTCTAAACAACTTACAAATATATAAAAATCATAATTATATATAGCTTTTTTAATTATAATTGAATACATAATAATTCTAGAATGCATATAAAGTACTATGCATTATTCTATTTGATAATGTAATATTATTAACATAATACAAAAAAAGTATAATAGTATAAATTGGATATTAATATAGTTTTGATTATATGGAAAAAGCAAGTTTTGAATGGACCAGAAACCCAAACATGGATGATCATGCTACTAAAATAAAAATTAGTGAACAACTAGTAGTGAAACAATAATATAACTTCAAAGGATCAACAAGACAACCCAAACCTGCAGAAAAACTAAGCTACAAAAAATGGTTTTGAAAGGAACCGAAAACCCAAACTATGTTTTTATAGGGACCTTGAACCCAACGGTTTTGAAGGGACCTTAAATCCTTTACAACCAAGTTTTGGCAGGGACCTTGAACCCTTAGACATTGCCAACATCAACCACACAACAAAAAACCAACTGCTCAAGTAGACAAAAGAACCACCTGAGACAACAAGGAAAGTGTTAGCCTATAATAGCCGGACTGTAGCATAACACTTAGCATCAACACCCACCCAACTCTCCAAACCATTGGCTAAAACAGCCAAGTCACAGAAAACCAAATGATTAGAAAAATAAGAGCCCATCAATACCTCCTCTCCACCTCTATAGGAGAAGTCACCATGGAATCTGATGCAGAGCAAGGGTAGACACTCTCTCAATATGACATTAGTACACCATAAAACCAAATCAGCCAAACTGTAGCATAACACTTAGCATCAACACCCACCCAACTCTCCAAACCACTAGCTGAAACAACCAAGTCATAGAAAACCAAATGATTAGAAAAACCAGAGCCCATCAATACCCCCTCTCCACCTCTATAGGAGAAGTCACCATGGAATTTGATGCAGAACAAGGGTAGACACTCTCTCATTAGTACACCAATACATAATCACTCCATGGTTTCATTGGAGGTAACAACTCAAACAATTTAGTACACCTTGTCACCATTTAGGATAGAACCTAATGAGAATTCAAGGGTGGGAAACACATCAACAAGAATAGTAATTATGGAATAGTGGGCAACAATGTTTCAATACTTTCTAACACATTTTGTGACTCACAAATCCTCTTGAACCAAACACTTGTTTCCATAAATGCACCGCACAACAATGGCTTCATTCAAACAATGGCTTGTACTCAACAATGCAAATGATCAACATCAAAAAAAGGAAGAAACCAAAGTGAACATAAGGCTCTTGATTCTCTTATAATTGTTTCAACATAACATAAAAGTTCTCAAACTTTCAAGACTCAAACTCATGTAATATAGTGTTCCCAACTTATGGTTTCTTATCACAAGGCACACACAAACCCCATCACTCAATCAATACAAGGAATGAATTGTTCATTGTATCCTTGGCCTGCACTAACTTTAAAAAACATGACACAACATCTATTAGATTAGATTTTCATGAGATAATGCAAGGAATTTATCAAAAAATTATCAAGGAGGGTTTTAGGATTGTCAAGAATATCTTTTACACATGTGCAAATCATGAGCCAAAAATTTTAATGAGGTAAATAGCATTTGTTTGATGACGACAAACCCTAGGCAAGGTTTGGGACTGTTCTCACCAAAATGGCAATAACTTTTGCAAATCATAAAAAAAATTGACCAAACCAATTGCAAATGAAAGGTATCTCATTCCCCCATCATCTCAAAGAAGTATCCCATCTGTAAAAGAAATTAAAATCCATACAAAATGAAGAAACAAGTCCACAATGTTAGAAATGCACATAAAATGATTACTTTCATTCACCAAATCTTCCAAAACAATATCTCCAAACCCCCAATTCAAGTTTGGAGTGTTTCCTTATACATTTCCCATCAAAACCAACTCTTTTCAACCACCTTTTGATTATTTTTCTAACAAAACACCTACTTGACACTTTTTTCCAAAGTTGTTTGACAACTTTTTGAGCAACATTGACAACTTTTACAATTTTTGACCAAATCACACCAAAATATCAAAATTAGTCCTAAAGGACATATAATGGTCACAAATGACCTTATTTACATCAATCATATCAAAAAAAGACAAAACTAAAAATTGATTAACATGTGCATGAGGGTGCCCCTACACCAGAAACCACTGCAAAGGAACTACAACCAATTCACATCCTAGCTCCATAGGAATGGCCTCCTCCTCAATAGAAGTTGCACTGGAGAAAACTTACAAAATAAATGAGAAAAAAACACCACACAAACAACATACATCACCTCAAAAGGAGAGGTCTCCACCTCCATAATCAAATGTCTCCACCTCAATAGGAAACACCAACTACAGGACATGGAAGAAAGCTAACACTCCAACAAAAAGAGTTAACATAGTAACTAGGGGAACCAAAAATATTAGGGTATTCAAGATGAACAGAGAAAGGATCCCTGTCAAAGCTAACAACACTTGGAACTTGAAAGAACAAAGCCCAGCCAAAAAGAAAAACTCTAAGAAAATCCTAGACAACAAGAGGCACCAAAGGATAAGTAACAACAACACCTTTGAGGGTAAATGGATAGAGGAAAAAGGAGACACCTTCAACCAGAAGGAAAAAAATCACAATAGATTGGAGGGAAAAGCACCACTCTAAAATCGTCTCATTATTAAATAAAGAAATAGGCACAAACCTCTTGAGATAGATCAATTGTGAATCAACCTGGGCAACAAAGAAAGAAACCCCGCAATTCAACACTTTGAAGTCAAAACCCCAAAGAACAGGAAGCCACCTAAAGAAACAAGGGTAAAGAATCCCAAAAAAAACTAGAAAAAACACCCTTACTCTAGAAAAGTGAACATTTATAGACAAGTAGGGATAGAAAAGAAGAAACAAAGAAGTAGAGAAAACCCACTTCAGAGGAAAGAAATGAGTGGGTTGAAACAATAAGTGTAACATCATCCCTAACATAGCAATCAAGGAACAAAATCAGCCAAGACAACTCCTCGAGAACACCAAGAGCAAGAAATATGAGCTTCAAACCCTTTGCTAGGAAAGGAAAATCAAGAAGAAAACACCCCTGCAAACCAAGCGCCACACCCAAAAAAACCTCACAAGACGAATGCAACAACCAAACCTGAAACACAACTCCCTAGTAGGAAAACAACAACAACCAACACAGAACCACAACTTCCCAAAAGGATGAAAGCAACACATAGACCCACAACGGTGCATCTCATGCCAAAGACAATAACTATCACCACTCCCAAGTAGCCCCACAGAACGACACCAATAGCCAACCCAATAGTAAACATCTACATTTACAAAATCATCTCCTTGCTCTCCAAAATCATCCCCAAAATTCAAATCCCCCCTCCCTGCTCCCTCTCCACTCCATTATGGATATTTATATAGTTACTAGCTATATACATACTAATTATTAAATTGATAACAATACTAAATATATATAAATTGTTTATATATATTATTTATTTATTTATTAATTCATAGAATAGTAATTACATAATTTGTAACAAGTATAATATTAGTTATTTAGATATTTAATAATTTTAAGTTTATTGTATTATACTTATTAATTATAATTCTTTATTTATTAACTCCTTAGATAAAAACAATGAAAAAATCATATATTTTATTTGTTGTATTGATCATTGGTATTGTTTTATCAATCAATACATGTATACAATATTCAAAAAGAATGGTACTCAAACCCAAAACCAAAATCTTCAACTTAAGGATAGTTAGCTTCCAAAATTGACTTCACAATGTGGGGCAATTTTTGCAACAACAAAGGTGAACAACTTCAAAAATTGTCATTCAAAAACTTTACCAATTCTTGTTGTAAAGGTTGCAAGAGTAAGTGACTATGGTGGAAAATCTTTGGGAAAAATAAGCACCACCCAACTTTTAATAAATCCAAATCTTCCAAAGTCATAACAGTTGAGATCTTGGCTTAATATGGAAGGAAATAATTCCATTTCTTACTCTATGACATGGGAACATTCATTTGTTAGACAACCTTTAATGTTCAAAATTGTGGAAGAAATTAAAGATAGGAAACTTTTTATATATGTAGTACAAATCCATGGATTCTATTGAAAGCTACATTATCTTTCATCAAATATGAGAATTTCTATTACAATGCTTTCCCCAAGAAGAGTGAAGGTAAGAAATGCAAAAAAAAGGTGCAAAAAAAATGGAAATGATGATTAGTATTACCAAAAATGTGATAATAGTTTCCCTAATTGTGATTATAGATATCCTTCAATGCCAATTGCAAGATCATATTGGTTCAACTTGGGTTATTTCTTTTGAAAAAGAAGTAAAAGAAATAATGGGTGTTATACCTGTCACATGCAAAAGATATGAAGAACCAAAAATATGTTCTTTGTAAACCTCTCAGTAAAAATGCATTAAGAGAATCAATTATTACAATGTGATCAATCCTTATGAAGGAGATCAAGAAACCCTAAATGAAACCCTAGTGTGCACACT